>JABWTJ010000283.1:727763-1064415 GCA_016801875.1 Solanum sitiens | reverse complement strand
ATTATGTGATTGTGATAAAATAAGCATAATGAAGCTTTTGAATCCAAAATCTTGAAGAACCCTAATTCACCTTGTTATTGATGATGCCTTGGTATAAAAGAAGGCTTGATGAATTGATAGAATGATGTTAGTGGATCGGGTGTCACGAACCGACACGTAGAATTAGGGGATCGGAGTGTCACGTTCCGACACATAGTATTAGGGGATCGGGTGTCACGAACCGACACGTAGAATTAGGGGATCGGAGTGTCACGTTCCGACACATAGTATTAGGTGATCGGGTGTCCCCGAAATCTGACACGTAGAATTAGGGGGATCGGTTTACCGACACATAGTAGTAGGGGATCGGAGTGTCACGTACCGACACAAGAGGAAGAAAGATAATGAATCTTGAGAGATGTTTATATACTCAATGTAATGAAACCTAATTTCCCAAATGAGTGTGGTATTGAGGCTTGAGTTCCTCATGGATGAACTTGGTAGTACTTATTGATGATTATAGTACTTGTTGCTACATGTTGAGTATTGTAGTTGATTTATGATATGAACTGATATATACTGTTTTATTTTGAGTTGGCCGATGATACCTACTCAGTACTTGTGTTTTGTACTGACCCCCTACTTGTTGTTTCTTTCTTTGTTATTTGGGGAATGCAGCAAACGTACCGTCGTCTTCAACTCAGCAGCAATTCTAGCCAGTCTTCATTACACCGGATTTCAGGGTGAGCTAATGCTTCTAGCTTGGACTGGATCTTCTCTTCAATGTCTTGATGCCTTGAACTTCCGGCATGGACTAGCCTTTATTTATTTTAGCTTCTTAGATACTTTTATATTAGTAACTTGAGGATAGATGTTCTTGTGATGATGACTTCCAGATTTTGGGGATAATGGGTTATAAATTTTAGAAGTTATTTAATTGTTTTCGTTAATGAGTTTTAAGTCTTCCGCTTTGTATTTTGTTCAATATGTTGGGGTTTTAGATTGGTTGGTTCGCTCACATAGTAGGATAAGTGTGGGTGCCACTCGCGGCTCGATTTTGGGTCGTGACAGTTCCTAAGGTGATACATTGCACCAAGTATCCTTAAAGGATTACTTGGAAGACTAATGAATTAAAAGAAAGAGTTAATGTTAAGGAAAGTGAGTTCACTGTAAAGTGATCTCAAATGGGGATTAAATTCTATATGTGCTATTCTATTATGTTTGGCCTTTGATTGTGTTTCTATGAAGTATGTGAATGATATAAATTCTATAAATAAAGGTTTTTATGATGATTTACTAAAACTGGCATGAAGTATGATTTCAAAGGAATCGTCCCTTTTAAATGCATGTTTTTGCATGGTTGACATACTTAGTACATTCTTGTGCTAATCCCATTCTTCTCTACTTTTTACACAAAGTGTAGGTTATGGAATGCTTAAAGGAGATCTATGATTGAGGAGCTTGATAGGTGATTTACCAAGCTCAAGGAAAGGAATCCTTAAGTTCAAGGATGTCCTAACGTGTACTTATTGTAAAGTCTATTTAGTAATGTATAGTTTTGTATTATGTCTTAAGGGCCTTGTCCTTAATGTACTCTAAAGTTATCGAGTCTAAGATGGCAAAGAGACTTAGAGTCTAAATATGTATTATGACTTATGTTTTATATTTATATATGATGTGATGTTTCTAGCATATGATGTGCTATGAAAAGTTTTAAGTTTTCCGCTAAATGTTCTATGCCAATGCAATGAATTAGATGAGAGGCTTGTCTTAGACCTCCGTGAGGTCGACGACGCCGGTTACAATCCAAGAATGTATCCTATCTTCTAGGGTATGGTTTCGGGTTGTAACAAACTAGGTATCAGAGCATGAGGTCTATAAAGTTGTCTTAGGTTCTAATAAATCTCATAGTGCCACGTCTAGTAGAGTCTTGTATCATTGGTGGTGTGTCGCGACACATCAAATGGTACGAGAGGCTATAGGACGATAGAGTTTCCCTTCTTTATCAATCTCATATCGTTCCATAGAACTTAACTCTATAAGATCTCTCTCATATGTTTTCTTGTCCGGGGGTCATTTAGATTTGATTGCTTGGATGAGATTGCTCTATGCTCGAGGGAGAAAAGGTGAGTTTAAAATGCTTATCTTGTTTAATGGTTTGAATGAGTAGGTGTGAAGGTGACACTTGTCCTTATTTGATGATGTATATACTAACTAGGGCGACTTGAAGGGTTAACTAGACTTAGGTAGGGGTATGGGACTCTACCTATGTCTTACACTAGTTTGCCTTGATGGAGACGTTAGGAGGTTAATACTATGTATGTGTATGATGATAAATGTGAATGTCTTTATGTAATGATCTTTATGCTTGTAAACATGTAATTAGCTTAGTGTGCTAAAGATATGGAGTTATCCATGCATGAAGGTTATAGATCAGTGGAGTATGGTGCTAATTGTAGTTCTTGTTAGGTTACTTGATTTAGTGAAGTTATGGAGCTTTACTTGATCATTGCACATGTTAACTCTATGGGGATTATGATTGGTTATCTTACCTTGCTATGTATTAAATATCTCTTATTTGATGATGTGATTTCAATTATGGCAATATATGAAGTCTTTGTGAAATAGCAAGTGATGTCGAATGATGTATGTCATGATATAGTTGAAGCATGCTAGAAGTTATAGTGGTTAAAGAGAATTATCTTAAATTGTTGTATTCCTATATGGTGTTGTATGATGGTAGCCAAATATTAGGATTTGAACTTGGATTGTTTAATAACTACCTATGGAAGCATGTTATCCTATGAATGTATGTGATTAAAAGTGTGCATTGTTTTCCTTTGTATATAAATGGTACTTGATGATTTGCTAGTATAAATTGGAGTCTTTTGTAGAGACTTGAGTTGTAAATTTAGTATGAATGCTTTTGAAGAATGAGTTGGTAGAGCTTTGTATCTTATAATTCCATACTTGTTCCATCAAATGTCTAATTGTTGCACTTTTGGGTTTTTGGAAGCATGCTCGCTCTAAAGACTAGACAACTTATTGTATCATGTTGGAGAACCTACTAAATTGTCATTTGATTGGATGTTGTTGAAATATGTGTAGAATTTATGAATATGAACATGATAAGGAATGTGGAAAAGAATTTTTGCTATTTAGATTGAAGGATGAGAGTCTTATGACATGATGAGTTGTAGAGTTATTT
Source organism: Solanum sitiens (assembly GCA_016801875.1). Taxonomy (NCBI): domain Eukaryota; kingdom Viridiplantae; phylum Streptophyta; class Magnoliopsida; order Solanales; family Solanaceae; genus Solanum; species Solanum sitiens. The sequence continues at coordinate 1,061,228 of JABWTJ010000283.1, read as the reverse complement.
CTAAACTTGTTGTTGTGTTATGAACTTCCTTGTTGTTTTCCACTAATGATGTATGACCTTAGTGTCTATTGCATTGAAGGAAGACCTTATGTGAATTGAATAGTATGATCAAAAATTGATGGTTAAGGATGATTTGCCTAAAATGATAAGGTTTAGAATGCCTTAGTGTTGCTAAATTGAATTAATGAAAAATTCCCTCTAAAGTAGCAATCACTTTAAGTGATGAATATGAAGGTTGTGTATTTGAGATCCTCTATATGTTGGGTTAAGTTGTTCTTAATTGGGTTTATCCTAAGTGGGGGATGGTGTTTGAGTAGTGAGATTGTAGAAATTGTCTACATTGTTCTTCTATTCTTACTTGAATAAAAAAATATGAATTCTTGGTATGTTTGTTCATGAAGATAGTCTTGCATAAAATGTGAATTGCATGATGTTTATATGATTGGTATGAACTGATTGTCATCATCTTAGAGACATGGTGAATTTTCCAAAGGGCATGAAAAGAAGTTTTTGATAAAATCCATGTTTTCTCTTGTTGACTTGCATTTTAATGTGCTAATTGTGAAGTTGACTTCATGAGGTAAGACAAGGAACTTGGTGATAGTCACTTGTAGGTTAAATTGTTTAGCCTTGTAATAGGAGTTGAGTCTCTTTTACCATGAAATATGTTGACTCTCTTGAAAATTTAGTGACTTGATGATTTGTAATGCAAAAATTGTAGGCTCATTCTTAAAAGGTGAAAGCATGTTTTGCTAAGTGTACATGTGTGTGCATATAATTTGTGTTATTTTTCCAAAATGAGGCTTACTATAAGGGTGAGTATTATGTTAAGAAAAGAAATTGTGGAATGACTTCCTATTTTGTTGTGATGTATTTGGTGTGACTTGCCATTTAGATTTCACTATGAAGAAAAATATATGCATGTCTTGGATTGAAAGTTGAGATTTCTCATTTTAATAGAAATTGACCTTGTGCTTTGCTAAGGTGTGAACTCATGATACATATAATGTGTTGAGGAGAAAGATATTCCTCCATGTACACTACTAAGCATGGTATGGTTGAGTATGACCTTCATGGTATTAGGTCTAACTAATGAAGATCTTTGTGATTTAACTAACTCAAGTTTATGTGCATTGAAGTATGAGTGTTTAAGTAACTTTGAGTATGGGTTATGAACTGCCTATGAGTAGCTTGTCAAGATTTTCTTATAATCAATTAAGATGTAATGATCATGTTATGATTAGGATAAGGATGTTCTCCTATGAACATGAAAAAGGGCCTTTGTGTCTGATGCATTAAAGAGTGAGTGAGTAATGGTTTTTGCTTGCTTGTGTGCATTAAGCGCTAAAATGATTTGATGATATTTTAAATGTGATGAACTACTCTTATATGCATTGAAGTCCTTGTTGTGATTTAAGAGTCCTAAGTGTCATTCGAGGACGAATGTTCCCAAGTGGGGGATATTGTAAGACCCCGAAAATGAGATAAGGTGTCTAGAGCCTAACATGTTTGTATTAATGTTATAAGTTCCTAAAATTCCTTATTAAGTGATATAGAGGCAGTGTGCAAAGTTTGAAGTGATTTGGAAGTCGAACGTCAAGGGATGTCCAAGACGTTCGACGATTAGTCGCTTATGTGCCTCATGTGTGTATGCATGTCTAAATTGTATGAACTGAGTCTAATAAGTCTTGAAATTGTTTAAAATGATGTTTAATGTTATTATATGAAGTTTCGTGAAGTTTGGAGGTCAAACGCCCAAGAACGTCCAAAGCGTTCGAAAGATAGCCCCTAAGACGTTCATCGTATGTCATGTTGGGGTCAAGGCTGATTGGACGTCTTGTAGGTGTTTGTTTTGGATGAAATTTATGTGGAATGTCTATAACATGTTAAGGTTTGTAATCGCATTGGAAAAATCCAGGAAATTATCCCCAAGGACCATCGAAGGGTCCTTGAGAAAGGACCCAAAAGCTGATGGGCAGGCTGTCTCAGGCAGACTTGGCGACGGAGCTGTCAACGGCCAGTCATAGCTGTGACGCCCCGTCACAAGGGTTCCGTCATGGGGACATTGTCCAAGGGTGTAGTTGGTAACCTTGTCAAGCCACTGTTGCTTGCAACGGAGGTCCACGACGCCCCGTGTCAGCCGCGACGCCCCGTCATGGCCAAGTCATCGTGGGCTGTTTTCCCTGCGAGCGGATTTTCTGCCAAGTCAGGGGTGAACTTGTAAATTCACCCCACGTCCTAAAATGATTATTAAGGGTTTATTTAAGTAATTTTCGGTGTATAAAAGTTATCCAAAACGTGATCAATCCATTCATAAATCCTCTCACATGTTTTAAGCCTTTCCCTCCCAAAATACTCTCTCTAGAAACCACCATTTGTTGGTGAAGCTCAAGAACAGATTCAAGCTGGGTTTTCCATGTATGAATCACCAAGTTTAAGAGGTTTTAAACTAATAAAAGGTATGGCAATCCTTCATCTTCAAGTAACCTTTCACTTGGAGAGTTCTTCTCAATGTTTTTCAAAGAAATCTTATGATCAAGTTTCCAATCTTCCAATCTAGCCATGGGTTCTTTCTCAAAACGTTTTTAATGATTAAATCATGATGAATTGAAGTTAATACAGTGATTTGAATGTTATTTTTACTCTAATTGCATGATGAACCCATGTTCCTTCCAAAATTGGTTTAGCTCTTGCATGGGCTTTGTGATTATGGCTTGTTCTTGATTAATTGGTGATTCTCTTACGTTGAATTTCTTGTGTTTATTGTTATTTACATTAATTTATGGTGAATTGATGATTATCAGTCCATGATGATAAATATGTGAAGATTTGAGCATGAATAGCGTATGTTTCTACATGTTGTCTTGAAGTCGATTGTTAGATCGGTTGTGTAGACTCTTGATTATGTATGAACTGCTGTAGCTAATATTTTTGGGTGATGTAATGGATGAATTTTGTAGGTATAAATCCTAAATATTTAAATTAAGAAAGGCTGTATGAATTGACCTAGATTCCTTTAGGCTATGATGTCAACAAGCTAAGTGTGTGATAGATCTTGAATTGTGATTAGATGAAGCATGATTTAGTCTTGATTTCTTATCTAATTAGCTACTGCCTAATGAGTGTATTGCTGATTAAATATGAATGATGATAAAAGCCTTAGAGAGTTCATAGTATTGGTAAATCCTTCTATGCTCTAGCAAATCGATAAGCCTAAATGCCTATGTTGTAACTCTAATCTTGAAGGTATATGATCATGATTTCAATATGGTTAAATGTTGGTTTAGCTACTGCCTTAGACTAATACATGTATGAACTAGGATCTAAAAATCAATGTAAGGGAAGTTAGCTAATGATCAATGTTATTCTACTTTCCTAGTATGTTGATATGTTGTATTATGTTATGGTATAATCTTGTAGTGACTTGTACATGGTTTCTTATATGTTTAAAGTACATTTAGCTACTGCCATATATGTGTTTTATTGATGAATAAGGTGTATTGATCAATGATGATAAAAGGGTGAGAAATTGGTAAGAATGCTTAATTCCTCTACTTTTCTACTTCTCTATTCTTTATAGAAATGTTGATGAAGTCTTGTATGGCATTGTGTTGTATGGTCCACTTATGGTGGCGGTGTTTACTTTATTGTCATTATATATGTGTTGACATTGGCCTTGAAGGCAAATTGATGAACTTATGAACATGTGCTTAAGATGATACTATGAGAAGCTTATGCCTATTTTCCTATTCTAGTTGTGAATTAGGTTGTGTGGCTATTGCATGAGCATGTGTATAACCACGTTAGGGTAAAGTATAGGTGCTGCCATTGATGTGTTAAAAAGGTTGATAGCCCTTACCTATGTACCCTTATATGAAAGTGTAAATAGCTAAAGTTAGGAGTCTTGATTATAAGGTATATATTGTTTTGTCTCCTATGCTATTATGTGTTGTGTGCTATGTGTTTGGAAATGTAATGTGGTCTAATAGGGTGGCTGACTCAAGAAGTTATTGATAGCCATTATGTGATCATGTTGGTCAATGTACACACATTCTCACTTACATGCATGTTACAAGTAGTATAAGTCATTGTGTCTAAATGAAAGGTAGTTCTGATATTCACTAGTGTCTACTACTATGCATATTAAGGTGATGTTTATGAAAGTATGATTTGCATTCCCTTATTAGGAGGACTTGATAGGTGTACTAGTATGGGCAAGGGTATGGGACCTCGTCTATACATTGCACATGTGTATCTTGATAGGATAATTCCTAGGTTTGGTTATTATGTATATGAAGGATGAATATTTGAACATGTTAGGAATATGATGTATATGATATGATGAAGTATGAATGTGTATAGTGTCTTAGTAGGTTTATATGAAAGTATTGCTCATATAGTTATGCCTATAGACTTATGCATGAATATATGAACATGTGTGACATTATGTGTTATGTGAAAGGTTTGCTCACATCTATGTATACACTCACACACATGGACGATCTAGTTAGTGAGAGGGGCCTTGCTAGGGGTGCCCAAGAATACTCCAAAACTAGATAGGTGCTTGAATATGCTATAAGCATATGAATGATGAATATCCTAAGCCTATGTTTTTATAAATAAATGTTAATAAAGGCTTTTCAATAAAGGGAAGTTAGCCTAGCACCGAGTGAACTTGTAGATGAGGGGGTGACACTTTCCAACATAGGAAAGGTAGGGTTCACTACGGTCCTCATGTGAGGGGTGACATTTTCTTACATAAGGAAAGGTAGGGTTCACTACGGTCCTCACGGGGTGGATAGCCTCATGACCCAACATAGGGTGTAGAGTTGATATTTCCATGGTTCTTTTCCCCCAAGTTCCATAAACTATGTTGCCACCATAGGATACTAGCTAGAGGATTCTACCTCAATAGCTATGTTTTTATTGGTTCTACTTTGGCCGGTAGACCACCTTCTTTGGTGTTGGGTTTTATGACATTGGATTCCATGATTAGCACCCATGGTCTATGTCGGTTAAGGTTATGATTTCCCTAAAGGTAAAATGGACAATGGAAGTAATTGAATAGGATCCTAACTAGGAGGACTTAAGGTAAGTTACTTAGGATAGGTGGAAGTAATGAACCCATCTAGACATTGCACAAGTGACTCCTTAGGAAGTCTTAGGAAGGTACCCTAATGCATATAATTATGTATGTGTCCTTTATGTATGATATTGTAGTCTTGGTTTGACTAGGTTTATATTGCACTATACTTATATGATGGCATGTGTTGTCTTGTGTAGATGCTATGTCTGGTCTTCTCTTGTGTTCCTAAGGTGATACATTGCACCAAGTATCCTTAAAGGATTACTTGGAAGACTAATGAATTAAAAGAAAGAGTTAATGTTAAGGAGAGTGAGTTCACTGTAAACTGACCTCAAATAGGGATTAAATTCTATATGTGCTTTTCTATGATGTTTGGTCTTTGATTGTGTTTCTATGATGTATGTGAATGATATAAATGCTATTGATAAAGGTTTTTATGATGATTTACTAAAAATGGCATGAAGTATGATTTCAAAGGAATCGTCCCTTTTAAATGCATGTTTTTGCATGGTTGCCATACTTAGTACATTCTTGTGCTAATCCCATTCTTCTCTACTTTTTACACAAGGTGTAGGTTATGAAATGCTTAAAGGAGATCTATGATTGAGGAGCTTGATAGGTGATTTCCCAAGCTCAAGGAAAGGAATCCTTAAGTTCAAGGATGTCCTAACGTGTACTTATTGTAAAGTCTATTTAGTAATGTATAGCTTTGTATTATGTCTTAAAGGCCTTGTCCTTAATGTACTCTAAAGTTATCGAGTCTAAGATGGCAAAGAGATTTAGAGTCTAAATATGTATTATGACTTATGTTTTATATATATATGATGTGATGTTTCTAGCATATGATGTGCTATGAAAAGTTTTAAATTTTCCGCTAAATTTACTATGCCAATGCAATGAATGATATGAGAGGCTTGTCTTAGACCTCCGAGAGGTCGATGACGCCGGTTACAATCCAAGATTGTATCCTATCTTCTAGGGTATGGTTTCGGGTTGTAACACCAAGCCGTGTGGACCAAAATAAAATAAATGAAAAATGTAAGTGTTGTCCAAGGGATTCGAAATTGGGTTCCCTTGCCCAAATTCCGTATTCATACATAAGTCGTACGTGAATTAAATGTTCAAGAATAATGCCGGCTACATAGATCAAAATCAAGATCTTGGCATACATACAAGATGCATAAGTCTTGTACCACATAATCTTAGGAAGATATGAATCACTTAAACGAACTATGAATGAAACCTCATGGGTTGTATGTATAGACCCATAAGTCTAGCATACGTTTAAAAATAAGTGAACCTAAGATGTATGTAATGAAATGATATAACCCTAGAAGGGTTAGGTAAGAGTGTAAAACACACTAAATGGACAAGTGTATTGGCATACGATGAAATGAATACTATGTAATGAAATGATGAAACCCTAGAAGGGTTAAGTAAGAGTATGAAACACACAAATGGCCAAGTTCATTGGCATATAATGAAATGAACATTCACATAAAATGGGGTGAGTAATTATGAAGAGCAAATGTGCTAATGTTAATGAATGTGGTGACAACATGATAAGAGGCTAATGTGAAAGATGAGAGCAATCTCAAATGAGCCTAAGTAAATGTTACCAAAACGTACTCACCTATGAGAGTGTAAAGTTAATGAAGAGACCAGTCTCTATGAACACTCCAATGAAAGTATTGAGAATAACGTATACTTAATACTAATGATGAGATGAGAAATCATCTATTGATCTATGATGTCCTCATACTAGAAGCCAGCTTCCATGACGTATGAGTTGAATGAAATGACACTTTATACTGAGCACCGATAGACTAGCTATTAGCGGTGATGCCTTTTTTTGGGAAGGGCGGAGGTTCACGTAACTTTTATGAGATGAGACTGTCCGGCATTCCGGGTATGGGTCTTCTTATATCTCCTAGTCTTCGAACCTATACTGCCAATATAGGGATCTGGCGGGGTTCAATTCCCATGTACGCTAGCATGTTTTGGGTCACTTTGGCCCGTAATTCCACCTCTTTTCGGTGTGGGGGAGACACTAGATTTCATGATGCTCACATGATCTATGTTGGTTAAAGTTAAAGTTCCCAATGAATGAATGAGGCCAGCCTCAAATGATGCACATAATGAAATGAACGATACCAAAGGTGTTAGGATAGGATAATCAAGAGGTGAGCTACACTCAAGTAATGACACTAGGTTATTCTTGATCATTGCACAGCAAACCCGATGAGAATCTTAAACTACACCCTAGGTATAGCTGGTGTTTACACTATCTTATGAATGAATGAAATGAAGTACGTATGAATGAATGAAGTAGACTCTATGTTTGCTAAAGAAGACTCCCTATTTGAGGTCCGATATGTTGAGCCCTCATTTTGGGAAGTCTTAATGTTAAGTCCATGATTCCAAGGTCTCATGGCATATGAATGAATGATATGAAAGATGTTATGTGCTATATGCAATATGATATGTGCTATGTGTAAAATGTTATCTGCTGTGTGCAATATGATAAGTATGATGATGCATGTTACTCTCATGGCATGACTTTCCTAATCAAAATTTGGAAAGCTCACTAACTTTCCTAATTCAAATTTTGAAAGATCACTAACTTTCCTAATCCAAATTTGGAAAGTTCACTAAATTTCCTAATCCCAATTTGGCAAGTCCACTGACTTGACTTTCCATAATCATGTTGTTAGGAAAGAGCTATTCTTACTCATGCATGTCCTTGGTGTGTGCTTGCACATACCCATACTTAATATAAGTGTGTACTAATCCCATACAACTCTATATTTTTAGGTGCAGGCACAGGTGGACGCTAGAGCTTAAAGGTTGACGTTGCAGCTATCCGGACGTAGATCTTTCATCCGGACTTGGTAGGCCCTCATGGTTTCGAGGATGTCTACCGTTACTCTCTATCTTAGATGTAGGCTTTAGCTAGTGGAGTATGTTCCACTAGTGTTTCTTTTCGTTTTTATTTCAGATATTGTATTGGTGTCATTTTGGCAATTATACATTTAATGCAGTATTAAACTATTTTTTCAGTTGATAATCTTAATGTTAGATGGTTGATTGTGAACATTATGAATATAAGTAGAATGACCTTTATGCATGATAAGAAATAAAAAGTTTCAAATTTTCCGCTAAAATTAACCTAGATGAAGTAAGAATGATGTAAGTAGGCTTGTCTGCGACCTCTGAGAGGTCAACGACGCCGGTCTCGTCTGGGGTCTAGATTCCGGTCGTGACAAATACTCTACTAATATTTTTGTAGATGAAATTGTAATATCAAATAAATATGAATAAAAGTCTAGGCTATTCGCCTTAATTTTTATTATTATTGTTGTATTAAATTTAATTTTATTATTGTGAATTTTATATTTTATAACTTTTAAAGTTTGCATTTTAAATTTTCAAACTTCTAAAGTTTGAATTTTAAATTTTCAAACCTTTAAAGTTTTGAATTTTAAATTTCAAACTTTAAAAGTTTGAATTTTAAAAGTTTATAACTTTTAAAAGTTTATAACTTTTAAAGTTTGAATTTTAAATTTTATAACTTTTAAAGTTTGAATTTTTAATTTTATTAATTTTAAAGTTTGAATTTTTAATTTTCAAAGTTTTAAAGTTTGAATTTCAAATTTAATAACTTTTAAAGTTTGAATTTTAAATTATCAAACATTAAAAGTTTGAATTTTAAAAGTTTATAACTTTAAAAGTTTGAATATTAAATTTTATAACTTTTAAAGTTTGAATTTTAAATTTTCAAACTTTTAAAGTTTGATTTTTAAATTTTATAACTTTTAAAGTTTGAATTTTAAATTTTCAAACTATTAAAGTTTGAAATTTAAATTTTCAAACTTTAAAAGTTATACATTATTAATTTTAAATATATATTATTATAATATAATTTCAATTCAATTTTTAAAAATAATTTTTTAAGTTTTAATTGATTTTATTAATTTTGTTTAAAAAAAAAAAACCGCCCAGTCCCGGAAATCGGTCCGGTAAGGTTCGGTTTGGTACCGGTTCCCTGGCGGACCGGGACGGGTACCCCACAAAAATACCGGAACTACCGATACCGGTCTGGTCCAGTTCAAGTACGGTTCCGGGTGGTGGATCCTGGTTTCGTGCCGATTCCGATAACTACCGGTCCGGTAGTTCCGATTCTGGTACCGCTGCCAGGCTTAGTTTAGAGTTTCTTTGGGTTTAGGGATTATTTAGGATTTTTAGGGGTTAGGGGTCTTACGGATTTTTTAGGTTTAGTTTTTTGAATGGTGTTTTGAGCGCTTCGAATATCTTAGGGTTTGGGTTATAGGCTTATGACTTTTTAAGGGTTTACAATTTAGGGTTTCTTTGAATTTAGAATTTAGAGTTTGAAATTTAGGGTTAGGTATTTATATTTTTTAGGGTTTATAGGGTTTAGGTTTTCTTAGTGATTTTTAAGATTTAAATTTTCTTAGTGTTTAGGGTTTTTAAAAAATTATTTATAGGAGAAAATTATGGTGTAGTGCTTAGTGTTTTAAGGTTTACTTAGGTTTATGGTTTGTAGGGGTTCTTAAAGGGTTGTTTATTATATAGTATTCAATGCTTGTAATGTTTTTTAATAGGATTTTTTTAGGTCAAGAGTTTTTTTGATCTAAGATTATTTAGGATAATTATTGTTTTTTCGGTTTAGGAGTTTTTTAAAGTAGATTTATTTTAGGGTTTTCAAGGTTTTTCTTAGAGTTTCATAAGGCTAACGATTTTTTTTTTTGAAAATTTAATGATTTTTTACGATTTAAGGGATCTGAAGGCTTAGAATTTTGTTGGGTTTAGGGCTTCGAATTTTAGATTTAGGATTTCTTAGGGATTAGGGGTTATAACACTTTTTTAGGTTTAGTGTTTTTAAAGGTGTGTTTAGTGTTTAGGATTTTATAGGATTTTGGGTTTATTGTTGTTTCAGAGGGCTTGGGTTTAATGTTTTTCCTAAGGTTTCTGGTTTGGAATTCAGGATTTATAAGGATTTCATAATTTTTGTGTTTAGGCTTTTAAAGGTTTTTTAAGGTGTTGATCTAATATGCTTCTGATATGCTAACTCAAGGTTAGCTTTGGGGTTACTCGTGATCCTAGGTACCGAGTTACCCTAGGGGGTAACCACGGGACGTAACAAAAATTATGCGCGAATAAAAGCCTCTAACTAACTAGAGATGCTGGGACATGGCCCCAGTTAACTCTAGCAAAACTGAAACTAAAACAGAAGACCGAATTTAAAACCTGTAAATTGTCCTCGAAAAACTAGGAATCACCTCTTATATTGTTGAATACGGATCAGGAATCGATCTCCATGTGATCTGAATGTTGTGAACCTAGGCATCATGAAAACATATAGTGTAGAATATGTGTCAGTACTTGAAAGATGGATAAAGCTGAACAAATATATAATTTAAAACAACATATTGAACAATGATATAATCCGAACAAGTTGAATAGGCGTAAAAGGTCATGAGTTTTTAGGTTAGGGTTTTACGCTTATGTTTTTATAAAATTCTTTTAGGTTAAGAATTTTTTTCGATTAGGTTTCTTAAAGATTTTTTAGGATCATTATAATTTTTTCATTTTAGAAGTTCTTAGGCTTAGGGATTTTTTTAAAGGTTTTTATTGATTATTTTAGGGATTTTTAGTTTTAGAGTTTAACGATTTTTAGGATTTTTTTATGTTTAGTTTTTCATAGGATTTTGGGTTTTAGGTTTAAGATTTGTTAAGAGTTTTTTTAGTTGTAGAGTTTTTAAAGTTCTTAGGGTTAATTAATTCTTAGTTTTTTTTGAGTTTTGGGCTTATTTTTTTTAGGGTTAACAATTCAGGGTTTCTTAGGGTTTAGTGTTTAGATTTAAGAGTTGGGAATTTAGGGTTTCTTAAGTTTAGGGGTTTTAAAGTTTTTTTTTTTTTTAGTTTTTTAGGGTTTAGGTTTACTTAGTGATTTTTAGAGATTAAATTTTGTTTGGGTTTAAGATTTTTTTAAAAATGATTTTTAAGGTAAATTATGGTGTAGGGATTACTGTGTTAAGGTTTTTTTAGGTTTAAGATTTTAGGGTTTCTGATAGTTTTTTTTAGAGTTTCGAGGTTTAGAGTTCTTAAAGCTTTTTAGGGTTCTAAAAGGGTTTATAGCTTATGTTTTTCTAGGACTTTTTTTTAAGTTAAGAGTTTTTTTATACGATTGTTTTTACGGTTTAGAGGTTCTAAGTCTTCGGATTTTAAATAAAAGATTTTTTAGGGTTTTTAAGGCTTGTCTTAGAGTTTCATAAGGCTTAGGGTTGGGGGTTTGTCCAAAAGGATTAGGGTTAACGTTTCTTATGGTTTGACTTTATCATTTTAGAAAGGGTTTAGGTTTTTTCTAGGGTTAAGGGTTTAGTTTGTCAGGTTCAATATTTTTGGGCTTAGAATTTTTAAATTTTTCTTATTATTTTTAGGATTTGGTGTTTGGTGTATTCTTAGGGTTATGGCTTTGAGTTTATTGTGTTTTAAGGGTTTACGATTTATGATTTTCTTAGGATTTTGGGTTCAAAGTTTAGAATTTAGAATTTAGAATTTAGTGTTTCTCAGGGTTTAGGTTTTTACGGTTTAGGATTTTTAAAAGATGATTTTAATGAAATGATATTTTTAATGTTTTTTAGGTTTTTAGGTGTTCAAAAAGTGTTTTTTAGAGTTTTTATGTTTAGTAATTTTTTAGGGTTTACGGTTTCATAAGGTTATTAGGGTTTATTAGGTATAAGGATGCTTATGTTTTAAGGTTTAGCGTTTTATAAAAAAATTTTAAAGATTTTTACGAATTTTTTCTGTTCAGAGTCTCTCTGGGTTTAGGGATTATGATTTTAGATTTAGGATTTTTAGGTGTTAGGAGTCTTAAGGGTCTTTTTATGTATAGTGTTTTCAAACGTGTTTTAAGGGTTTAGGATTTCTTAGGGTTTGGGGTTTTCTTGTGTTTGGGTTATAGGATTATAATTTTGAAGGGTTTACTATTCAGGTATTCTAAGGGTTTCATGTATAGAGTTTGAAATTTAGGGTTAGGAATTATAATTTTCTTAAGGTGTAAGTTTTTTTTTAGACTTTTGATACTCAGAGTTTTTTAGGGTTTATGGTTCTAAAAGGAGTTGTAAGCTTATGTTTTTATATAATTTATTATAGGTTAAGCATTTTTTACGATTTAATATTATTTAGGATCACTGTTGTTTTTACGATTTAGGGGTTACTAGGTCTTATGATTTTAAATCAAAGATTTTTTTAGGGTTTTTAAGCTTTGTCTAACAGTTTAAAAGGATTAAGATTGGGGTTTATCTAAAAGGTTCAGGGTTTAGTTTTTTTAAGGTTTGACTTTAGCATTTAAGGCTTCTTAGGTTTATTTTGGGTCTTTTAGAGTGCATGGTTTAGGGTTTGGGGTTTTGTTTGTTAGGTTTAAGATATTTTAAAACAATTTTAGGTTTAGAATTTTTAAATTTCTTTTTTTATTTTTAGGATTTGGTGTTCGGTGTATTCTTAGGGTTCTGGCTTTGAGCTTATTGGGTTTTAAGGGTTTACGATTTATTGTTTCTTAGGATTTTGGGTTCAAAGCTTAGAGTTTTAAATTTAATGTTTCTTAGGGTTTAGGTTTTTAGTGATTTTTAGGGTTTAGACTTTTTAAAAGATGATTTCAAAAAAATGATATTTTAAGTGTTTTTAGGTGTTCAAAAAGTTTTTTTTAAGAGTTTTTATGTTTAGTATTTTTAAAGGGTTTTAAGGTTTCATAACGTTTAGGGTATTGGGGTTTATTAGGTATAAGGATACTTATGTTTTAAGGTTTAGAGTTTCTTTGGGATTAGGGATTATAATTTTAGGTTTAGGATTTTTAGATCTTAGGGGTCTTAAGGGATTTTTTAGGTTTAGTGTTTTCAAGGGTGTTTTGAGGGTTTAGAATTTCTTATGGTTTGGGGTTTTCTTGGTGTTTGGGTTATAGGCTAATGAATTTTTAAGGGTTTACAATTTAGGGTTCTTTGAATTTAGAGTTTAGAGTTTGAAATTTAGGGTTAGGAATTTATATTTTTTTGGGTTTATAGGGTTTAGGTTTTCTTAGTGATTTTTAATTTTTTAAATATTCTTAGGTTTAGGGTTTTATTTTAAAATTAGTTTTAGGATAAAATTATGATGTAGTGCTTAGTGTTTTAAGGTTTACTTAGGCTTAAGGTTTTTAGGGGTTCTTAAAGGGTTTTTATTATATAGTTTTTAATGCTTTTAAGGGATCTAAAAGGGGTTTTAGGGGTTCTTAAAGGGTTGCTTATTATATAGTTTTCAATGCTTGTAATGTTTATGACTAGGATTTTCTTAGGTCAAAAGTTTTTTCGATCTAAGATTATTTCGGATCATTATTGTTTTTACGGTTTAGGAGATTTTTAAAGTAGATTTATTTTAGGGTTTTCAAGGTTTTTCTTAGAGTTTCATAAGGCTAACGATTTTTTTTTGTAAATTTAATGATTTTTTTTACGATTTAAGGGTTCTTAAGGCTTAGATTTTCGTCGGGTTTAGGGCTTAGGATTTTAGATTTAGGATTTCTTAGGGATTAGGGGTTTATAACACTTTTTTAGGTTTAGTGTTTTTAAAGGTGTTTTTAGTGTTTAGGATTTTTTAGGATTTTGGGTTCAGAGGACTTGGGTTTAATGTTTTTCCTAATGTTTAGGGTTTGGAATTCAGGATTTCTAAGTAATTTCATATTTTGTATGTTTAGGGTTTTAAAGATTTTTTAAGGTGCTGATCTAATATGCTTATGATATGCTAACTCAAGGTTAGATTTCGGGTTTATCGTGATCCTAGGTTCTGAGTTACGCCTACGGGGTAACCACGGTGTGTAACAAAAATTATGCGCGAATAAAAGACTCTAACTGACTAGAGATGCTGGGACACGCCCGCAGCTAACTCTAGCAAAACTTAAACTAAAATGGAAGACCGAATTTAAAACCTGTAAATCGTCCTCGAAGAACTTGGACTCACCTCTTATATTATTGAATACGGATCAGGAATCGATCTCCACGTGATATGAATGTTGTTAACCTAGGCATCACGAAAAGATATAGCGTAGAATATGTGTCATTACTTGAAAGATGGATAAAGTTGAACAAATATATAATTTAAAACAACATATTGAACAATGATATAATCTGAACAAGTTGAATAAGCGTAAAAGGTTATGAGTTTTTAGGTTAGGGTTTAGCGCTTAAGTTTTTATTTAATTCTTTTAGGTTAAGAATTTTTTTGAGTTAGGATTCTTAAAGATTTTTTAGGATCATTATAATTTTTTCTATTTAGAAGTTCTTATGCTTAGGGTTATAGGTTAAGGGATTTTTTTGAGGGTTTTTATTGATTATTTTAGGGATTTTTAGTTTTAGACTTTAAGGGTTTTTAGGATTTTTTTTGTGTTTAGTTTTTCATTGGATTTTGGGTTTAAGGTTTAGGTTAGTTAGGTTTAAGATTTTTTAAGAGTTTTTTTAGTTGTATTGTTTTTAATGTTTTTAGGGTTAATTATTTCTTAGTTTTTTTTTGAGTTATGGGGCTTATTTTTTTAAGGGTTAACAATTTAGGGTTTCTTAGGGTTTAGGGTTTAGAGTTTAGAGTTGGGAATTTAGGGTTTCTTAGGTTTAGGGGTTTTAATGTTTTTTTTTTAGTTTTTTAGGGTTTAGGTTTACTTAGTGATTTTTAGAGATTAAAGTTTCTTTGGTTTAAGGTTTTTTTAAAAATGATTTTTAGGGTAAATTATGGTGTAGGGATTATTGTGTTAAGGTTTTTTTAGGTTTAAGATTTTAGGGTTTCTGAAAGTTTTTTTTTTGTTTTAGAGTTTTGAGGTTTAGAGTTCTTAAAGTTTTTTAGGGTTCTAAAAGGGTTTATAGCTTATGTTTTTCTAGGACTTTTTTTTAGTTAAGATTTTTTTTATACGATTCTTTTAAAGGTTTAGAGGTTCTAAGTCTTAGGATTTTAAATAAAGGATTTTTTAGGTTTTTTTTAAGGCTTGTCTTAGAGTTTCATAAGGCTTAGGATTGAGTGTTTGTCCAATAGGATTAGGGTTAACGTTTCTTATGGTTTGACTTTATCATTTTAGGAAGGGTTTAGGTTTTTTCTAGGGTTAAGGGTTTAGTTTGTCAAGTTTAATATTTTTAGGCTTAGAATTTTTAAATTTTTCTTATTATTTTTAGGATTTGGGGTTTGGTGTATTCTTAGGGTTATGACTTTGAGTTTATTGGGTTTTAAGGGTTTACGATTTATGGTTTTTTAGGATTTTGGGTTCAAAGTTTAGAATTTTGAATTTAGTGTTTCTCAGGGTTTAGGTTTTTAGTGATTTTTACGGTTTAGGATTTTTAAAAGATGATTTTAATAAAATGATATGTTTAGTGTTTTTTAGGTTTTTAGGTGTTCAGAAAGTGTTTTTTTAGAGTTTTTATGTTTAGTAATGTTAAAGGGTTGTAATGTTTCATAGGGTTTAGGGTATTAGGGTTTATTAGGTATAAGGATACTTATGTTTTAAGGTTTAGAGTTTTATAAAGTTTTTTTTGAAGAATTCTACGAATTTTTACGGTTTAGAGTCTCTTTGGGTTTAGGGATTATGATTTTAGATTTAGGATTTTTAGGGGTTAGGAGTCTTATGTTTTTTTTTTATGTATAGTGGTTTCAAAGGTGTTTTAAGGGTTTAGGATTTCTTAAGGTTTGGGGTTTTCTTAGTGTTTGGGTTATAGGATTATAATTTTGAAGGGTTTACAATTTTGGGATTCTTAGAGTTTCATGTATAGAGTTTGAAATTTAGGATTAAGAATTATAATTTTCTTAACGTTTAAGTTTTTTTTTTAGAGTTTTGATAGTCAGAGTTTTAAAGGGTTTTAGGGTTCTAAAAGGGTTTGTAAACTTATGTTTTTCTATAATTTATTGTAGGTTAAGAGTTTTTTTCGATTTAACATTATTTAACATCATTATTTTTTTTTACTATTTACGGGTTACTAGGTCTTATCATTTTAAATCAAGGATTTTTTAGGGTTTTTAAGCTTTGTCTAACAGTTTAAAAGGATTAAGGTTGGGGTTTACCTAAAAGGTTCAGGGTTTAGTTTTTTTAGGGTTTGACTTTAGCATTTAAGGCCTCTTAGGTTTATTTTGGGTTTTTTAGAGTGCATGGTTTAGGGTTTAGAGTTTTGTTTGTTAGGTTTAAGATATTTTAAAAGAATTTTAGGTTTAGAATTTTTATATTTCTTTTTTTTATTTTTAGGATTTGGGGTTCGGTGTATTCTTAGTGTTCTGGCTTTGAGCTTATTGGGTTTTAAGGGTTTACAATTTATTGTTTCTTAGGGTTTTGGGTTCAAAGTTTAGAGTTTTAAATTTAGTGTTTCTTAGGGTTTAGGCTTTTAGTTTTCGGCTGTTTCCGTCATTGAAGTAGCCTTTCGTCGCCCTACCAAACGAAAGAAGTCACTATCAAAATGCTGGCCCTATTGAAGTGGCGATCATGTTTTTCACAGTATTTTTCGTTACTCATGTCAGCATTCTCACTTCTGATATCTTCAGGTCTTGTCACCAAAAACCTTCCCCGATTGACAGAACGTTCCGCTACTGACACTTGAAGAGAACATAGAAGGCACTAACATGAGATAAGAGAACCTAGAAGTTTTGAATAATGCTTACCCTACATGCAAGTTGACTTGCACGAAGACCTTTCGGAGATTTAGTAGTCAGGAAGGACTCAAGTAGATCAATAATGCACTACGCTTGGAGATAAGGAAGATGAATATTGTTCCAGGAATGTTCCAGAGTTTAAGATAGACTGTATCCTGCAAGTTTGCAGATGCATGTTAGGAGCAGATTTTCAATAACCTAAACAGTAAGCCAAAGAAGTTGAGTATTGGTAAAACTAAAGAAAAAAGGAATTTTTCAAACTACAGTATACCCACCTTGTCATCAATACTTCTGAAGTTCTTGAAAGTCCCTGCAAGATTTTTTTTATAATCGAGAAATCTTTTAGATAACCGAAAAATCCATCTAGGACCCTCCCTTTGGACCAATCATAGCCTTCTAAACTCGATGGATAATGGGCCCTCCCCTCTACCCTTCCTCCACTTAAATACGAGGCTTCTCTGTGCATGGTGTGGGGCTTGAACATGTGACCAAAGCCACAAATCTGCCACCTTTTTCCACTAGAGCTAAGCCTTGGAGTAAGTTTTTGCAAACTTTCGATGGAAATTTTCTTTGACAATTGAAGATCATCCAACCTTTTCAGGTTTACAAGCAGTGAATATTCAACATCACCATCTTACAACATTAAAAATTGCACATTTAACAAAATTGCATCAATAGACACAGTCCCCTTCAAATTGTTAAGGGCACATACAACAACTTATTTTATTGCAGATTTCAGTTTGAAAGGCTGATCTAGGAGAGGCTGGAGCAGACTAAAACCGACATTGACAGGATAAAGAAAAGAGACAAGTATGCTGGAAATTGTGGTTGGAGAGATACACATACTTTCTCTCTCTTTCTTTTCAAGGAAATGGGGATAAGATGTATGCTATTAAAAGGAAAAACAGAAGTCAATCACACCATGGCTACAAACACTGGTTGCATGCAGGAGACAGAGGCAACAATAACAAGCCTTACCGGGTCGCCACACCAAGATACGTATTGGATAATCTCATTGCCCAAATTGATTTGCCCAGAAATAGAAAAATCATCACCACTTTTCTTTATGTACATTCATCAACAGTCAACAACGTAAAACAAACACACAGAAGAAACACAAAGTTAAATCCATTTTTGTTTTCGCAGTATTTGCTTTTTCATAAACAAGAGATGTTGGTTTTTTACTAATGGAGGAACTGTAACATTTCGAAATCCCAAAGTCATGTGGTAGGACTTAAACAGGCTCCTTAAGGTATAAATCATTGATCCTGGCCAAATTAGGCATATATGGAGTCGTTGAACTGTTTTGGAACCAAAACGTTCATAATGTCCGGTAAGTTGGTTAATAAGAGGGCTAGAGTGTCCTTTTAGTTTAACCAAGTTAAAGAGTCGGAATTTAGTAAAAGTTTGTAACAATAGGTGTAACACATAGTTTGGGATGGTTTCATGTTGTAAAAGTCAGGGTACGACTCCCCGAGGATCGACTAAGGGCCCTCGAGAAGGACCCTTGAGACAGTAGGCCATGATGGACGCCATGATGTGGCATCACAGGCGCGACGGGGCGTAGAGGCCACTGTCGTACCAGCCTTAACTGCTGGGAAGAAAGCCTTCGCCTACACAGTCTCCGACCAACGCGACGGACGTGCAGGACGGAGGGGGGCCAGTCCATCACGCCCACTATGGCTCGTCGTCGTGGAGTTGTCGTGGAGGGCCTGTAGTGTTTTCACGGATTTAAGTTTTAGTTAATTATTTTATTAAGTGTCTTAGGGGTAATTAGGGGGTTAAGGGAAGACTAATTAAGTGACTTACGACCCCACTGTAAATACCCAACCTTCATTAACCTAATCACAATTATAAAAACAAAACTCTCTTCCTTCTCTCTACTTTCTCTCTCTATTGGAAGACTCCATTGGAGAACAACTTGGGGAGATCATTGGGGGCTGATTTAGCACGAAATTCACCATCAAAACGTCATCAAACCTTAAGGTATGGGATCTAATTCACCTTTGAGACTTCTTTCCTCAAAGGTCTCCTTTAAAGATTTTCCAAAAGTTGAGTTTCATATGGGTTTCGAGTTTGTTGTTATGAATTGAGTTGTTTATGTACTTTTGGGTTATAATGAATAGATTATCATGTATTGTAGCTTAATTATGATGAATAGATTTAGTTTGGTCTAGATTGTGGGAGATGACCCTAACCCTTAACCCTAGGTATTGGGATTGATATGAATTTGGGTTGGATTGATGTAAATGATCTAGTTATTGTTTAAATCATCTTTAATGGTTGTTATTGTATTGATCATGAGTATATTGTAATGAATAGAAGTTCTTCATGCCTATTTCTTGAGTATTGAGTATAGGGTAAGAAGATAGACTTTGATATCATGTTACCAAGCTTTGATTTAGTATTGCCTTGTGGTATAATGCTTTCTCTTAAATTAGTTCTTATGTTGACTATTGAATTACATTTGTATGATGACCCAAATTGGGTTGGTCTATGGGTTGATGGTAAGGCCCTTATTGTTGAACTATGGAGAAGTATTGGTAAGTCTTGATTATCCTAATCCTTACTTCAAATTGTGAATTATTTGTCATCAAGTGATAAGGTTGTGTTGAAGTATACCTTGTTTAAGGTGATAGGTTGGTATGATGATTGAATTGAAATGCTTAGGTTGGTTGTGAGGTTGCCTAGGAGTACATGATATAGGGAAGTTGTTATGTAAAAGATGTGCCCTATTGTGATGAGATGTGTAAGGGCTAACTTTACCTATATGAATTGTTAATGAAAGTATTATTTCTCATACAAATTCTTATTGAGTTTTGATGATGAATATACAAGGGTTTGACCCTACTATCTAAACTAATTGAGAAGATTAATAAAGTATTAAAGACTTCTCTAAATGGGGACTTAGCTTAGCACCGAGCGAACTTGACAATGGGAGGTGATGACTTGTCCATAGAAGGAAAGACTCATCCTAAAGTTGCCCATGTGATGTTAACTCCATTGTTTATGGGATATGTCATCTAAGGGATTCCCATGAGGAGCGGCCCACTTTACCTAATGGTATGAATAGGGATATCTACCTCTTAGTTCTTGAACTATGTTGCCACCATAGGATATTAGCTAGTGGATCCACCTAGATAGCTACGTTTACGATAGGCTTTACTTTGGCTGGTAGACCACCTTCCATCGGTGTAAGGTTTCATGACACCGGATTCCACATTGTCTCATGTGGTCTATGTCGGTTAAGGCAAGGTTTCCCTAAACTAAAATGAATGAATAAGATATAGACTAGTCGAAGTAACTTGAAAGGGTTTGGCTATAGCTTAGGTAGGGGTATGGGACTCTATTTAAGCCTTGCACTAGTTGGCCTTGATGGGAGCTTTGAGAGGTCAATATTATGTATGTAAAGTAGTGATGTAATGTAAATGACTTTGTACATTGAATAACATGCTTATGAGTATAAGGTTGTTGCTTTTGATTAAAGAAGAATGTTTTCATGAAATGGAAGAATATGTTAGGTAAGGTTGATTGCTAATTGTAGTCTTGATAGGTTACTTGATTATGTAAGAGTTATGGGAATTTACTTGATCATTGCACTTGTGACTTTATGAAGGGTATATTTAGTATGTTTTGATTTACTATGCTTCACTCGTATACATGTTTTATAATGATTTTCTTAAATGTCCCTTTGTAAGTATATTTGATTGGTAATTGTATATGTGGTTCCATACTTAGTACATGTGGAGTACTAACCCCATTTCTTTCCCTTTTCCTAAACATTTTAGGTTCGGGTCGTTGATCTTGCTCCGAATTGCTGGAAAGGAAGACTTGGATCTCTAACCATCCAAGTGGTAGGTCCTCATTCTCCCGAGGGCGTTGCCAACATCTTACTCCTATGTTACTTAGTTACTATAATTCTGTTTTGACTCATTTACTCATTTGAGACGATGTTGTATAGGGCATATATGTGGCTTCTTGTATTGATGTAGGGCTATGCCCAAGATTTATTGTCTTTGATAGATGGTTTATGAGATGAGACGGCTTTTATGACTATTACTTCTCTATTTATAAATGTGTGAAATAAAAGTAGAAGATTATGTAATCTTCGTATATGAACAAGTCTATGTATACTTGATATAAATATGACTATGTGTATGTAAAGGTCTATGTAAACCTCCGAGTAGTTATAGATAAAAAGTTTTAAATTACTTCATATTTTTAATCGATGAATGCTATGACGAGGCTAAGAGGCTTGTCTTAGTCCTCAAAGAGGACGACAACGCCGGTTACGTCTAGGGGGTAAACCCGGATGTGACAAACTTGGTAACAGAGCATGAGGTTGAATATCCTTGATAATAACATCTCTCTCTCAACCACGTTATATAGGTTTGTATTCATAATTATGAAGCGCACCACACTTATGAATAGGAACTTATTTGATGCTTAGGAATCACTCTCATTGTTGGAAATCCATATCGTGCCTCTAGAATGTACATCGTATATGTATTTGCCTAAACCTTGTGTTTTGGTTGTAGGAGATGAATACTAGAAGGAATGCAGCCAGAAGACTTGAGGAGGAGATTGCTGCTGCGGGAATCTCTCCCGTGGTGATCCAGTTCCTCCTCTTGAAGAGTTTGCTGTTGATGATCAGGTTCCCAATGATCCTCCACCTATGGCAGAGGCTCAGATGAGGGCTAATCTTGCTCAAATGGCTCAAACCATGACTACTCAAGCTCAAGCCGCAACGGTGCAAGCCCAATCTATGACTGCCCAAGCTAATAGGGATTTGGCACCTAGAGTTCATGAGCAAACTATGGCTTCCCGACTTAGGGACTTCACCCGAATGAATCCTCCTATTTTCTATGGGTCTAAGGTTGATAAAGACCCTCAAGAATTCATTGATGAGGTTTATAAGATTTTGTGTGCTATGGGGTTGTCTTCTAATGAGAATGCCGAATTGGCCTCATACCAACTCAAGGATGTGGCTCAGACATGGCATGTGCAATGGAAAGATAATAGGCCACTTCAAAGTGGGCCAGTGACTTGGGAGTTGTTCAAAAGGGCTTTTCTTGATCGGTTCTTCCCTAGAGATATGAGAGAAACTAAGGTGGTGGAGTTCATCAATCTTCGCCAAGGAGAAAAGAGTGTTCATGAGTACTCTTTGAAGTTCATTCAATTGGCTAAATATGCTCCTTCCTTGGTCTCCGATCCTAGAGACGAGATGAGTCAATTCGTGACAGGTGTGTCGGATGATTTGCAAGAAGAATGTCAATCGGCTATGCTTCATGATAACATGAATATTGGTCGTCTTATGGTGCATGCAAAAAGGGTTGAGGAGGCTAGAGCAAAAAGGAAGGATAAGGATAAGGATTCAAGAAGGGCAAGGTCTTTCGAGGGTGGAACTACTAAAGATAGGTTTGGAATTCAAGACAAGCCTAGATTCAAGAAAAGGTTCTCAAATCAAGTTCCATCAAAATTTTCCAAGACTAGGGATTCTAAAGCCCCTAGACCAAAAGCTGCAAAGGGAAAAGGTGGAAACTCATCTAATGAGAAGCCTACTTGTGCTAAGTGCGGAAAGGAACATTATGGTGAATGCTTGATCGGAACGGGGAATTGCTTTAGTTGCGGAAAGAGTGATCACAAGGCTAGGGACTGCCTTAACATAAGGAACCGAGAAAAGAATGTGCAAAAACAAGCAAGTGAGGCTCCGAAAAAGAACCGTTTTTATGCTCTTCGTTCGAGAGATGACCAAGAGGCCTCTCCTGATGTGGTGACCGGTATGTTACCAATCTTTGCTATTGATGTGTATGCTTTGCTTGATCCGGGTGCTACTTTGTCTTTCATTACTCCCTTAGTAGCTAAAAAGTTTGTTACTTTACCCGATATTTTGCATGAACCTATTTTGGTGTCTACTCCGGTGGGTGAGTCAGTGGTGGCAAGACGAGTCTACCGAAATTGTCCTATCTCTATGCCCCATAGAGTTTCTCATGTAGATCTAGTTGAACTAGACATGTATGATTCTGATGTCGTTTTGGGTATGGACTGGTTCCATGCTAGCTTCGCTTCTATTGATTGTAGGACCAGAGTTGTGAGGTTTAGTTTCCCAAATGAACTCGTTTTTGAGTGGAAGGGTGGGAATTCTCTTCCTAGAGGTCGATTCATATCATGTCTAAAAGCGAGTTAGATGATCTCAAAGGGAAGTTTTTATCATATTGTGAGAGTCCAAGAAGTTGATTCCGAAATTCCTCCTATTGAGTCGGTCCCCGTGGTGAGTGAATTTACGGAGGTCTTTCCTAATGACCTTCCAGGCATTCCTCCCGAACGGGAAATCGATTTCGGTATTGATTTGTGTGACGACTGGAATCTAGACCCCAGACGAGACCGGCGTCGTTGACCTCTCAGAGGTCGCAGACAAGCCTACTTACGTCATTCTTACTTTACATAGGTTAATTTTAGCGGAAAATTTGAAAACTTTTTGTTTCTAAATATTACTTACTAAACATTTCTAATACATTCGTAATTCGTTCAACATCAACCATCTAAACATTAAGAGGAAATCAAATGAAAGAAATAGTTCAATAACATAATCGTATAATTGCCAAAATGGCACCCATACATAGTCTGAATAAAATAAGAAAGAAACGCTAGTGGAACATGCTTCACTAGCTCAACTCCTAAACTAAGCTAGAACATAAACAGTAGCATCCTCAAAAGCATGAGTACCTACCAAAACCCGGATGAATGCTGGACGTCCGGATAACTACAGCGATGATCCTGTAGCTCTACCGTCCACCTGTGCCTGCACCTAAAATAGTAGAGTTTGTATAGGGTTAGTACACACTTGTACTAAGTATGGGTATATGCAAGCACACACCAAGGACATGCATGAGAAAGAATAGCTCTTTCCTAACAACATGATTTTTGGAAGTCAAGTCAGTGGACTTGCCAAATTGAGATTAGGAAAGTTTCCAAATTTGGATTAGGAAAGTAAGCGAGCTTTCCAAATTTGGATTAGGAAAGTGATACCATGAGAATAACATACATCATCATACTTTTCACATTTGCACACAGCACATAACATTTACACATAGCACATATCATATAGCATACAGTACATTTTACATGTAGCACATAACTTCTTTCATATCATTTATTCATATGCCATGAGACCTTGGAATCATGGACTTGACATTAAGACATCCCAGAAATGAGGGCTCAACATATGGGACCTCAACTAGGGAATCTTCATTAGCAAACACAGAGTCTGCTTCATTCATTCATACGTACTTCATTTCATTACGTTCATAGTCCAGTGTAACCACCGGTTATACCTAGGATGTAGTTTAATACTTTCATTAGGTTCGTTGTGCAATGACCAAGAATGACCTAATGTCATTACTTGAATCTAACTCACCTTTTGATTATCCAATCCTAACACCTTTGGTATCATTCATTTCATTGTGTGCATCATTTGAGGCTGGCCTCATTCATTCATTGGGAACTTTAACTTTAACCGACATAGATTATGTGAGCATCATGAAATCCAGTGTCTTCCCCACACCGAAAAGAGGTGGAATCACCGGCCAAAGTGATCCAATAACATGATAGCGTACATGGGAATTTAACCCCGCCAGATCCCTATATTGGCAGTATAGGTTCAAAGACTAGGAGATATAAGGAGTCCCATACCCGACAAGCCGGACAGTCTCATCTCATGAGAGTTACGTGAACCTCCTCCCTTCCCGAAAGAAGGTATCACCGCTCATAGCTAGTCTATCGGTGCTCAGTATAAAGTTCCATTACATTCATCTCATACGTCATGGAAGCTGGCTTCTAGTATGAAGACATCATAGCTCATTAGATGATTTCTCATCTCATCATTCGTATTGAGTATGTTAAGCTCAATACTCTCATTAGAGTGTTCATAGAGACTGGTCTCTTTATTATCTTACACTCTCATAGGTGAGTACGTATTGGTAACATTTACTTAGGCTCATTTGAAATTGCTCTCATCATTTACATTAGCCTCATATCATGTTGTCACCACATTCATCATCATTAACATCTTTGCTTTTCATAGTTATTCACCTCTTATTACGTGAATGTTCATTTCATCATATGCCAATGCACTTGGCCATTTGGTGTATTTACACTCATACTTAACCCTTCTAGGGTTCATCATTTCATTTCATACATCTTAGGTTCACTTACTTTTGAACGTATGTTAGACTTATGAGTCTATACACACAAGCCATGAGTCTTCATTCATAGTTCGTTAAGTAATTCTTACATTCCTAAGATTATGTAGTACAAGAATTATGTATCTTGTAGTTATGCCAAGATCTTGAATTTGATCTAAGTAGGTGGCATTATTCTTGGATGATTTGTTCACGTATGACTTATGTATCAAACGGAAGTTTGGGCAAGGAACCCAAGTCTTGAATCAATTGAATGTCATTAATTGATTTCATTCTAATATTCATAACATTTTAACTCTAAGTCAAATCACAATATTTACATTGAAGGGTTACTTGTCTATTTAAAATTTTTCTTGCATTGGCCGATGGGTTGTTGGTTCGAGCCCCCACAACCCCATTTTTGTTTTTCTTTTATTAGTTTCGGTTCATGTGAGGCTTTGGGACCCGAGGTCGAGTCCCCTCAGCCACACTAAATTACCCTTTAATTTCCCTTCCCTTCCATTCGCTTAGGCCGAGAGGTTGTGGGTTCGAACCCCCACAACCTCTTTATTTTATTCTCCCTTTTTAAGAGTTGACTGATTGAGTTGACTATGAGGTTGTGGGGTCGAATCCCCACAGCCTCATTTCATTTTTATTTTTACTTCCCTCATCCGCATAGAGGTCGTGGGTTCGATTCCCACGCCTCTCAAAATTTTCCTTTATTTTTCCTTTTCCTTGGTTTCTAACCGAGAGGGTGTGGGTTCGAATCCCACCCCTCTCATTTCTTATTTTCTTTTTCTTCACACTTATTTCCCAGCCAAGGCAGGTTCGAATCCCCCTCACCACACGAATTTTCTTCTTCTTTATTTTTTTTTTTTTTTTATTTTTAAAGGGGTGAGGTCTCGGGTTCGACCCTCAAAGACCTCACCTAATCTTCCTTATTTTTCTTGGCATTTTAAACATCTTAATTTGGCAGAGATATATCAACAAAATGCTGGAAATTCAAAGTAACTTCTTTACTCATTTTTATCTCCATTTGTTAGTAGATTCATAGGACAATACATAGTTCGTTTGGTACGTTCTTTAATACAATTTTTCACGAATTCTTAACCAAAATGTTTACTCCTCAATTCAGCCACACTTCATGTCACATGAACATCACATTTTACTTCAATTAATGTACATAAAACAACCAACAAAATATTAACAAAATCAAGCCCTTAGGCCGAGACACAACATGCCATACATATTTTTGTTTTTCTTAATTCGAACACACACATGGTTGTATTTTCATGAATTAACGTACATCCAATACATTAACATTCAACACAAACATCACATAATCCTAAGTCTATCAGCATTCATACCAACCTACATTCGTTGGGAGCTAATGACAGGGACATGCAATAGGGGAATCAACCTTAGTTTTTGAGCCGAATATACTGAGTCCTAGGGGTCTCTTGGGAGAGGGACCAAGAGTAAGAAAACCCATACCTTGTTTTCTTGTTAAATGTTCAAAATGCTGCCCAAGAAATCCTCCACAAATCTGTCCACACACCCAAAGTCACACCTTACCCGACTAGTGTAGTACGTTTTGCGTAACGTTACGGATTGCTTTCTCTTTTGTGTTTCTATCTTTCAAGTTCTTGATGAACTTTTGCCTTTACTTTATTTTTCTCTTGTTGATTGATTCATCACGTTTTCATCCAAGAAAAGAGAGTGAAAGAGAGAAAGAAATCGTGCAAAGAGAGTGGGGGAAAAGGGAGATAGAAGTCTAGTAGAAGTAGGACTTTGTGGGTTTGAATTAGTCAACTCAATAATTAATCAAAATTAATAAAAATCTGATTTCTTTTTCCTAAATCAGCTAATATTAATTATTTATTAAAAACTAAGTTAACACATTAAAATAAAAGCAAGTTTTATCTTGCTTCTAGTGGGGTTCGAACCCGGGTGACCCCATTTTGCGAAAATGGGTCACTTCGGGTTGCCCCACCCAAATTTCTTTATTTTTTTAACTTAATTAATTAAATAATTAATTACTCAGGGTAATTACAATATTACCCTTGGCCTGGAAAAGACCATTTTACCCTTGGACCCTCAAAACTTAAAAATTCATCTTTTGAGTCCGGTAAAAACTCTTTCGATTAAATCTTTGTTTTCATGAGCCTCACATGGTTGGTTCCAACCTTTCCAAGATCAATTAACTCCCCAAGTTAGTTGGCTTGGTCGTAGTAAGGGTTCTGAGGTCTGGTTCTACGCGTATCAATACGTGTGGACCTTGGTCAAATCGCAAGCATTCTTGAAACACCTAAGTCTTGATCCTATTTATTTTTAGGGTTGTTACAATTTGCTACCGGAAACAAACCCTATCTCTATTCCTCCTTATAAAATGGCTCCGGCCGAGTTAAAGGAGTTGAAGGCACAACTTAAAGATATGCTAGACAAGGGCTTTATAAGGCCTAGCATTTCTCCGTGGGGTGCTCCGGTTTTGTTCGTGAAAAAGAAGGATGGGTCCTTGATAATGTGTATTGACTACCGCCAACTCAACAAGGTTACTGTCAAGAACAAGTATCCTCTTCCTCGGATTGATGATTTATTTGATCAACTCCAAGGAGCCAGTTACTTCTCCAAAATTGACTTAAGGTCAGGGTATCACCAGCTTAGGGTGAGAAATGAAGATATTCCAAAGACGGCCTTTCGGACTAGGTATGGGCATTATGAGTTCGTGATTATGTCTTTTGGTCTCACAAATGCTCCGGCGGCATTTATGGACCTAATGAATAGGGTGTTTCGTAGTTACCTTGATGCATTCGTTATTGTATTTATCAATGATATCTTGGTGTATTCGAAGAATGAGGTTGATCACATGGGTCATCTAAGGGTGGTATTGCAAACCCTTAAAGAGCATAAATTGTTTGCCAAGTATAGCAAGTGTGAGTTTTGGCTGAGGTCGGTGGCGTTTCTTGGGCACATCATCTCTAGTGAGGGAGTTGAGGTTGACCCAAGGAAAACTGATGCGGTAAGAAACTGGCCTAGACCCTTGACCCCAACTGAAATTAGGAGTTTCTTGGGTCTAGCTGGCTATTACCGAAGATTTGTAGAAGGTTTTTCATCCATTGCATCTCCATTGACTTCATTAACTCAAAAGGGTAAAGTTTGAGTGGTCAGAGGCCTGCGAGAAGAGTTTCCAATTATTGAAAGACAGGCTTACTTCCGCTCTGGTGTTGACCTTATCGGAAGGTTTTACAGGGTTTGTGGTTTATTGTGATGCATCCCGCATAGGTTTGGGGGGTGTGCTTATGCAAAATGGGAAGGTGATTGCCTATGCTTCACGGCAACTTAAGGTGCATGAGAAAAATTACCCTACCCATGACCTTGAGTTAGCGGCCGTAGTGTTCGCTTTGAAAATATGGAGACATTACTTATAAGGTGTTCATGTAGATGTTTTCACCGATCATAAGAGTCTTCAATATATGTTTACTCAAAAAGAGTTGAATATCCGACAAAGAAGATGGTTGGAATTGTTGAAACATTATGATATGAGTGTCTTATATCATCCCGGCAAGGCCAATGTGGTGGCGGATGCTTTAAGCCGTATGACTACGGGTAGTGTGTCTCATGTAGAAAGAGACAAGAAAGATCTAGTGAAGGATGTTCATGATTTGGCTAGATTAGGTGTGCAGTTGGAGAGTTCTCTAAATGGAGGTGCCATGATTCATCATAGCTCTGAATCATCATTGGTGGTTGAGGTAAAGTCCAAACAACACCTTGATCAACTATTGATGGAGTTGAAGGAATTTGTTCTTGTTAAGATGAATGAGTCTTTCTCCTTAGGAGGAGATGGTGTGTTGAGGTACCAAGGGAGGCTATGTGTTCCTGATGTCGACGGATTGAGGGATCGGATCCTTGATGAAGCCCATGGATCCCACTATTCCATCCATCCGGATTCTACTAAGATGTATCATGACCTTCGAGAAATATATTGGTGGGAAGGTTTGAAGAAGGACATAGCGGAATATGTTGCTAAGTGTCCAAATTGCCAACAAGTGAAGGCGGAACATCAAAAGCCGGGTGGCTTACTACAAGAGATCCAAATTCCTACTTGGAAGTGGGAAGACATTAATATGGACTTTGTGGTAGGATTGCCTCGGACTCAAAAGTCATATGATTCTATATGGGTGATTGTTGATAGATTGACTATGTCCGCTCATTTTATTCCCATCAAATCTACGTATTCGGCGGAGGATTATGCAAAGATCTTCATAGATGAGATTGTCTGTCGCCATGGTATTCCGTTATCCATCACTTCGAATCGGGGTGCACAATTCACTTCTAGGTTTTGGAAGTCTTTCCAAAAAGGTTTGGGTACTAAGGTGAAATTGAGTACCGCCTTTCATCCTCAAACGGATGGTCAAGCGGAACGAACAATTCAAACTCTTGAGGATATTCTTAGAGCTTGCATTATTGATTTTAAAGGGATTTGGGATAAGCACTTGCCATTGGTAGAGTTTGCATACAACAATAGTTTTCATTCGTCCATCTCCATGGCTCCCTATGAAGCCTTGTATGGTAGGAGGTGTAGGTCTCCTATAGGATGGTTTGAAGTTGGTGAACCATCAATACTTGGTTCCGACTTGATTTATAAGACATTGGAAAATGTGCATATCATTAGAAATAGGTTACAAACAGCCTATAGTCGACAAAAGTCCTATGCCGATAATAGGAGAAGAGATTTGGAGTTTGAAGAGGGTGACAAGGTGTATTTACAAATCTCACCTATGAAAGGGGTGGTAAGATTTGGAAAGAAAGGGAAGTTGAGACCTCGTTACGTGGGTCCTTATGAGATTTTGGAAAGGGTTGGTAAAGTTGTCTATCACTTGAAACTACCTAACGATTTAGCTTTGCTGCATCCGGTTTTCCATGTCTCGATGAAGAAGAAGTGTGTCGGGGATCCCGAGACTATTCTCCCTATTGAAGGTCTTGGAGTCAAGGATAACCTCTCTTATGAGGATGTTCCTATCCAAATCCTTGATAGGCAAGTGAAAAGGTTGAGGAACAAGGAGGTGGTTTCCGTAAAAGTGTTATGGAAGAACCACCTAGTTGAGGGTGCAACATGGGAGGCCGAGGCCGACATGAAAACCCGCTATCCTCATCTTTTTGATGATTAAGGTTAGTTATTCTTTCTAATGATATAATTATGCTAGATATTGTGAATCCTTGATGTTTTGGTGAATTTCTTCAAAAATCTTAGATTTTGAGACTTCACAATTGAAGTCACTGTAAGGTGACCCTAAATAAATTTGAAATTTGTTTTGCTTCTTGCATATTTGAGTCAAGTCGTGTATTATGACATAGTGAATCCTTGTAGATGTTATATTAAGCATATTGATAAAATGAACCTTGTGCTAATCGACTTGTATACCAAATGATTGATCTCATGTGTGTTGTGAGTAGAAAGTATCTCATGAGGAAACTTTGAGCTAATCTATGATAAATTGATATTTTGAAGTGTTTTATTAAAATAATGTGATTCATGCAAATTTCATATTGTAAAATTGATGAGCTGCTAGTCTTGAGTCTTTTCCCTCATTTAATGAGTGTTTAGTGTCATTCGGGGACGAATGTTCCTAAGTGGGGGATAATGTAACATTTCAGAATCCCAAAGTCATGTGGTAGGACTTAAACAGGGTCCTTAAGGTATAAACCATTGATCCTGGCCAAATTAGGCGTAGATGGAGTCGTTGAAGTGTTTTGGAACCAAAACGTTCATAATGTCCGGTAAGTTGGTTCATATGAGGGCTAGAGTGTCCTTTTAGTTTAACTAAGTTAAAGAGTTGGAATTTAGTAAAAGTTTGTAACAATAGGTGTAACACATAGTGTGGGATGGTTTCATGTTGGAAAAGTAAGGGTACGACTCCCCGAGGATCGACAAAGGGCCCTCGAGGAGGACCCTTGAGACAGTAGGCCACGACGGATGCCATGACGTGGCGTCACAGGCGCGACGGGGCGTCGAGGCCACCGTCGTGCCAGCCTTAACTGCTGGGAAGAAAGCCTCTGCCTGCACAGTCTCTGACCAACGCGACGGACGTGCAGGACGGAGGGAGGCCTGTCCGTCACACCTACTACGGCTCGTCGGCGTGGAGTCGTCGTGGAGGGCCTGTAGTGTTTTCACGGATTTAAGTTTTAGTTAATTATTTTATTAAGTGTCTTAGGGGTAATTAGGGGGTTAAGGGAAGACTAATTTAGTGACTTAAGACCCCACTATAAATACCCAACCTTCATTAAGCTAATCACAATTCTCAAAACAAAACTCTCTTCCTTCTCTCTACTTTCTCTCTCTATTGGAAGACTTCATTGGAGAACAACTTGGGGAGATCATTGGGGCTGATTTAGCACGAAATTCACCATCAAAACGTCATCAAACCTTAAGGTATGGGATCTAATTCACTTTGAGACTTGTTTCCTCAAAGCTCTCCTTCAAAGATTTTCCAAAAGTTGAGTTTCATATGGGTTTCATCCAATTTCGAGTTTGTTGTTATGAATTGAGTTGTTTATGTATTTTTGGGTTATAATGAATAGATTATCATGTATTGTAGCTTGATTATGATGAATTGATGTAGTTTGGTCTAGATTGTGGGAGATGACCCTAACCCTTAACCCTAGGTATTGGGATTGATATGAATTTGGGTTGGATCGATGTAATTGATCTAGTTATTGTTTAAATCATCTTTAGTGGTTGTTATTGTATTGATCATGAGTATATTGTAATGAATGGAAGTTCTTCATGCCTATATCTTGAGTATTGAATATAGGTAAGAAGATAGACTTTGATATCATGTTACCAAGCTTTGATTTAGTATTTCCTTGTGGTGTAATGCTTTCTCTTAAATTAGTTCTTATGTTGACTATTGAATTACATTTGTATGATGACCCAAATTGGGTTGGTCTATGGGTTGATGGTAAGGCCCTTATTGTTGAACTATGGAGAAGTATTGGCAAGTCTTGATTATCCTAATCCTTACTTCAAATTATGAATTATTTGTCATCAAGTGATAAGGTTGTGTTGAAGTATACCTTGTTTAAGGTGATAGGTTGGTATGATGATTAAATTGAAATGATTAGGTTGGTTGTGAGGTTGCCTAGGAGTACATGATATAGGGAAGTTGTTATGTAAAGATGTGCCCTATTGTAATGAGATGTGTAAGGGCTAACTTCACCTATATGAATTGTTAATGAAAGTATTATTTCTCATACAAATTCTTATTGAGCTATGATGATGAATATACAAGGGTTTGACCCTACTATCTAAACTAATTGAGAAGATTAATAAAGTATTAAAGACTTCTCTAAATGGGGACTTAGCTTAGCACCGAGCGAACTTGACAATGGGAGGTGATGACTTGTCCATAGAAGGAAAGAATCATCCTAAAGTTGCCCATGTGATGTTAACTCCATTGTTTATGGGACATGTCATTTAAGGGATTCCCATGAGGAGTGGCCCACTTTACCTAATGGTATGAATAGGGATATCTACCTCTTAGTTCTTGAACTATGTTGCAACCATAGGATATTATCTAGTGGATCCACCTAGATAGCTATGTTTACGATAGGTTCTACTTATGCCGGTAGACCACCTTCCATCAGTGTAAGGTTTCATGACACCGGATTCCACATTTTCTCATGTGGTCTATGTCGGTTAAGGCAAGGTTTCCCTAAACTAAAATGAATGAATAAGATATAGACTAATCGAAGTAACTTGAAAGGGTTTGGCCATAGCTTAGGTAGGGGTATGGGACTCTACTTAAGCCTTGCACTAGTTGGCCTTGATGGGAGCTTTGAGAGGTCAATATTATGTATGTAAAGTAGTGATGTAATGTAAATGACTTTGTACATTGAATAACATTGAATAACATGCTTGTACATTAAAGAAGAATGTTTTCATGAAATGGAAGAGTATGTTAGGTAAGGTTGATTGCGAATTGTAGTCTTGATAGGTTACTTGATTAAGTAAGAGTTATGGGAATTTACTTGATCATTGCACTTGTGACTTTATGAAGGGTATATTTAGTATGTTTTGCTTTACTATGCTTCACTCGTATACATGTTTTATAATGATTTTCTTAAATGTCCCTTTGTAAGTATATTTGATTGGTAATTGTATATGTGGTTCCATACTGAGTACATGTAGAGTACTAACCCTATTTCTTTCCCTTTTCCCAAACATTTTAGGTTTGGGTCGTTGATCTTGCTCCGAATTGCTGGAAAGGAAGACTTGGATCTCTAACCATCCAAGTGGTAGGTCCTCATTCTGCCGAGGGCGTTGCCGACATCTTACTCCTATGTTACTTAGTTACTATAATTCTGTTTTGACTCATTTACTCATTTGAGACGATGTTGTATATGGCCTATATGTGGCTTCTTGTATTGATGTAGGGCTATGCCCAAGATTTATTGTCTTTGATAGATGGTTTATGAGATGAGACGACTTTTATGACTATTACTTCTCTATTTATAAATGTGCGAAATAAAAGTAGAAGACTATGTAATCTTCGTATATGAACAAGTCTATGTATACTTGATATAAATATGACTATGTGTATGTAGAGGTCTATGTAAACCTCCGAGTAGTTATAGATAAAAAGTTTTAAATTACTTCATATTTTTAATCGATGAATGCTATGACGAGGCTAAGTGGCTTGTCTTAGTCCTCAAAGAGGACGCCGACGCCGATTACGTCTACGGGGTAAACCCGGATGTGACAGGAACACACTAATTGATTACTCACAAGAAGTGTAACAAAAAATATATCTTTCTATTAAATGAAATAAGAAGTGTAACCCGTATGATATCCATCAACAAGCTCTGTCCTTTCACTGCCTAGTACATGTTTATCCCATCTGATCCATTGAGGGATACCAAACACTTCAGGTCCAAAGGATTTTCTCAATTCCATATGCATATAAGGGCATCCATGATCAGTTTCCAAAGAGTGGAAGCTGCTGCCGTTTCATATATCTAATGAGTACACCAAAGCTTCTACCTCTGTGGATGATGCAAGATTTGCTTTCCTGAACAGCCACCAGCCACCACTGTTCTGAAAAAATAACAAAACCTAGACCAAGAAAAACAAATAACTCAATTAACTAAAAGAGAACATAGAAGGCACTAACAGGAGATAAGTGAGCCTAGATGTTTTGAATAATGCTTACCCTACATGCAAGTTGACTTGCACGAAGACCTTCCGGAGATTTAGTAGTTAGGAAGGACTCAAGTAGATCAACAATGCACTACGCTTGGAGATAAGGAAGATGAAGATTGTTCCAGGATTGTTCTAGAGTTTAAGATAGACTGTAGCCTGCAAGTTTGCAGATGCATGTTAAGAAACAGAAATCCAATAACCTAAACAGTAAGCAAAAGATGTTGAGTATTTGTAAAACTATAGAAGAAAGAATTTTTCTAACTAAAGTATACCCACCTTATCATCAATACTTCTGAAGTTCTCGAAAGTCTCTACGATATCTTTTTTTTATAACAGAGAAATATGTCTATGACCTGCCCTTTGGATCAATCAGAGCCTTCTAAACTCCTTGGATAATGGTCCCGCCCCTCTACCCTTCTCCAGTTAAATACCGGTCTTTGCTTTACTTGGTGTGGGGCTTGAACATGTGACCTACGCTACAAATCCACCACCTTTTACTACTAGAGCTAAGCTTACCATGGGGGTTGTTTTTGCAAGATTTCGATAGAAATTTTCCTTGACAATTGAGGATCATCATCCAATCTTTTCAAGTTTACAAGCAGTGAATATTCATCCTCACCATCCTGCAATAACAAAAATTGCACATTTAACAAAAATGCATCTATAAAACACAGTCACCTTCAATTGTTAAGGGAACACACAACTACTTCTTTTATTGCATAATTAAGTTTAAGAGGCTGATCTACGAGAGGCTAGATCAGAATAAAATTGACATTAACAGATTAAACAAAAGGGACAAGTATGCTCAAAGATTGTGGGTGGACAGATACACATTCTTTCTCTCTCTTTCTTTTTAAGAAAATGGGTATAAGATGTATGCAGTATTCTATGATAAGGAAAACCAGAAGTCAATCACGCCATTGCTGCAAACACCAATTTCATGCAAGAGACAGTAGCAGCAATAACAAGCCTTACCGGGTACTCACACTAAGATACATATTGGATAATCTCAATGGAGCTTAAGCATTCGAAAACTCCCGAACCCCCCCTCCCAAACCCCCTCCACTTAAAAATATACAGATTTAATTAATTAAATTTTTGTTGGGATTATATTACACTTATGTTTGGTTTATTCAAGTCAAAATAAGCTATGAGAGGTGAATTTCAGGCGGCATACATTTCATCAGCTAATTACGAAACAAAAAGTGAAGTGCAATTACACAAACTATACACTTCAAGATGCTTATAAATGAATTTTAAGAATACATGTCGTCCTTCCAGAACTCCTAGACAGTAAATCAGTTCCGTATTTATTATTATCCAAAGAAAAAATAGAGGTTTGAGGTATTGTTTAACACACATCATCCCAAAAAAATGGTAGAAAGGTTCAACCAGAATATGAAATACACACCCCATATATAGGGCTCTAATGTGCATCTAACAATCAAGTATAGATCAGGACTACATGCCTCTAAATTCTAATTCTAGTTTCGTTAATAATTAAAAAAAGCTATATAATGTATCATACCTGCACATTACTCTGTTGCACTATAATATCCTTTGCTTTCTCGCACAGTCCTTTTACCTACACAACAAGCACCTTTATCAGCCAATTCATTTATCATTAATACAAGAGGGAGAATAAAAAATGTGCACCATAATAAAAGAGCCACATGAAGCAAGTCATTAATAAAAGCCTAACATAAGAAAAGATGAATAGGCTCAAAATAAAACTACTTTAGTAGAAGAACCAAAGTATTGATCAGTACTTTCTTTGTTATAAGCATATGCCCAGCTCTTTCCCTGTATACAAGCTTCAGTAATAATATATGCCACAATCTTGCATTCTCAAAATGGTAGCTTCCATTAGTTACCTTCTTGCCTGCTGAAGTTCATGTGTGAATGATCGTGAAAGCTCTTGAAATCCTATTTCACTGATAAAAAAAGTGATCCCATTCTGTTTTTGCTTTCTTTTTTCAGAAGAGGATGGGGAAACCTATCTAACATTGGAAGAACCCAGTACCATTCCATTCATGGATTCCATTTCAACCAACTATTATTGCGAAACTAGCATATTCAAATACAAGCTCATGAATGAAGAGAAATTACAACACCATAAAAAGACTAGATTATCCTATACAACTTAGTAAAAGATTGATTATACATTCAGACGTAAATACACTCCTAACAGTTCGAGAGCACTAGGAAGTCAACTAGTGACCAAGGAGCAAAAATGGGTCGAAAGTGAATATGATATCAAATTCAATTTGATTGAAGTCACAGATTCAATCAACAATTCTATACGATAGCTTCATTTCCATATCTTATGACCCCCACCATAATCAGAATTTAGAGAGTAGCCAAAACATGACTAGCTCGTGAAGGAAGACATTGTATACAAATTCAAGTTCTTTTTCATTAAAAGTAAACATGATTGTCTGTCTTACTACAATTAATAGGAAAATGATGATAAAGAACACTAAAATGAATTTTCCATCCTTTCCCTACATCCAAACAAAAACAGAAACTAAATATTTCCAAAATTTGAAATGGAGTAACACAAATATTTACCTTTCTTAAGGACAATTAAAAGTAAAATGACAATTAGTGTACTGCATGTTTGCCTCACTACAATTCTAGAAAAATGAAACTAAAGAACAATAAATTGAACTTTTCCTTGGTTTTCCTACCTCCACAACACATATGTTTCCTTTCTGAGGACAATTAAAAGTAAAAATGACAATTAAGCATACTGCATGTCTTCCTCACTACAATTCATAGGAAAATAATACCAAAGAACACTAAATCGAACTTTTTCATGTTCTCCCTACATCCAAAACTGACAAGAAACTGTAAATATTTCCATGTCTAGAAATAAAATAACACATATATATGTTAGTTTCCCTTCTTCTAACCATATAAAAGTCATTAATTCTCCCCAGAACCCAATCATTTAAACTTCTCCTGAAGATGATATTCCATCCATTCAATCCCCAAGCACTATCCAGTTTGATGTCAGGAAGTGATGCTATATAAAACGTACTCACGAAACATGTCTTTTAGAGTACCATGATCTACCCATTTATCATGCCAAAATGAAGTCCTCCTCCCATTACCCACCCTTGTACTAGTATTCATCTGAAAAGAATTGCATAGTTGCCTAATAGCTTTCCAGACCCTGTCCCATGAGGGTTGTTGATAGGACTTGTACACCACTGATCTGTGTGGTTCTATTTTTCACCAATGACTAAACTCCACAAGGCATCAAGGTAAGAATTGTACCTCCACAACCACTTCATGAGTAAGCTTTGATTATGTGCTTCTAACTTCCTACGGTCTATTCCCCCTTTCTTTTCGCTAGTAATGAGAGATTCCCAATTAACCAAGTGCATGTTCCCTATCTTCCTCACTCACGAAAGCTCTGTTTAAAATTGAAGACAAATGTAAGAACTCCAGTTAAATAGCCATCGCCCATTTTTTTCACTTTTTTTTCATTGGTAATTTATTTTTGATTTACATTACTGCTTCCTTTCACTTTTACTTACATAAAGTACTAGAAATAGATAACTTTTACTTGTCCGATTTGGAATGCGAAGAGATGACTCATCATTTTAGACCTATTTTACATTTATTAAATACTAATCATTTCATTTCCCAACGTGTAGCTGACTTATAATAATTAGGGGTGATATAAAAATTTCCATTTAATTTAATTTAAATGAACAACACATAATACAAGATAGTATACAAACAGAAAAACATAATTTCCGCCCGTGCTTTCAACAATAATTGAGGAAGTCAAGCCTAGTATTTATATATAATCTCAAACTGTTATAATAAGAACTACAGAACATTAGTCCAACTAGAAGACCACAACTTCCATTCGTCCTTTCAACATAATAAAATTCAGAATGATACGCAAACTAGAAAACCATAATTTCCATTATGCTTTCACCAATAATCTAGAAACAAAGCCTAAATATCTGTAGATTCTCAAATCCAAATTTAAACAGCGAAACTACTGTAACAAAACCTATAAAATAGCAGACAAAATTTTGTAATACAAATTAAACACTGATGAGCATTTCTAGCAGAAGTGCATCCTAAAGACTTAGTCGGACGATTCTTCTCTCTCTCCCTCATTCATAGTGTTGTGTAATATTGACCTTCGTTAACCCTAGTTTGAGTTCACATTTATTTTTTTACATGATTAACTCAATCACGCCATGGCTGCAAACACCGGTTGCATGCAACAGACAGAAGCAGCAATAACAAGCCATACCAGGTCGTCACACTAAGATACGTATTGGATAATGTCACTGCCCAAATTGATTAGCCCAGAAATAGAAAAATCATCATCACAATTTCTTTATGTACATTTCATCAACAGTCAACAAAGTAAAACAAACACACAAAAGAAACACAGATCTCACAGTATACATGTTAAATCTATTTTTTTTTTTTTACAGTGTTTTCTTTTTCGTAAACAAGGTCTGTTGGTTTTTCATATGGAGGAAAATCAGTGGCGCAACAAAGAGGGGCAACCACACTTGATAGAAAATCCCACTCACTATTTTGCCTCATTTAGGGGTAATCTTTTCCCATTTGGGGTAAATTCCTTGGATTGAAGCTAAATCATTGACATATCTTAGAAGACCCTAGAAATCCCCCAAAATAAGTAGGAACTCTACTTGAATGAACTTTTTCATGTTCTCCCTACGTCCAAAACTGACAAGAAATTGTAAACATTTCCAAGTATTGAAATCTAATATCACATATATCTATGTTAGTTTCCCATTTTCTAACCATTGAAATAATGAAGAACACGTGAATCTGATCCGCATAAACCTAATATAATACAAAGATGAAAAATAAAACACATAAATTTTTGACAAAAAAAGTCCTCAATCTTCTACTGCTTGTCGATCCAGAGTAACTCAAGAAACAGACAACATAGATGAGGAAAAGATACAAAAATAATAAAACGTCTTAATGTTGTTATAAAAACATTAACGATGGTAACATGAAAATATACAAAAATGACACCTCTTCCACTAAATAGTACAAGTCGATTATCTGGCTGTATTTGACTAACTGACCTGATTTAATAAAAGCATACAGTTCAAGATAAATTGCAGCACAAAGACATCACTAAAATAGTACAGCTCTACCATGTTGCAGAAACATCACCAACTTATTGTTTCACAAGCACTTTCTTGGAATCCGTTATCACGTGTAAACGATGAAGTTTGAAGATAAAATATAATATTTAGTAAGAGTCTCACAGAGTATCAACAACAAGAACTAAAGAACCTCACCTTTTTGCTTTGGTGTGATATTTCTTTTTATTATCACTAGCAGGAACAGTCTTCTCCAAAACTGCCTTCCTAGTTGATACAAAAAGTAGCCGAATTAGGTTTTTTCCATCTTCATCACTTAATTCAGCCGATAACTCTTTTTCTAAGAGCATAGACAGGACACATTTCAATCTTGTAAAGAAATAAATTTCAAGTGAATATTTTCTTCAAATACGGAACAAACTCAGGGATCAAAGATAAGAAGGAGACCCTTCTTAAGTTTTCCAATGATAAAATAGGAATATAGCTAAATAAAAATAAAAAATGCCTATAAAGGCAAGTAGTAGAAAATAATAGTCTAACCAAACTACAGATAATTGTATTATAGCATTAATATTAAAAACCACACGGAAATATGGGACAGAGTCAGAAATTATTCAGTAACTTAGAACATCTTTCGAACAAAGTTGAGCCACAAAGACTAGGCTCACTGAAAATTGTAGCGAGATACTACTCTAACAAACACTGCAAACTATTTTCATGTTGCAATTTAATGTCCACTCTATTGAGAAGACAACTCATTTACAAGAGCATATCCACACGTTCATAGAAATAATTGAAGACTATGACAGACTCAAACTAGGATATCAATTTCGGATGAAAAGGATGCCATGTGTTCCTCATTATTTGAGGTACGTTATTTCTCTGTGGTTGTATCACCTAGAACATTTACATCTAAGCACAACTAGCATTATAAACCATAAGTGGAAGTAAAGTAGTTCAGGTAAGTTGGAACACACTAATATTTTGATGAATTACAAGAAGTGTGACGAAAATAGATCTTTTTATTAAATGAAATAAGAAGTGTTACCTGTATGACATCCATCCACCAAGCTCTGTCATTTCACTACCTAAAAATATATCTAGTGCCTTAGGAAGTAGTTAGTGTTTTTCCCATCTGACCCATTGAGGGATACCAGACACTTCAGGTCAAATGGATTTTCTCAATTCCATATGCATATAAGGGCATCCACGATCAGTTCCCCAAGACTGGAAACTGTTGTCGTTGCATATATCTGATGAGTACACCAAAGCTTCTAGCTCTGTGGATGATGCAAGAGTTGTTTTTCTAAACAACCACCACTGTTCTGAAAAATAACACAACCTAGACCAAGAAAAACACACACTCAATTTACTAAAAGAGGACATAAAAGGCACTAACAGGAGATAAGTGATCCTAGAAGCTTGAAATAATGCTTGCCCTACATGCAAGTTGACTTGCACAAAGACCTTCTAGAGATTTAGTTGTCACGAAGGACTCAAGTATATCAAGCGATGCACTGCTCTTGGAGATACGGAAGATGAAGATTGTTCCAGGACTGTTCCAGAGTTTACGATAGACTGTAGCCTGCAAGTTTGCAGATGCATGTTAAGAAAAAGAAATCCAGTAACCTAAAAAGTAAGCGAAACATGTTGAGTATTGGTAAAACTACAGAAAAAAGAATTTTTCAAACTACATTATACCCACCTTGTCATCAATACTTCTGAAGTTCTCGAAAATCTCTATGAGATCTTTCTTTTTTTGATAACAGAGAAATATGCCTATGATCTGCTCTTTTGGACCAACCAGAGCCTTCTAAACTCCGTGGATAATGGTCCTGTCTCTATATCCTTCTCCATTTAAATACCGAGCTTTGCTTAGCATGGTGTTGGGCTTGAACATGCGACCTAAGCCACAAATCCACCACCTTTTCCCACTAGAGCTAAGCTTACCATGGGCGCAGTTTTTGCAAGCTTTTAATAGAAATTTTCTTTGACAATTGAGGATCCTCATCCAACCTTTTCAAGTTTACAAGCAGTGAATATTCATCATCACCATCCTACAACAACAAAAATTCCCATATGACCCATGGAGGGATACCAGACACTTATGTTCCAATGGATTTTCTCAATTCCATATGCATATAAGGGCATTCATGATCAGTTTCCCAAGACTGGAAGCTGCTGCCATTGCATATATTTGATGAGTACACCAAAGCTTCTAGCTCCGTGGATGATGCAAGGGTTTCTTTCCTTAACAGCTACCAGCCACCACTGTTCTGAAAAAATAACACAACCTAGACCAAGAAAAACAAATAACTCAATTAACTAAAATAGAACATAGAAGGCACTAACATGAGATAATTGAACCTAGAAGTTTAGATTAATGCTTACCCTACATGCAAGTTGACTTGCACGAAGACCTTGCGGAGATTTAGTAGTTAGGAAGCACTCAAGTAGATCAAACGATGCACTGCCCTTGGAGATAAGGAAGATGAAGATTGTTCGAGGACTGTTCCAGAGTTAAGGAAGATGAAGATTTTCTTTATGTACTTGCACCAAGACCTTCAAAACTCGGTGGATAATGGTGCCACCCCTCTACCCTTCTCCAATTAAATACCGAGCTTTGCTTTGCATGGTGTGGGGCTTGAACATGTGACCTTAGTCACAAATCTGACACGTTTTTCCACTAGAGCTGAGCTTACCATGGGGGCAGTTTTTGCAATCTGTCGATGGAAATTTTCCTTGACAATTGAGGATCATCATCCAACATTTTCAAGTTTACAAGTAGTGAATATTCAGCATAACCATCCTACACCCAAAAAAATTGCACATTTAACAAAAATGCATCTATAAAACACAGTCACCTTCAATTTGTTAAGGGCACATGCAACAACTTCTTTTATTACATATTTAAGTTTAATAGGCTGATCTAGGAGAGGCTGGAGCAGACTAAAATCGACATTAACAGGCTAAAAGAAAGAGACAAGTATGCTGGAAGATTGTGGGTGGAGAGATACACTTTCTTTCTCTCTCTTTCTTTTTAAGATTATGGGGATAAGATGTATGCTATGATAAGAAAAAACAATAGTCAATCACGCCATGTCTGCAAACATCAGTTGCATGCAACAGACAGAAGCAGCAATTGAAAAAGCCATAATGGGTCATCACACCAAGATAAGTATTGGATAATCTCACTGCAAAAATTGATTAGCCCAGAAATAGAAAAATCATCATCACAATTTCTCTATGTACATTTCATCAACAGTCAACCACATAAAACAAACACACAAAAGAAACAGCAGATCTCACAGTATACATGTTAAATCCATTTTTGTTTTTATTGTGTTTGGTTTTTCATAAACAAGGGCTGTTGGTTTTTCATAATGGAGAAAAATCAGTGGCTCAACAGAGAGGGGCAACCACCCTTTATAGTATACATGTTAAATCCACTCACTGTTTTGCCTCATATAAGGGGTAACCTTTTCCCATTTGGGGTAAATTCCTTGGCTTGAGAGCTAAATCATTGGCATATCTGAGAAAACCCTTGAAATCCCCCAAAATTAGCAGGAACTCTACTAAAATGAACTTTTTCATATCCTCCCAACATCCAAAACTGATAAGAAATTGTAAACATTTCCAAGTATTTAAATCTAATAACACATATATCAATGTTAGTTTCCCCTCTTCTAACCATCTAAATAATGAAGAACATGTGGATCTATTCCACATAAACTTAATACAATAAAAAGTTTAAAAAGAAAACACATAAAGTTTCGACTAAAAAAGTCCTCAATCTTCTGC
The DNA here is from genome assembly GCA_016801875.1 of Solanum sitiens. Taxonomy (NCBI): domain Eukaryota; kingdom Viridiplantae; phylum Streptophyta; class Magnoliopsida; order Solanales; family Solanaceae; genus Solanum; species Solanum sitiens. The sequence continues at coordinate 1,018,178 of JABWTJ010000283.1, read as the reverse complement.
TGCTTGTCGATCCAGAGGTAACTACAAGAAACAGAGGAAAGGATGGATGATATTAAAATGGAGGTTTGATTTGCTTTGGTTTTCTCTCAGCTTCGTACGGAAAAATAAAGAAAGGAAGAGCAGTGAGTGTATGGTGGTCGTGAAACCAGAGGTGAAAAGGGTGAAATAGGAAAACTCACTCTTAGCTGTTAAAGACAACAAAGTGCAACTCGAACTTAAGCCTAATGAGAATCACAAAATTAGAGTTAACTGTTAAAGAAAAATACTATGCAAATGGGATATATATGCAAGCACTAACAGGAATTCTGGTGACTTTGTTGTGAAGAAGTATCACCCATTTCATCGCTGCCCTACTAAAAACAAGAACAAGTTGTGCACTTCTGTGTACATTGGACATAAATTTCAAGATAAGATTGTATCTCAGCCTAACTTAAAAGTTTGGGAGATTCGGGAATCAGTAAGGGATCAGTAGGGTTTGTATGTATAGAGGACTATTAGTTATAGAGCCAAGCGCACGGTAATGAGTCAGTTCATGGGTGATTGGAATATGGAATTCTCTAGATTATGTTACTAGGCTGACATTATTAAGAAGACAAAACCTGGACGTTCTTGTTGGGTTAGAACAGACACATTTACCGTCTACGTTCCATTGCACGTGAATAATCTGACTGCTAAATCTATTATCAAACTCCAACAATAATAAAACGTCTTAATGTTGTTAGAAAAACATTAAAGATGGTAACATGAATTTATACAAAAATGTCACCTCTTCCACTAAATAATACAAGTTGATTATCTGGATGTATTTGATTAACTGACGTGATTTAAGACAAGCATACAGTTCAAGAAAAATTGCAGCACAAATACACCACTAAAACAGTACAGATCTACTAGGTTGCAGAAACATCACCAACTTATTGTTTCACAAGCACTTTCTTGGAATCCGTTATAACGTGCAAACGATGAAGTTTAAAGATAAAATATAACACTTAGTAAGAGTCTCAGAGAATATCAACAACAAGAACTAAATAACCTCAAATTTTGTGCTTTGGTGTGATATTTCTTTTTATTATCACTAGCAGAAACAATCTTCTCCAAAACTGCCTTCCTAGTTGACGCAAAAAGTAGCCGAATTAGGTTTTTTGCATCTTCATCGCTTAATTCAGCCGATAGCTCTTCTTCCAAGAGCATAGACATGATACGTTTCAATCCTGTAAAAACATAAATTTCAAGTGAATATTTTCTTCAAATACGAAAAAACTCAGGAATCCATGATAAGAAGGAGACCCTTCTTAAGTTTTCCTATGATAAAATAGGAATATAGCTGTCAAATAAATTAAAATAGAAAATTCCTATAAAGGTAAGTAGTAGAAAATAATAGTCTAAGCAAACTTAGATATATGGATTTGAATGTTAAAATGAACAATCTCTTTCAAGAGTGTCGTTTAAGGGTGGGATCCCTTTAGGTTAGCTTAGCTTAGTGTAGCTTAATCTGGATTAGTGATGGGTGGATTCATATTGTTGATTTAGGACTTTTTAACCTTGATTCACTTGAGATTGCTCATTGGTGGTTTTCAATTTGAGTTGTTTCTTTTCGAATTCAAGTTTCTATTCTTCCTTGGTTGATTGTTTAATCAATTAACCTTTCTTTCTTCGTTCTCATCTCTTATTTCTAATCTATCTTAGTTTTGTGTTTTTTAATTCCACTTTTTATTTCAATTGGGTTTCTTCCCCAATTGGAATCTTATCATTTGGGATCAAGAGCCTAGGTTTAGATTTGTTCTTACAAATCTAGTCTTGGGTTGCAAAAAAAACAAAAAGAAAAAGTCCAAAATCGTCAAAAAAAATCTAATTTTTTTTTGTTCTTGACACTAGATACTTGTTCCCTAGTGTTTTGAGTCTAAGTTTCAAATTTTGTTCAATTTGGAGTTGTAGCAGTGAAGTTACCATTGAAGAGTTTCAAGCTTTTCAAACTTTTCAAATTTTGAAAGTGGGTCTTTTGATAGAGAAGAAATTGGAGGTTAATAATTAGTGGGCTTTGTTCTCTTAGTTGAAGGGAAGAAAATACTAAATTTTGAGCCAATTTGGAGTTGATTTGAGTGTATTGGGATTTAGTGTGTGTTCTTGGTGTCTTCAAGTTGTTCTTGAAGAAGAAGAAAGAAGAGTACATTTGATCCAACTTTTCAAGTCAAAGTTGGTCAAATGTTTTTTTTTGGGGTCCATTAGTGGAATTTTGAAGAAAAAAATATTGAAAAAAAAATCGAAATTCAAAAAAAAATTTGAATTTCAAAAAACAATAATCCAAATGGACATCCACGTAGCAGTCAATGGTCAAAGTCAACCGTTGACTGTTGAGTCAGTAGCCACACGGTGCCAGTCAGCGGACATCACAGAATCTGCCAGCGCCAACAAGGCCCAGACGCCTAGTCAGCACGTGGGGCTCACTTTCAGAGGCTGAAAATTGCAGGTTTTCCCTTGAAAGCCCAAAAATATTCCAAGTATGGGAAGTTTTTGGACCTAGAAATTTTTCTAAGTGTCCAAACTTCGTGATTCTTTTTTCTATCATTTTTCCCTTTGATTACTCAACTATTAACAATTAATTAACATCTTTAATTACTTGTTAACTAGTTTTAATCATCAAATCATTTCTTTGATCCTTCAAATTAAGTAACAAGTAGTAAAAAGTTACTTGGTTTATTTTGATTTCGAATCTTTTGGTACTTCTTTCTTCTACTTTTTCTCATCTTAATTTCTTGATAACCTTCTTGATTCAAATCCTTTAGATTTTTGGGTCATCCTTCTTTCAAGATTCACAAGAATCCACTCCACCACAAAGAATTAGTGATCTTGTGAATTGATTGGGCAAAGGTAGTTCACTATAAACTTTGGGAAGACGCTTTAGGAAGGTGAGTGTGAGATCAAATACGAGAGGTGTATGGAATTTTCCCACTAACCTTGTTTGCTAAGTTCTGTAGGTACCCAAGCTGATTACAAAGAACAATGTCATTCGTAATTTTCGAATATGATGGAGATGACATTAGTGAATAAGCGTGTAGCAATGTTATCTTTGAGCATGATTAAAAAGAGTTTTGTGATGTCTATGATGGTCCTTATGAGTATGGAAATGGGACTATTGCTTATGATGGTGATTCTTATGTTGGATCATGGGATAATGAACAAGATAGTGGTGAGAACTACTACTCCGGAGATGATTTTGAGATGAATTAAACTTATGACTCTTGTGATGATGTTTAAGGGGTAGAAGGAGCTTATGGTGTATACCATTGCGACAATGAAGGTTCTCAAGCCTTGCACCATGGTTATGATGGTGATATGAGGTACAATTCTTTCTCTAATAGATCTAATGAATGCTTTGAGCAGAATCTAGAAGGAAACGGAAGTTGTCAGGTAGAATTTTCTTCCTCGTCTTGTGCTACTTCGTATTCTATAAAAGAAGGCATATATGTTTAGGCGGGACCATTTCAAGGTTGTCGTGTGGACCATATAAGCAGTACGTTCACTACTTTTTGAAATATGATGACTTATTCTTCTCTTCCTAGTTCCAATATTTCTTTTTATCTATATGGTGATGAGGTTGGAGGTGGAGGAGGACGAACACTAAGCCATGAAGTAATAGAGTTAAGAGAATCATTTACAACATTGAGGAAAGATTTTGATGATTTCTTAAGGATGTTTGGAAAGGTCAAGTTTATGGTACAAAAGAGGCAAGTTATTGATCATGAAGATAAGCCTAAGGAGTTACCCTTGGAAGAAAAACTAGATACTCTTTGTAAGGTTGGAACTAAGGAGTTTCAAATGGAAGTCAAAACACCCACTTCTTCTGCTATGAAGTGGAAATTGAACTTAAAGAGATCTTCTAACCCTTCAAAAGGAATCCTTGTCCCTTTCCCTAACTCCCATAAAACTGAGAGACAAAACATTGAGAGGAGTAAGGGTGTGAAAAGTGACAACTCTAAAGTGGAAAAAGGAGAGGTTGGGTGGAGTGATGTGAGAGGGTTGTCACATTTTTCTGCTAACTCATGTAACTTTTATTTCTCTAGTTGTTTGAAAACTAATGCAGGTATCCTTGGAAGCAAGACAAATGAGGCAACTCAAAATGTGCAGAATCAGGAGGTTCTTGAAAGCTTCCAAAAGGAGAAAATGTGATCCAATGTTGATAGCCAAGGTGAAGACACTTCTTCCTATGAGCTATAAGGTAACAATGCTAACTCTTACACTGCCTTGAACTTGGAACATCATTGTGTAGTTTGTAGTCCATTGAGTGTAAGTAATAACTTGTGTTTATGTGAGCATAGTGAGTCTTTATCTTATGATGTTCTTGATAGCACTTTGTCGTGTGATGATATTATCCTTTTTGTGAGTGAGAAAACACTACTTGATCCAATTGATGACCGAATCGACCTTTCTAGTAAGGTCAATTCGTGTCCGCCTAGTGTTGGCACTTGTAGCTTGAATGATGGTACATTGTCATGCAATGAAAGTGATGCTACACTAGTTGATCCTATTGATGACCAAGTTGATTCTTCTAGAAAGACCAATTTGTGTCCATCTAGTGTTGGCATTAGTAATTTGAATGAATCTTTAGAACTTAACACCATTTCTTGTTTTTCTCATGAGAATCTTGAGGTAGAATGTTTGTTTAAGGATAATCTCTTGTTTGATGATGACGAAACTTTTGAGAGTGTGCATAGTGAAATGCCTTATAATGTTGGAAGTGTAGCCACTCTTGGAGGCTATCAATTGTTTGAGAATCCCCTATGGTGTGATGACTCACTTTCCAAGGATGGAAATCTCTTTTGTGAAGAGGATAGTACATTTATTGGAGAGGGTAGTGTTAAGATGAAAGGGAATGCTTATGTGTTAATTGTTACTTCTTCCTTCTGTGTTCCAATTCTTATTATGAGTTGTGATTCTTTAGTATATAAAGTGGAGGCTAAAGTTGGGAACACCTTTATTGAAATTCATTTATGTGACACCTTTCCCTGTGATGGAATGTTCTTCTTAAGGGTTTACAATCCACTTGAGGGGCCTACGTGGTGCATGGGGAAGGGTAATTTTCTAACCCCCTTTCCTTAATATCTCTTTGAGTATGATATTGTTGATTGTGCCTTTTATGGGGGAAGGAGTTATTTGTTAAGATAAGGAAAGTTTCTCTTAAATTCTTCATGATGCTTTGTGTGTTCCATCTTGTGATGTGATGATTGTTACGATCCTTAAACCTAGTTGTGATCTTGCATATTGGAACACCTTAAATGACCCTTATGTGCACATGCCATTTCTCTACTATCTCTTTGCATATTATGAGACACATATTTGTCGTAAATGGGCATTACATTTCAGTCGGGATATCATTGAGGTATATACTTGTTAGTATGACCTCATTATGTGGACCTATTATCATTTTGACCCCGGTGAGCATTTGGGAGTGTTTGATATTTTAATAATGTCATATTTGGGTGGTATTATCCACTTGATGTGAGGAATAGCCCATTTCCTTGTTCTTTACCTACGGGCTTAATAGTCATGATAATAAAGGATACTTGGTTCTTCCTTGAGATTGAGTCTCCTTGGTGTAATGCTTTTTGTGCTAACCATTGTACTTACCCTCATTCTATAAGGATATATGTGTTGTTTGTCCTTTTCATGGCTTTTCAAGGTTTGGATTCGAGGACGAATTCTTTTAAAGAAGGGGAGGATGATAACAACATGGGTAGCATGGATCGCATAAAAGATTTAGAGGAGATTGATGGACACAAAATCAAGAAGTACAATGTGTGGAATGTTCATCTAAGTTAAGAGAAAGAAGAAAGAGACCATTTGTGCAAATGGTCATCTCATAATTTTCAAGAATTCACAAAAGAAGACAACCAAACAAGGCCTTAACCTCATTAAGGGTACAATTGTCAAAGAAGTGTCTTCTTTGTTTTATTAGTATATATAGTAGTTTTTATTTTTATTTTGGAAGACTTAGACTATATGGATTTTGAATGTTAAAATGAACAAACTCTTTCAAGAGTGTAGTTTAAGGGTGGGATCCCTTTAGGTTAGCTTAGCTTAGTGTAGCTTAATCTAGATTAATGATGGGTGGATTCTCATTATTGATTTAGGACTTCTTAACCTTGATTTCACTTGAGATTGCTCATTTGTGGTTTTCAATTTGAGTTGTTTCTTTTCGAATTCAAGTTTCTATTCTTCCTTGGTTGATTGTTTAATGAATTAGCCTTTCTTACTTCTTTCTCATCTCTTATTTCTAATCTATCTTAGTTTTGTGTTGTTTAATTCCATTTTTTTTTTATTTCAATTGGGTTTCTTCCCCAATTGGAATCTTATCAACGGGACTGCCAATCTTATCAATGGGACTTCCAAGTTGAGGGACAATCGAGTAAAATCCTACACGACTAGGTTTAAGTGGGGGTCGTTTGGGGTGTCTTTTATTCACCCAATTTGGATATTTTAAGTCCTTATATCCCAAGTTGAAGTCATTTTATATTAGACTCAATTTAGAACACCAAATCACTCATCTCTTAAATATTTCTCTCTCTAAGAAGAACCTCCATTGAAGAAGAAGCTAGGGTTGGAGGTAAGGCCAAGATCAAAGGGTTTATTGCTAAAGGCTTGTGCTAGGGCTTTGATTATACGTTTTGATCTTCATCTATGGGTTCTTCAACCCGTAGAGTTCCTAGAATTTCTCCTAATTTGTGAAGAAGAACCCCAATGAAGGGAGGGGTTACTTCGAATGCATGGATATTAGGTGGGTATGACTAAATTGATGTTGATTCACGATATTATGAAGAATTTATATGGATTACTTGATTTACCCTAATTTCTAAAGTATGTGGGTTTGTACCTTTTGATGAGGAATTGATGGTTCTTGCTAGATTCCCTTGGGTTGTTCATATGTATCCAAAAATGTGAATATGAGATCATGAATTTACTAGGATTATGCATGTATGTGTGGGTTTGTACCTTTTGATGAGGAATTGATGGTTCTTGCTAGATTCCCTTGGGTTGTTCATATGTATCCAAAAATGTGAATATGAGATCATGAGTTTAATAGGATTATGCATGTATGTTAGAATATGAATTGAATTGATTAAGAATTGGGACTTTTAATTAAGTATGCTTAGAATTGGCTTATGACTAAGGCTTGCGACTAATGTGTCTTGCAATCTAGACTAGTATGATGATGGTGAAGTAAGGTTTGAAGGTAGGGCTTGATGTCATAATGTTGATCACTAGGGCTTATTGAATAAGTGTAATATGATGATTTAGATTGCATGTATGTAGAATTTTGAAGGTTAATCACCTAAAATGAATCATGCTTGTCCTAATAGAATAACTTTAGGTTGAGTCTTATGATTCCTTCATTGATAGCTGAATTATATAAATTAGGATGGTAGATCTCATGGTAGCTTGAGATGGTGGATCTCATGGTAGCTTGGGATATAGGAATTAAGCTCTTCTAAGGTTAGCTTAAACTATCATTGATAGGTTACTTTTCATGGGAGCTTGCGTTAGTATAGGCATGGTAGATTAGGATTGAGAATCGATACGCTCCTAGGGGTAGCTTGAACTAGCATGGTTAGAATGCTCTTCATGGCATGTTGATTTGGTTAGTCTAAGACCATTTCATGGTAGCTTATGATTGAGACATTATACTCTCCTAAGAATAGCTTGGGGTTGAGGATTTCTACTCCTCTATGGATAGCTTGTATCTTAATGAGTGGTTGCATGGTGTCTATGTTGGTATACTTGTATCCTTCCTATGATAGCATGGTTTTATGATATGATGTTTTCCATGGTTGGTAGGTACATGGTAACATGCTATTCTTTCATATACTAGAATGAAAGATAGTTAGTGTTGAGTAAGTTAACCAAAAGGAGTAATTAGTGTGAATGCTAGTATGGGATGCCATTCATACATGACAAAAGTATTATTTTTAGCTACTTATGAAGTGTCCTCTTATGTGATGTATGGCTAGCTTTGATAGTTGCTATAGTTGCCTTCCATGATATGATTGACTTAGGTTGATAAATCCTTGTCAATATGAAGTGGGTTATAATTAACACCTAGAAATGGTAAATGTAAATAGGGCGAATTCTAGATATTCTTAGTGTGTTTGGTATTATGGGATTCTGCACAGGCATTGCACAAGTGTGTCTTAAGGTTACTTAGGGGTGTTGTGCTCTTATGACCTGAAAATGTAGGTCTTAAATAGGAGGGTGGACTGTGATAATGAATGACCAAAAAGATGTACTTAGCTTAGGTAGTATTATGGGATGCTACCTTTGCCTTGCACAAGTATGCCTAAAGGTGGCTTATGAAGTGGTTCACTTCAATATGACTAACTAAGGGTTGAATATGAACTTATGATATGTCTTTTGTTGACTTGTGACATTATGATGCTTATCTTATGATTATGTTATTGTCTCTTATGTTTATGTCTTATGTTGACTAACCATTGTAGATGATCATGTTCGTATGTTATATTTCATACTTTGTATCTTTTGTACTAAGCATATTGTAACATCATGTATTCTACGTGTACTATTTCTAATTATATAACACTTATAAACTGCCTTGTGGTATAGTTATGGATTCAATTGCATATGGGACTAGTGGCAATAGAATAGGTTTAAAGTGAACTGTCCATAGATTTTGATGCGACCCGATGAAGTTGACGTCGATGGAAGTATTTAAATTTGAGATCATAAGGTGGTATTTGAGTCTAAAGTTTGAAGTGACACAGTGTAAATAAGTTTTTAAGTTATGTTAAAGTTATTAAGGTCTAGAAATGGAATAAAATATTGAGGTAGTTTCTTGACTTCACTAAGCTAGTAAGTGACAACTAGGTGCATCACCTACTTTGACTTATTGACCAACCAAAGGACCAAGTAGGTAAATCACCTGCTTTGACTTATTGACTAGCCCAAAGGACCAAGTAGGTGCATCACCTACTAAGACTCTTTTGACTATGTTATTGGTCCAAGTACACTACATTTACTTGCATGAATCTGGCCCAACTTGAATAGAAGAATAAGGGGAAATGGGCAGCCAAGGCCCAATCTTTCCAAGCCACAAGGAATAATTTAAATGGAAAACTAGGTGCATCACCTAAGATGTGTGGGCTAAATTAAATACACATGTTGGCTGCAAATGAAGTACAAGAAAGGTGGCAAAAGGCCCAATGTTCGTAAGTACATAAAGTCCAAAGTGAAAATTCCAAGTAGGTGGGTCACCTACTTGACAAATTATGGCCCAAAATGAGTGAGAAAGTCAGCCAAATCAGGTATATTTAAAAGGGTTTGATGTAACAACCTGTATTATGTTTATGCTAGTTCTATTCATGTTATACTTGACATAGACTTATAGTGTAGGTGAGGGATCATGTTTCTTATATGATTAGTGTTGGTTTAAACTAGCTCGGAAGGTGATGTAACGCCTTGCACGTTTCAACATGTGTATTGCAAGTTAACTCTGACGAAAAGTATTTAAGTAGATATAGTAAGGTGGTAATTAGGCTTAAAGTTGATAGTTAAGTGCTAAGTTGAAGAAAAAGGGATTAACATTTAGAAATTGAAATAAAATAATTGAGCTGCTTGCTTGGCTTAATTAAGCTAGCAGTTGCATCACCTACTTGAGCTATAATATAGTTAAAGGGCCCAAGTTTGATGGACCAGATTTAGGCTTATATTAATGGGCTCACTTGAAGCCCAAACCTATTAAATGAAAATAAAAATGAAAGAAAGCCAAGTAGCCAAATCTTCCAATTGGCCCAATATGGATAAAGCCCAAGTGAAAGAAAGTAGGTGCATCACCTAGTTTGACCTTTTGAGTTGCTTGATGCACATAAGGAGGTGCATCACCTACTTGATCAATTAGTGGCTGAAAATGGACCAAAGGAAAGGAGGTTCTAGAGGATATTTTTATGGTTAATAAAGCTCCATATAAATCTAATATGAGTTGATCTTTTCACCCATTTTAACACATAAAAATAAGAATTAACTCCAGCTCTCTCTCTCTTTTCTCTTAAAAATTAAACCAGTAGCCTTTAAGTTCTTCTAGGTTTCTTGAAAAAAAACCTCATATCTGCAAACCAAGGTAAGTGAAAACTCATGGATTTAGCTTAATTCTCCCATGGATGATTAGGGAAACATGTTATTCATGCTCTAATATAAGTACAAACGCAGAATATTTCAAGCAGCCACTGATCACTTCCTTAGTTATTAAAATACCCTTCTCTTCTTTTTTGGTTTAAGTAAAAAGGGATGCTGAAGTTCTAAAAGAATTCAAGTTAAAAGGAGGAGTTGCAGAAATTGAGGTAAGGTGACTTCTCCATTTTTGTCTTCCTCATGTATGAGTTGAGTGAGGAATTAGTGGTGTGCTGTCATGAAGAACTCAAGGGGTGGTGAGTTCAATAATTGGTTGTAAGTTAAAGAATATTTGGGGTTGTTGTATGTGTATTACTTTTGGCGCAACTTGGTTGATCTTAGGTAAAGGATGTATAATATATGTGTTGGACAGAGAATGATGGTATGGTGATACACATTATGTTAAGGGTTGTATGGGCTCGTTATATGTCAAAGTTAGCTACTGTTTTACGAGGCTCACGGTGTGATAGCTGCTAATTTTAGTTTACCATGACTTTAATTGTAGATTAAAACCGAAAAGGGGAGGCTGAATTGTGATAGTATACCAGTCAGAGGATAAGGTATGTAAGGCTATTCGATTCCATATTCCTTGGAATGAATTCTGACACACGTAATTAATATCAATGAAGTGAATCTTCGAAGATCTATTCCTAGTAAAGGAAACAATGGCAGCATATTAACTCCAAATATGTAATTATATTTTGCCCTCTCCTAAGTTCATAGAACTACTTCATTATATGTTCACTACTCTATACTTGTGTAAGTATCCCCCTTGTGCTGGTATAGAAATGGTATTTGCAAAAGACAGTTTAGTGAATTCTTCTCCTAGTCAATTGAAGTCAATTGTGTCATTAAGCTCTTAAAGTAATGTGTTGATGTTACATAGCTCCTTATGTCATTGTTACTGACTAAAAGTATTCTTTTCATGTCTTCTACTATTGGTCCGTATTTCCACATCTCCAAAATGATTATGACCACCAAAACAACATCTCAAAAGAGTTATGATTATCCAAAGAACAATCCCAAAAGAGTTCTGAACTCATAAACAACAATCTCAAAGATTAAATAATCTAAGTGAAGAAATTTGTATAATTACGGGTGGCAGCTCAGGGGCGAAAGCCTAGCATGGGTCAATCCCAACTGGTACATAAGGGTGGCAGCTCACGGGCGAAAGTCTAGCATGGGCCGATCCCAAATTGTGTAATTATGAGGACTGCATCCCAGGGGTTAAAATACCTAGCATGGGTCGTCCTCTTCTACCACTGATCAGCTGGTCACTTGTATCACACGCACTACAAAGACTATAACGTACAAAAAAGTAAAGAAAAGAATGTAACTTACATGATCTTACAAGAGTAAATAAAGGTGGTCTTCTCTCCTGATCTATGCACTCATATGTTGGTACTTGATTTCATTTGAGCCCTCGTATTACATATGCTATTACCTTACATATTCAGTACATTTTTTTTTGTACTGACGTCCCTCGCGGGGGACGCATTTGATGCTGCAGGCACAGGTACTCCAGCTAGTAGACCTCCTTTGTAGGAGCACACAACACTCAGCTACTTTTGGTGAGTTCCAGGTTGATTCGGATCTTTACTGAGTCCTTGGTAAAATTCATTTTGGTATGTATCATAGTTAAGGGTAAGGCGGGGTCTGTCCCGACGCTCTCTAAGTCTTTCATATTTTTACAGACTTTGTAGATGTATGTACATGGTTCAGTTGTGTCTTAAGGAGTTGTGGCCTCAATGGCCAAGTCTTGTATATAACTTTTGAGTCTACTTATGTTGGTTTGTATCACTGCGGCCAATGTGAACTTGTCAGGATTGTTATAGTTATATACATAGTAAGAACACGTTACAAGTTGGTTCTCTTGGGCCTTTAGGGCATCAGGTGCCTGTCCATCTTAATGGGATTTGAGGCGTGACAAAAGTGATATCAGAGTAGGTCATCCTAGGGAGTCTACAAAGCTGTGTCTATGTAGAGTCTTGCTTAAGGATATGTCGTGCACCACATCTATAAATAGGAGGCTACGGTACATGTAGGAGTTTTCTCATTTCTTTCATTTCTTAGATCGTGGGATATAACCAATGTTTCAGGTGAATCATATATAATTTCTAAACTTTTTTACTATATCAAGATGCCGGTTACGAGAAGGAGTAAAAGTACTGGTAAGCGAGTAGATGTGGCTGCCCAAGAAAGGACCATCCAACCACCACCTAGTCAAGCTGTTCAAAGTGGGGATCAAGATGAATCTCTATCACATACTTCCCCAACACCTCCATCTCCTAAAGAACTAAGGAGGGAAGTTGAACCTTTGGAACCCTTATTAATGCTACCGAGCAAGATTTGTGTAATGCAGTCAAACTACTGACTCGTATAGTTGCTGGTCATGGCCAAAGGCAAGAAGGTCCAGTTGCAGGTACTAGTGGTGTAGATAGAGCAGCTGGAACGCGGATACGTGATTTTCTTAACTTGGCCCCTCTATCATTCACCGGGTCAGATCCTAATGAAGATCCGCAAGACTTTATAGATCAGATCAAACACACTTTGGATATTATGCATGTAAGTGGTAAATAAGCACTTGAGCTAGCTGCATATAGATTAAAGGGTATGGCTATATTGTGGTATCAAGCTTGGAAGCAATCTAGGGGAACAAATGCACCTTCAGCTACGTGGAAAGAGTTCAAAAAGGCATTCCTTGATCATGATCTTCCATGGGAGATCCGAGAGGCCCGTGCGGATTAGTTCTTAAATCTCCACCAAGGAAATATGAGCGTGAGAGAGTAGAGTATCAAATTTAATTCCTTGGCACGGTATGCTCCTAATGTAGTAGCTACTATAGAGGATAGAGTTAATCGATTTTGTGGATAAATTATATTAATATATGGTTAGAGACTGTACAATTGCTTCGTTGAATAAAGATATGGATATAGTAAGAATGCAGGCTTTTGCGCAAAAGTTGGAGGATCAAAGGCAAAGAAGAAGGATACAAGATTCAGAAATAGGGCATTCTAAGAGTGCGAGATCCATGGGGCAGTTTACACCATCCTATGGTGAGTTTAGGCCTCGATTCTCTAATAGACCACCTAGGCCATTATCTTTCTACTCTACAGCTAGTGCTCCACCACGGTTCCAAGGGTTTAGGGGCAATTCAGACTATGTATTGGTGCCATTTTCGCAATTATACACTTATGTTTATTGAACTATCCTTTCATTTGATTATCTCTTAATGATTAGATGGTTGATGTTGAACAAATTACGAATGTATTAGAAATGTTTAGTAAGCAATGTTTAGAAGCAAAAAGTTTCAATTTTTCCGCTAAAAATTAACCTATGTAAAGTAAGAATGACGTAAGTAGGCTTGTCTGCGACCTCTGAGAGTTCAACGACGCCGGTCTCGTCTGGGGTCTAGATTCCAGTCGTGACACCATCCCTAAGAGGCCTATTATCTCTCCATTGCACATACCAAGTATTGGACACATCCTTGAGTTGGTATGTGGCCAACACGGCCTTCTTATTTGTAGACAACCCTATAGTAAATAGTATCTTGTAAACCTCATCAATACATTCTTGGGGGTCTTCATCAACCTTAGAACCAAAAAATATAGGAGGATTCATCTGAGTGAAGTCTCTAAGTCGGGAAGCCATAGTAGAAACTTGTTGATGAACCTGAGGTGCAACCTCTCGATTGGCTTGAGCCGTCATAGCTTGGACTTGAACCGTTGCGGCTTGGGCTTGTGTAGTAATGGATTGGTCCATTTGAACAGGAATATCTCTCATCTCACCCTCCGCCAAAGGTGGAGGATTAGCCGGAGCTTGATCATCTACAACATTCTCTTCAAGTGGAGGGACTTGATCACCACGGGGTGGAACTTCCGCATTAGTAACCTCCTCCTCAAGCCTCCTAGCCGCATTCCTCCGAGTATTTATTTCCTATAACCAAAATACAATGTTTAGGTGAAATCTTATAATAAGTACACTCTAGAGGCACGATATTGGATTTCCAACAGAAGAGTGATTCCTAAGCATCACATAGATTTCTACTCATAAGTGTGGCGCACTTCACAATTATGAATACAAACCTACATAGACGTGGTAGAGAGAGGCATCAACATCAAAGATATTCAACCTCATGCTCTAATACCAAGTTTGTCACATCCGGGTTTACCCCAGGCGTAACCGGCATCGTCTTCCTCTTTGAGGACTAGGACTAGCCTCTTAGTCTTACATCATCACATTCATCGATTGAAAATACAGAAGAATTAAAACTTATCATTATCATCTACTTGAAGGTTTACATAGACCTCTACATACACATAATAGATATTCGTATCGAGTATACATAAACCCTTCGTATAGCAATTTGGGCATAGCCCTACATCAAGGTAAAGAAGCCACATATAGGCTTATACAAATCGTACATCAAACGAAAGTAGAATGAATATAAGAGTCTTAGAAAATAAAGCAACTCCATAGCTAGATATCGGCATCGCCCTCGGAAAGTGAGGACCTACCCCTTGGATGATAGAGAATATCCAAGTGTTCTTCAAGTCGTATCAAAGAGCCTTGACCGAAACCTAAAATGTTTGGGAAAAAGGGAGAAAATGGGGTTAGTACGCCACATGTACTAAGTATGACACCATATGCACATATAACATCAAAAAATGCGAAAAAGGGACATTAAATAAAATCATGCCATTTTGCCTCTTGGAGGACTTATGCACAATCAACAAACTATACCAATCATTTAGACATGTTCAACAAGTCAAATAAGCCATATGCATATCCACATACTTGCACCCATAATCTCATATAACTCTATCACCAAATAATATCGTCACAAGCATGAATAAGAGTTTATCATGTAAATAGTAAAGCAAGGCAACCAATCATAATCCTTATAAGCCACAAGTGCAATGACCAAGCAAAACCCCATAACCCTACTTAATCAAGTAACAAAAATAAGAATCATAAATAGTAACTCACTTCACATAACATAACCTTCAATACACATAAGTTCATACTTTAACAATAAGGACCATTTACGTGTTCATAAGCATCATAATTATCATATAAAGTCATTTACATTTATCATCATTTATATACATATTATTAACTTCCTAAGGCTCATATCAAGGCAAACTAGTGCAAGGCATAGGTAGAGTCCCATACCCCTACCTAAGCTAAGTTAAACCCCTCAAGTCACTTTAGTTAGTTTATACTCCATTACTTTATTTTAGTTTAGGGGACACTTGCCTTAACCAACATAGACTACATGAGCTAAATGTGGAATCCGGTGTCATAAAACCTTAAACCGATGGAAGGTGGTTTATCAGCCAAGGTAAAACCCAATATAAACATAGCTTCCTATATGGATCTATTAGCTAGTCTTCCTATGGTGTCAACATAGTTCAATAACTAAGAGATAGGTATTCCCTCTTCGTACCATGTGGTAATTGGGCCTCTTATCATGGGAATCCCTCACTATGAAGTATCCCACAAAGGGGAAGTCAACATCTCATGGGGAACAACAGGGTGAATCTTTCCTCTTCAAGAAAAGTCATCACCTCCCGTTTTCAAGTTCACTCAGTGCTAAGCTAAGTTTATTGAAATGTCTTTAAATCTTCATTAACAATCATAACTTAGTTTAGGTCATAAGGTCTATCCCTTGTATAAACATCATCATCATAGCTCAATAAGAATTGGATGAGTAGTAGTTCTTTCATTACAATTCATATAAGTGAGGTTAACACTCTACATATCACGTCATAGTAGGTCACATTGATACACATCACCATCCTCATAACATGTACACCCTAAGCAACCTCCCAACCAAGGTTAAGACATTTCAATTAAATTAACATACCCTTCCTATCAATCCTAGATAAGGCATACTCCAACACAACATCATGACTTAAGCACATGAATATGATTCAACAATAAACATGATAATAAAGTTATAAGAGTCACCACATCATAATTCAACACTAAACTAAAGCTTTGAAACATGATACTTAGGCCAATCTTCTTAACCTAGATCACTACTCAAGAACTTAGCATGAGAGACTACAATTCATCACAACATGTTTATGATCAGTGTAATAGCAATAACAAAGGATGATTTAACCAATAATAAAGTCAATTGAATCAACTCCAACATAATTCACATCAAGATCAAACCTAGGGTTAAGCGTTAAGGGTCATATTCTACAATCTAGACCAAACCATCTCAATTCATCACAATCAAGTTACATTACATGTTAATATAATCATTATGCCCTAAGTAAACTATAAATAACTCAATTCATAACATCAAATTCGTAATTGAATGAAACCCATATGAAAACTCAACTTTTGGAAAACCTTTGAAGGAACCCTTTGAGGAAAGAAGTCTCCAAGGTGAAGAGATCCCATACCTTAACGTTTTAACAAGAATTTGAAGATGAATTTGTATTTTTCCATCCCCCAATTCCATTCCTTAGCTTAGCCTCCAATGGTGTCTTCCAATAGAGAGAGAAAGTAGAGAGAAGATAGAGAGTTGATTCTTAGACTCTAATCAGTTTAATTGGGGTTGGGGCTTTTATATGGGTGTTAAGTTAGTTAATTAGTCACCCCTTAATCCCTAACTAACCCCTAGTCACTTAATTAATTAAATGACTTAACATTTAAATGTTACAGAAACATAACCCCACACAGACGAAACCCCGCCGACGGGCTGTCTGTGAGTCTACGGACCTTACCCCTCCCGTCCTGCACTCCGTCGATGAGTTCATAGACTGTGCAGGCAAGGGGATTCCTAAACATGGCTAAGTGTAAGAACACGGTGGCATCGAAGCCCTGTTGGTCAACACACGGTCCGTATTTTGCACCGTCGATGGATATTGCTAGGCAGTGTTGCCTCAAACGCAAGGGTCCTCCTCAAGGACCCTTGGTTGGTCCTTGGGGAGTTGTGACCAGATGTTTCGACCATGAAACAACTCAAACACCTATTATCTACCTTTTTACCATTTTTCATACGTTTCCGACTCCTATAAACTAATCAAAAATGCTAAGACACACTAGTACCCTTTTGAACCAACTTTCGGACGTCATGGACGTTCTTGAACGTCTTGGTTCTTACACTTCTTAACTGAACTAAATTCATTAAAATTGACATAAAAACAGTACTTAGACCTCATTATATCTATGTTAGGCTTTACGACACATCTTGAGATTTTGAAATGTTATAATAAAAGCCACCGGGGCATTAGTTAGACCAAAATACATGACTAGGAACTCATAATGACCATACTTAGTTCGGAAAGCCGTTTTAGGTATGTCAATACCTCTCACCCTTTGTTAATGATACCCCGATCTCAAATCAATTATCAAAAAGTAACTCACACCTTGGAGTTGATCAAATAAATCATTAATCCTAGGAAGAGGATACTTATTGTTTATAGTGACCTTGTTCAATTGTCGGTATCCGATGCACATTCGAAGAGACACATCTTTCTTTTTCACAAAGAAGACTGGAGCGCCCCATGGGGAAATGCTTGGTTGTATAAAACCCTTATCTAGAAAATCCTTGAGTTGAGCCTTTAATTCTTTCAAATCGGCTGGAGCCATCCGATAAAGAGGAATTGATATGGGTTTCATATCCCGTAACAAATCTATGCCGAACTCTATTTCCCGTTCAAGAGAAATTCCAGGTAAATCATCGGGGAAAACTTTTGGAAAGTCCTTCACTACGGGTACTGACTCTAAAGGAGGAGCTTCGGACACAAGGTCCTTGACCCTCACAATATGGTAGAGAAATCCCTAAGAAATCATCTTACAAGCTTTAAGACACGAAATGATTTGACCTCTAGGGATTAAGTTTCCCCCCTTCCATTCTAAGACGGGTTCATTAGGAAATTGGAATTTAACTACCCTTGTTCTACTATTAATAGAAGCAAAACAAGCATGTAACAATCCATCCCCAATATGACATCAAAGTCCAACATATCAAGTTCTACCAAATCGACCAATGTAATTCTATAGGACAATAGTATGGGACAACTCCTATAGATTGTTTTAGCAACCACGGAGTCTCCCACTAGGGTAGAAACCGAAAAAGGTTCAACTAAGATATTGGGTAGCATATCAAACTTCGTGGCCACTAACGGAGTTACAAAAGATAAAGTGTCACCGAGATCTAATAAAGCATAGACATTAATGAAAATTACTTGTAACATACCGGTGGAAACATCGGGAGAATCCTCTTGTTAACCCCTAGAGCGGAGAGAATAAAAGTGGTTCTTCATAGGAGCATCAGGTGTAGGACCGCTTGCTTGTGCTTGGTTACACTTCTTTACTCGAGCCTTAAGCATGGGACGATCTCTCACCTTATGACCACTCTTTCCACAACAAAAGAAATTATCCGTTCCAATTAGACATTCACCATGTGTTTCTTGCCACATTTGGTACACGTAGGTTTCTCACTTGGTGAATCACCACCCCCTTCCCCTTTAGAACATAGGTTGACACCCTATCATTACGATCCTTGGGGAATTTAGAAGGAACTTGGTTGGAGAACCTCTTCTTAAACTTGGGTTTGTCTTTACCCTTAGAAGTACCTCTATTATAAGAACTTGCCCTCTTAGAATCCCTATTCTTCCTCTTAAGACTACTCTCCTCAACTTGTTGAGCATGCACCATGAAATGAGAAATGTCCATGATTTTATGAAGCATCGCCAAAAGACACTCTTCCACAAGATCATAGGACACACCCATTACAAAATGGCTCATTTCATCTCTAGGATTGGACACCAAAGAAGAGGCATATTTAGACAACTTAGTGAATTTCAAAACGTATTCTTGCACACTCATACCTCCTTGATGAAGGTTGATGAACTCTTCCACTTTTTCCTCTCTTTTATCCCTTTAGAAAAACCTATAAAGAAAAGCCGTCCGAAAGACTTCCCAACTTATGGAACCCACTCTCAAAGCCTTATTTTCCTTCCATTGAGTGTACCATGTTTGAGCCACATCTTTATAAGTGGCAAGCTCGGCCTTCTCATTTGAACTCACCCCATAGCATACAAAATATTATTGACCTCATCTAGAATGTCTTGGGGGTCTTCATTCACCTTAGAATCAAAGAACATTAGAGGGTTCATCCTACTAAAGTCTCTCAAGCGAGAAGCCATGGTACTAGTTCACACAGGGTGAAACTTCCCGATTTGCTTGAGCCGCCATAGCTACTGTTTGCGCTTGAGTAGTCATGGCTTTAGCCAAGTTGATAAAAGTCATCCTTATCTCTCCATCCGTCATAGCAGGAGGATTGATCGGAGCTTGGTCACCTAGTTGAACTTGTTCTTGAGGAGGATCTTGGTTGTCTCAGGAGGAACTCCCGTATTAGCAATCTCCTCTTCAACTATTCTTGCGGCTTCCCTTCTAGTAGTCAGAGCCTATAACAACAAGAAAAGGACCAGTATAAAGGGATACATAGAGTTAAGACTCTCGACGCACGACTTCAAGAACCAAAGTAGTGATAGTTTTATAAGCATCACATAGCCTCTCATTCATAAGTGTGGCGCGCTTCAAAATCCTGAACAAGACTCTACGTACACGTGGTTTTGTGAGACATCATTCCTAAGATTTTTCAACCTCATGCTCTGATACCAAGTTTGTCAGGATCGGGGAGCACCCCCTATATGTAACACAAGACCTTAGCATACATCATTGCATATCATAGGTAGAGAAAATTCAGAAAAATTAAACTTACATATGAAGTTTACTTAGACTTCTCATTTATCAAAAATGGTCTACATTGTTGTCGCACACAAAACCATCTAACATAAGAGTACAAGATTTGGGACATAACCCTTACAACATTACAATAAAGTCTCATAATAGAATACACAACATAGTCTTTACAATATAGGAAATAGAACAAATGTCATTAGACTAATCAAATAGTAAAGCTAGAATAGTGGCATCATCCTCGGACTTGAGGACTCACCAACAATTTGGGAACTATCCAAGTCTTCCTTGAAATGGGCCAAACCTTCATTATTGTAGAAATAGAAGAGATATGGGTTAGTACAAACCACATGTACGAATTATAGATACATGAAAGTAGAACATTTGGAAAACATGAACAAAAGGACATTTTAGTATAAACATGCTAAGTTCACTTTAAAAGCCTTTATGCACATTCCAATGGCATATACAAGTTCATAGTCACAATATCATTAATACCTATGCATATCCATATACAAGAACAACATCATAACAAAGCCATATCAATATTTCATCAAAGCATTACAAGACCCTTACTCATAATCCCCATACAAGCCTAATAATGCAATGCTCATGTGAAGCCCCATAACTCCACATAAACTAAGTAAACTAGTAAAGAGACCATATGCAATTCCTTTACCCCATATAACATCATATTTGTAGTTATAATTATACATAGCAAGTTAGACCAATATCATGTTCATCAAATGAAATCAACATCATATAAGATCAACCTTACATATAGAGTAGACATTGTACATTTAGATCATAACATAAGCATATAAGAACTCCTCCTAGGACTCTTCTAAATGTCCACTAGTGCAATGCATAGGTAATGTCCCATACCCTTACCTACACTAAGGACTACCCCTTAGGTCACCCTATTTAGTGTCCATCTTATTACTTTCATTCATTCATTTTGCTTTCGGGAACATGCGCCATAATCGACAATAGACCATGTGAGCTAAACATGAAATCTGGTGTCATGAAACCCTACACCGAAAGAAAGTGCTCTACTTGACAAGGTAGAACCATACATCATCATAGCATCTAGGTGGACCCACTAGCTAGTCTTCCTAAGGGGGTACATAGTTATGGAACTAGGAGATTAGTATTGGAAACCCTTTTTTGCATATCGCATTTTAGTCTCTATCTCATGAGAACATTGGTGAACCTACCTTCCTCTTGGGAAGGGACACCTCTCATATCTAGTTCGCTCGGTGCTAAGCTAAATTCCATTTTTGAAATGTCTTTTGCATGTTCTTTAAGATTAGCTTATAGTATAGGCCTTAAGAGACTAACACCTTGTATAATCATGATCATAGCTCTTATAGAATAAGAATTTTCTTTCATTACAACTCAACATTAAGTGAGATCATCACATCATAGTCATAATAATAAGGCACACAAGAGCATCACTTTCAATCTTGCATCATCATACCCCTATCATTATCTCACCTTCATCACATTCATAACATGCTATCATATTGATCATCTCATCATCTTCATATTCTATTCAGATATTCATACTTTAATTGAACACCATCATCAAGAATAGACCAACATAATTTAAGTAAAGTATTCATGATCTTGAAAATCTTACCAATAGCCTCCAAGAATCTCGTCCAATATCTCGCCCTCAATTCAATTATCTTTAACCAGCAATTCAATCATTATCATCGTATAGTAGTAAATTATAAAATAACATATTAAATTGCATCATCCATAATCATCAATCAACCTAATTCCTAAGTTAGGGTTAGGAGAAAAGGGACATTCATGGGATCTTCAAGAACTAGATCAAAACCCAATCAATACATGATATGTGGCAGTCCATGAAGAAATAATAAAATTAATCACCAATATAACAACTCATATACTCATCATCTTCAAGCAATTTATCAAACAAGATCCAAGATTTATGGAATTTAGGGAAGAACATGGATCCTATAGAATTTGGATTAAACAACCACAATTAACCATTATTATACTCATAAACAATCCTAAGTAATCATAATTCATCATAATTGATCATCAATTTTGGTTTTAGAAGAAAACCCATGTGTAGAGAAAACCCTTGTTTTTGGAGGGATTTAAAATCAACTTTGAATGTACCTCTTGGGAAAAGGAATCCCAAGAGTGAAGAATCCATACCTTAATGAGGACTTTATCCATGAATTTGAGTAGAAAAGTTTAAAGTATGGTATTATTTTTCAAGTTTCCAATGACTTCAATGGAGGTTGAGTAGAGAGAGAATTTAGATAGAAGTAAGAGTGATGTGGGGAATTGATTTGGATGAGTAAAAATGACTTAAGACTCAGCCTAAACCAATATATAGTCATTGTAACACTCCGAAAGTCCATGACTTGTTCTAGAGACTCATATGATGAACCAATCCTTAAAACAATTTTTCTAAGCCTAATTTTATGTATTGAAACTAGTTAGGAAGTGTTAGAGTCAAAACCTCAAGAAATGTCCATGACGTCCGGAAGCTAGTGTACTTGAACTAGTAAAACATCCTTAGGTTTCGTGAAGGTTTGGGAGTGTCATATGAAATCTAATACTTTTAAAAAGACTTTGAATAGGTAAAATAATGTAAATAGGGTGAAAAAGTCCAGGTCTGACCCTCCGAGGATCGCCCTAGGGGTCTACGAAGGGACCCCACCTTTGGCCAAGCAAGGTGCCGAAAGGTAGCAGCCAAATACAGTATGGTGAAGTTTCTCCGCGTCGCAAACATAGTCCACCAAAGACCAAAAGTCTTGGTCCACATCGCGGACATGTAGACGACTCTTCTGGTTCAAAAATTAATTTAGAAATCTTGAGTGAAGAGATCCCTGATGCGGACTTGTTTCACGATGAAAATCTGAAATTTAGAATTCGAGTTTGAATTCATTAAAAGGTCAACTTAAGTGAAGGGTCTTTTTAATATTTAATGGGAGGGTTAAATATTTATTTTCAATCAGTTTTACCTCACATTCACTCACTCAAATAAAAAACTCAAAAGCTCTCACCTCTCTCTACTTTTTCTCTCTATTCATTCTCCATTGGAAGTACAAGGAAGCTTAAAGAAGAAGACAAAGTCTCCAAGGTTCTTACTCAAATTTCGTGGATAAAGCTTCATTAAGGTATGGTTTGTTCACTCTTTGGATTCCTTTCCCCAAGTGGTCCTTTAAAAGTTAATTTCTAAATCACCTAATTCCAAGGGTTTTCCTCTACTAATATGTTTTCTTCTAAACATGAAATTGATGATTGATTATGACTAATTGTGATTAACCATGGCTAATTAAATGTATATTGTTGAGTAATGAATGTTTATTAATGGGTATTTCATTTGATTCATGTCCTTTCCCCAATTTCCCCAAATCTTGGATCTTGCTTATAAATTGATGGGAATTGATGAATGTGTTGATTGTTAGACTTATGTTAACTATCCTAATTCATTTATGTACTACATAGGGTCATGTATTATTGGGATTGAATTTATTTCTTGAGAAATTCATGATGAACCCTTTTCTCCTAACCCTAGGTTATGAATTGAAGTTAATTTGAATAATGATGATACAATTGACTTAGTTCTTGTATAGATTACTATTGTTTGATGCCATTACACCTATTGATGGATGAATATGGTTGGTTTGATGGTAAGATCTTGAAGAGGGCTTATGAAGGTGAATTGGTAAGACCTTGTGATCTTTAATCCTTTACTTCAATTGTGATGGCATATACTTGATTATGGTGTTCAATTGAAGTATTACATGTGATTAGATTAAGTAAGTGATGATATGATGAATGTAATTGAAATATCTTGACTATATGAATTGTGAGATTATGATTAAGTTATGATGATATAAGGTTGATTGTGAATAACTTATGTGCCTTACTATGACATGACGATGATGGTGTGTTAATCTTACAAATGAAGAGTTGTAATGAAAGGACATTCTCATGAAATACCTAATGAGATAATGATATTATATACAAGGGTTTAGTCTCCTATTACCTATATTAAGTTATGATAATTAAGACTGGCTTAAAGACATTTCAAAAAAGGACTTTATCTTAGTACCGAGCGAACTAGATATGAGAGGTGTCCCTTCCCATTGTGGGAAGGTAGGCTTACAATGGTTCTCATGGGATAGAGATTACAATGCAAATGTGCATAAAGAGGGTCTCAAGCATGTCTCCCAGTTCTTGAACTATGTTGCCCCCATAGGAATACTAGCTAGTGGATCCACCTACAATGCTATGTTAATGTTTTGGCTCTACATTGGAAAGTAGACCACCTTCTATCGGTAAAGGGTTTCATGACACCAGTGCAACATTTCGAAATCTCAAGATGTGTCGTAAAGCCTAACATAGAGATAATGAGGTGTAAGTACTATTTTAAGTCTATTTTAATGAATTTAGGTCAGTTAAGAAGTGTAAGAACCAAGACGTTCAAGAACGTCCATGAAGTTTTGAAGTTGGTTCAAAAGGGTACTAGTGTGTCTTAGCATGTTTGACTAGTTTATAGGAGTCGGAAACGTATACAAATTGTAAAATGGTAGATAATAGGTGTTTAAGTTTTTTCATGGTCGAAACATCCAGGAACGACTCCCCAAGGACCAACCAATGGTCCTTGAGGAGGAACCTTGCGTTTGAGGCAACACTGCCTGGCAGTGTCCATCGACGGTGCAAGAGACGGACTGTGTGTTGACCAACGGGGTGTCTATGCCACCGTTGTATCAAACTTAGCCTTGGTGAGGAAGCCCCTCGCCTGCACAGTCTCTGAACTCATCGACGGAGTGCAGGACCAGAGGGGGAAGGTCCGTAGACTCACAGACGGCCCGTCGGCGGGGTTCCGTCTGTGAGGGGTTATGTTTCTGTAACATTTTAAATGTTAAGTCATTTAATTAATTAAGTGACTAGGGGTTAGTTAGGGATTAAGGGGTGACTAATTAACTAACTTAACACCCATATAAAAGCCCCAACCCCAATTAAACTAATTAGACCCTAAGAATCAAACTCTCTATCTTCTCTCTACTTTCTCTCTCTATTGGAAGACACCATTGGAGGATAAGCTAAGGAAGGGAATTGGGGGATGGAAAGGGACAAATTAATCTCCAAATTCTTGTTAAAAAATTAAGGTATGGTATCTCTTCACCTTTGAGACTTCTTTCCTCAAAGGGTTCCTTCAAAGGTTTTCCAAAAGTTGAGTTTTCATATAGGTTTCATTCAATTATGAGTTTGATGTCATGAATTGAGTTGTTTATGTTTTATTTTTTATATAATGAGTAGATTATCATGTATTGTAACTTGATTATGATGAATTGAGATGCTTTGGTCAAGATTGTAGAGTGTGGCCCTTAACCCTTAACCCTAGGTTTGACCTTGATGTGAATTATGTTGGGATTGATTCAACTGACTCGATTATTGGTTAAATAACTAATATATGATGTTAGTACACTGATCATAAATAAGTTATGATGAATTTTAGTCTTTCATACTAATTCATGAGTACGGATTTAAGTTAAGAAGATTGGCCTAAGTACCTTGTTTCAAAGCTTTGGTTTAGTATTAAATTATGGTGAAGTGACTCTTCTAACTCTATTATCATATTGGTTATTGAATTACATTGATGAGATGAACTAATTGGGTTGAGTTGTGGGTTGATGGTAAGGCCCTTATGATGAACTATGGAGGAGGCTTGGTAAGTCTTGTAATTCCTATCTCTTACTTCAACTTGTGGTTAAATTGTGATTAAGTCATGATGTTGTGTTGGAGTGTGACTTATCTAGGATTGATAGGATAGTATGATGACTGAATTTAAATGTATTTAGCTTTGGTTATGAGGTTGCTTAGGGTGTACATGTTATAAGGATGGTGATGTGTATCAATGTGCCCTATTATAGTGTGATATGTAAAGTATTAACCTCACTTCTATGAATTGTGATGAAAGGACTATTACTCATGCAATTCTTGTTGAGATATGATGATGATGTTTATACAAGGTCTAGAATCTATGACCTAAACTAAGTTATGATTGTTAATAAAGACTCAAAGACATTTCAATAAAGGGACCTAGCTTGGCACAGAGTGATCTTGTAGGTGAGGGAGTTACTACTTCCTAAGTAGGGAAGGTAGGGTTTACTACGGTCCTCACGAGGTGGATAGCCTCATGACCCAACATAGGGTGTAGAGTTTATATTTCCATGATTCCCCCAAGTTCTATAAACTATTTTGCCACCATAGGATACTAGTTAGTGGATCCACCTAGGAAGCCATGTTTATATTAGGTTTTACCTTGGCCGGTAGACCACCTTCCATCGGTGTAAGGTCTTATGACACCGGATTCTACATTTAGCTCATGTGGTCTATGTCGGTTAAGGCAAGTGTTCCATAAGCTAAAATAAAGTAATGAAGTATAAACTAACTAAAGTGACTTGAGGGGTTTGACTTAGCTTAGGTAGGGGTATGGGACTCTACCTATGCCTTGCACTAGTTTGCCTTGATAGGAGCTTTAGGAAGTTAATATTATGTATATAAATGATGATAAATGTAAATGACTTTGTATGATGATTTTGATACTTATGAACATGTAATTGGTCTTTATTGTTAAATGGGAACTCATGTGTACTTAAAGATTATGTTATGTGAGGTGAGATACTATTTGTGGTTCTTGTTGGGTTACTTGATTGAGTAAAGTTATGGGGCTTTGCTTGGTCATTGCACTTGTTGACTTTATGAAGATTTATGATTAGTTGTCTTACTTTGCTATTTGTATGATGAGCTCTTATTCATGCTTGTGATGTTATTGCTTGGTGATACATATATATGAGATTATGGGTGCAAATATGTGGATATGCATATGGCTTATTTGACTTGTTGAAGATGTCTAAATGATTGGTATAGTTTGTTGATTGTGCATAAGTACTTAAAGATGCAAAATGGCATGATTTCATTTAATGTCCTTTTTTAGCATGTTCTGATGTTATCTGTGCATATGGTCTCATAGTTAGTACATGTGGCGTACTAACCCCATTTTCTCCCTTTTTCCCAAACATTTTAGGTTCCGGTCGTTGAAGGCTCTTTATACGACTTGAAAAAGACTTGGATATTCTCTATCATCCAAGGGGTAGGTCCTCACTTTCCGAGGGCAATGCCGATATCTAGCTATGGAGTTGATTTATTTCTAAAACTCTTATGTTCATTCTACTTTCGTTTGATGTACGATTTGTATAAGCCTATATGTGGCTTCTTTACCTTTTTGTAGGGCTATGCCCAAATTGCTATGATCTTTAGATGGTATGAGATGAGACAATCATTGAGACTTTATTCTATCTTATTTATATGTATGTGCAATAAAAGTATAAGGCTATGTAACCTTCCTATACGAAGGGTCTATGTATACTCGATACGAATATCTATTATGTGTATGTAGAGGTCTACGTAAACATCCAAGTAGATAATAATGAAAAGTTTTAATTCTTCTGTATATTCGATCAATGAATGTGATGATGTAAGACTAAGAGGCTACTCCTAGTCCTTGAAGAGGACGACGACACCGGTTACGTCTAGGGGGTAAAGCAGTATGTGACAAACTTGGTATCAGAGCATGAGGTTGAATATCTTTGATGTTGATGTCTCTCTACCACGTCTATGTAGGTTTGTATTCATAATTGTGAAGCACGCTACACTTATGAGTAGGAATCTATATGATGCTTAGAAATCACTCTCGTTCTTGGAAATCCAATATTGTGTCTCTAGAGTGTATTTATTATATGCTTTCACCTAAACCTTGTATTTTGGTTATAGGAAATGAATACTAGGAGGAATGCGGCTCGAAGACTTGAGGAGGAGATTGCTAATGCGGGAGCCCCTCCCCGTGATGATTGATATGCTCAAATTACACTTCCCTAAAGAAGTATAAGCGATCGTATCAAGTAAAAAACACAATTATTTGGTTGGGGTCAATCCCACGAGGAAATTGATTTAGACTTAACTTTAATCTACTATTACGTCTATTTAGTCAAGTCCTTTCCGAAAACAATTAACAAAAATGTTCAATTATTTCTAAGCAAACAAGTAGAAAGATTAAAACTTTAGTCCTTATCAAGTGATGAGAGAAACTAGGGCATAAGTGTTCCCCATATGTTCATTAACACGATAGTCCTAGCTATAACAACTCTTTTCTAGTGTCTTGCATGCAAAGTGGTAAGTTATGTATCTCTAATTCCTTGGTCCGGCAACTAGAGAACTTCACCCCGTACCTTGGTCCGGCTACGTGTGTTGAATTACTAACCCTTACCCTTACCTCATATTAAGCATCATATTCAATGTATGGCTAAGTTACTACTTCGCACCAATTGAGACTAGCCTATTATATAGTGTATACTAAATCTAAGTTGATAATTCTTTTCCTATTAACTACCTCCTTGGTCCGGCAAGTAGGAATAGGGCAAGTTCTAACGTGTGCACTCGTTAAAAAGAATTCTAAACAAAAGAATTATCAATACATGCAAGAACCTATTCTAGAATTATTATTTAGCTAGTTTTATCTTGTTAATTACCCATGGTTCCCACAACCCTAGTTGTGGATTTAGTTACCCATGCTTAGAATTACATAATTCATGGTTGTTAAACAAGAATTCATGTACTTACTTTGACAAGTTTGAAGAAAATCCAGAAATATCACTTGAATTAACGAAAATATTGTAAGAATCGATTCCGGAAACTTGAAGTAATTCCTAAATCCAAAGTTCAACTTCCAATAACAAGACTATGGAAATTAGTAAAAAGTTTAACCCCAAAAATGAGGTTTCCCTATTTATAATAATAAAGTCCTAAATTAAAAGGAATTTTAAATAAGGAAAAATCTGTCCAAAATGCGTCTTCAGTCAACGACCCAACTGACGGTCCGTCTATGGAACGATGGACCGTCGACAGCCTCCGTCGTTCCACACTTCACTTTTTCTTCGACCTTCACTTTTGCATCCTTTCTGTTCCAATCGACGGACCAACAGGATGGTCCGTCGTCTCACTTACGATCCGTCGATGCCTCCGTTCTTCCATACTTAGTGATTTCTTCAAGTCGGGAACTGGGACTACTTTCTGTTAGAAATGACTATTTGCCAGGACGGTCCGTCGATCAGTTGATGGACTGTCGATCCTTCTGTAGCCCCACACTTGGTCAGATTTCCCCGAGTTGCTTCCAAGTGCGTGAACCTCTAGTTGACGATCACCACCTACGGACCGTCGATGGGTCGACAGACCGTCGATGGCTTCGTAGGTCATCACTTCTGCACTGATTTCAGCACAGTCTTTTGCATTTCCGTTTTGGACATCTTTCCTGCAAACACAAATAAAAATATATTAAAATAATTATAAAAAGGCCTTAGACACACACTAAACTTAAGGAAAAAGCATTGAAAGTACCGTGAAACGATGGTACATCAACACCCTCAAATTAAATTCGTTGTTTGTCCTCAAGCGACGCACTATGACTCACCACAACACCTTTGTACAAACGTATACTCTTTTAAGATTTTGCAATCATATGGCTATCAATTCGAACTATTTTCATTGCTTTGATGTATGATTTCATTCTTAGTCTCACTAGGCTCATTCAGGTGGATTAGACCATGACACAAACTCACCGAGCCGACACCTCTTATTCTTTTATCTCTCACAAAGGCACCAACTTTCCAATATTGCAACTAGTGTTCTCACTTTAAAATATATCCTCCTTTTTTGCTCAGTGATTTCAAAATTGGGTATAAGGATCATTAGTCAACAGTCACTCTCAAAACGACTTCACACCTAGTTGGTGCTTGTCGCCACAGGCTTGCCCTTACTTTCACTGCTTAAGTTCATCATATTAGACTCTTAGGATCACAATAGGACTTTCTTAGCTTATAACGTAGGCTCACGGTCAGGTATGGTACATATAGATACATTTTACTGACTTGTTGCCCTCCTTGTCATTACGACTAAGCATCCTAACTCTTTCATTGTATTTTATGCCCTACTCTTCCTTTTCTTGTATTCTTTGCCTTGTTTTCTCCTTTCTTTCTCCTTTTGTGCAAATGACTCTTCTTTTATTTTTTTTCAAATTCTTCACTTTCTTTCTACTTTGATTGAGTCACTTTTCTTCTTCACTATTTCTTTTCTTTTTCCTTTCACATTAATCCTTTCAACCCCCTTTTTCAGACCATTACTCATAGTAGCCACCCTCAACTTATGCGTTTGGCCTAAGTTAAGGTGCACATGTCCAAGGAGGGACCAGGGCTAACACGTTATACCCATAAAAGGTTTGTTGGGGTAGAAAAGAAAGGTTCATTGTAAGCTCAAAACATTTGGATCAAACAGAGATTAATTTCATTTGGTTTTCCTTTATTTAGGCTAAAAATTGGCTAATTTGAACAAGGGCCTATGATCCTTTCCTAACTGACTAACACAAATTACTTTTGCAGGACTAACTGGGCAAGTTCTAGCTAGGTACCAACAGTGGACTTATTCAACTTTCCTCACACTATCTTAACCCCTCATTACCCTACCAGATTATCGGACACCTAGTTCGAGTTTAGATTGAGGGTCATGCAATGGTGTATCTCTATGTCATGCTTAAAGTCAACACATTCACATTCACTATGCCTAATCATGCAAGCATTCTCTTTAGAACGTGATATGATTGTATTTAGCCATTATGCTTCAGTTTTCACATTCATACTTTGTACAAGATACTAAACAAGCCAGTTCAACAATAAAATAATCAGTCTCTTAGGGCAAAAAAGCACAGGCAAGAAAACCCCAAGAGAGGATCGTGAGTTTGGCTACTCATACTTCACCCTAAAACTCACTTTCCAGTTACCACACCCCCAACAAGAAAGCATGCAATTGTCCCGAATGCATAAGAAATATAATAATAAGGTGGTAGGTGAAGCAAACCTGAGGCGCATATCACCGAAGATAAACAAGCAGAAGTGTCCAGTTTCCCAGAACCCTCTCCATCAGTACTAGGGACACCATCAGTAGTGTCTGCAACAATGTCTGCACCCTCAGTGGTGCTCCTCTGAACAACCTCAAGCCTGGAGCTAGGCGCCCCAGCAACCAACTCACGAGCCCTCATATGCTGGGCCTCCTCATCTACCAAAGAAGCTCTTCTCGCGGCCTCCATCTCAATGCACTCCTTCTTCCTATCCCGAGCCTCATCACCCTCTCTGGGCCTGTGCCTCTTGGTACGCTCACGTGGCGGAGGAGGTGGTGCAGTGGTAGTCTGAAATAGTTCATGAAGCACCGTATCCTCTGCAGGCTCCTCAGGTACGGCCTCAGGCTCGGGTACCCGCATATCCAAGATGGCATCAACATCAGTCCTCAGACTCGCCACAACAGCCTAGAGAGTAGTCACATCAATAGTAGAGGATGGCTGAGCGATAACTCTGAACTAGAACGCATCAAGGCGCTGATGGACTGCCATAATCTTCCTCTAAGTCTGCTGGGTAATCATCTTCTCGATCCAATCCTCCGCCTCAACAATGGACCTCTGCATCCAAGGCTGGATATGATGCAACACTGTGGCCATCTGGGCCTCTAACTTCTGGACCCTAGCAATCGGGACCATTGCTGCTGATGGTGTAGATCGAGAGAAACTCGGGGCTCTATTAGTGTTCGGGATAGACTAAACCGGCGTGGTTTCAGTAGGCTCTGATGTAGCCGGATCAGCCCCTTGGGCTTGCTCAACTATGTCCGCCAAGTTCTCACCTAGCGGTTGCACCTCCACTTTAGGCCCTCTGTTGGGTGCCACTTCATTGGCCTCATCCCGGATGAGACCGATATCAACTATCCCAGTAGGAGTCCTGAGAACATCAATGTTCCTAATGGGCACTCCAGCAGACCTGTACAACTCAAAAATCATACAGGGAAAGGGGTAAGTGGTCGAGGTCTTAAAGTCCCTCTCATGGATGACTGAGAGCAACATCCTCGAAAAATCCACCTCAAACCCCGCAACCATAGCAGCAACGAAGACTGCTCTATCCCATGTAAGAATGTTATCAGCGGCTGTGGGGGATAGGCAGTGGCGGACCAATAGCCAGATGAACTTGGCAGCAAATGTGAGGTTGGCCTTTTTGATAAGGCCTCTGGGCTCCACCACCCAGTCTGCACCCTCACGATCCACAGAAATGTGTTGGGTTATCCACCTCTTGGTGATCTCTCTCACAACCTTGTCTCGCAGGAAATGGCCCTCCTTAATAAGTTTCCAACGGTTGTCGAACTATGGGTGAGAGGGTCCCTGGTGACATATGTATCAGCACCGTATAAAAACCGTCGAATGGTAGGTAAAGAGATATCCACCCTGCGGCCACGGACTCGAACATGGGTAAGTGCCTATTTGGCGGAATTAGACCGCCTCTCCAAAAGAGCCCGGAGAGTCGCTACATACGGAGCGTAGAACTCTCGCACCACCTCCTCACTGTAGAGTCCCACGCTCCTAGCCATCCACTCGAGCTGATGGCAGGTGAAGAGATCATGTATAGCATAGACTGTGTGGAGACTCCCTATAAGAACCCGTCGCTCGACTGTCAGAGTCCGAGTCATGACCCCCTTGTCATTGAGCAGCTTAGCATCCCTGTAAACATGGTATTGGACTTCTACGCACCACCGGTTAGGCTGATTAGCAACCAGTGCAGGGATGTTGAACTGGGGTGCGGGAGTAGAATCCGCACTATCGGCCTCATCAGACGAGGTAGAGTGGGCAGGTGCGGCAGGAACAGTGGCACCATGCGATCCTGAAGAGTGGGCCGAGTCATACCCTGAAGCTTCCTCAGAGCTAGACGCTCCCTCAGAACCCACAGCAGACCCAGATGGTGTGCCAGTCAGTGTGCGCTCCTCATCAGGCTGGGAGGAAGTGACTACGTCGGACGCCACCCTCTTGGGCGTGACCCGAGTGGCCCTAGCAGCAAGTGTCGGTGTCTGGGTTCCTGGAGGCACGTATTCTGGGTCACTCTCATCTTCCGACGAACCAATCACCAACCGGTGTGAAGGGGACGGACTTGGATCATCCTCGAGAGTAGACAATATCGGGCTTGGGGGCCATTTGTACCTGCAAAGGAGGGTTGTTACTTCCAGTATAATCATTCAACACACACGAAAGAAGCAAACACCAAAGTTAGAACACAAAACCCAGTGAACTGCAGAACTGAACGACGGGCACTATCGGTGGTCCGTCGATGGAACGATGATCCATCGTTAGGGTCCGTCGTTGGACACTTAGACAATTTTTTTTAGAAGGCTTCAGAGGACAGGGTTTCTGTTAGAAACGACGGACGTGTAGGATGGTCCGTCGATCAATCGAAGGACCGTAGACCTAGTCCATCGGTGGACAGTTAGACAAAATTTTGGGAGCTTCAGAAACAAAGGTTTTGTTACAAACGACGGATGTGCAGGATGGTCCGTCGATGAATATACGGACCGTAGACTACATCCATCAGTGGGCACTTAGACAAAATTTTGGGAGCTTCAGAAACAAAGGTTATGTTACAAACGAAGGATGTGCACGTCGGTCCGTCGATAAATACACGGACCATAGACCACATCCGTCGGTGGGCACTTACAATTTTTTTTGAAACCTTCAGCAAACAGGGTTCTGTTAGAAACGACGGATATGCAGGACGGTCCATCGATGAATCAAGGTGTGGCTATTAATGGACACCATCGACAGTTCGTCGA
The DNA here is from genome assembly GCA_016801875.1 of Solanum sitiens. Classification (NCBI taxonomy): domain Eukaryota; kingdom Viridiplantae; phylum Streptophyta; class Magnoliopsida; order Solanales; family Solanaceae; genus Solanum; species Solanum sitiens. The sequence goes on along the minus strand of JABWTJ010000283.1, from coordinate 984,533 downwards.
TTGACCGATAGTCCGTAGACGGGGTCTCGTACTATCGGTCAGAGTCAGATTTGTTGCCACCCCCTTTGCACTCCACACATAAACAAATTCAAGCATAATACTTAACACATGTTCTATAGCAATATACACATCATTTCATCATTCCTAGGGCTTTGATTATTTCGATTTTAATCCTAGATTCTAAGATGCTAACAAGCCCTAAGTCGGAAAATAACAAAACATCTAACCAAGATCATTTAGACACTAAAACCCCCAACCCATTCACTTTCCATCATTCTAAGGTACTAGACCCAATTTTAACAAGTTAATCATGCAATTTCGTTCCCAAGACAAGACCCACATACATGTTTCATTATTTTCGCATGCTTTGTAAAGAGTATTCAGTGAGCGAAAGAGTGTGGCATACCTATAGACTGTAGTGGAGTGAATGGGAGGATAAATTTTTGCAAGACAACACCGAGCCCACCTTCGAACACTGACCGGAAAAATGAAAGAAAAGGATGGGAAGTTGGGAGAGAAGGGTTTGGCGACTGAGGGGATGTATAGAAAATGGGAAATCATAAATTTAGAGTGTAAGAATGGTGGAGTTAGTGGGGGAGTTTAAGGGGAAAATGGGGAGGAAAACGTTTTTGGGAGGGAATTTGAAAAGGTGGGGGGTAACTGAAAGATTTGAATTTATATATAGCCGGACGGGTCGGGTCGGGTCCTTAGATCTGGGGAACTTACGATTCCCCGTCGACGGACCTTAAGTCAATCGACGGTGCATCGACTGTGCCGTCGACTGTGCCCTAACTTAGACAAAATTAAAAATCATACATGCGATCCACGGACGCCATCGACGGTCTGTCGATGGGACGACGGTCCGTCGATTGATCCATAGATTAGTGCTCCAGACCAATTTCTGCAGATTTCCTTAGGTTTGGTCCCTGCACATTGAGCACCCAATAAGCTATTCTTTTTGTATTTTCTGGACACTTTTTAGACACGGACCCAAGACTACTCTGTAGCCAACACTTCTAAAAGAAAATACAAGAAAATCCATACATGACAATAAGAAAAAAAATTGAAATAATGCGACTATTCCTATAAAGACAAGAAAAACATATTGTTGGCTAGAGGATACATATTGGGTTGCCTCCCAATCAGCGCTTGATTTAACGTCGCAGCACGACGCAAGACTCTTGATTACTCAGACTTCATCAAGATGGTATGCCTTAACCACTTCATTCGCATTCTCCGCATGCCCAATTATATTTTGATTCTTTGCCCATTGACCTTGAACCGTTCACCCTCCTTGTTCTCCAACTCAACCACACCATGAGGGAACACTTGAGTGATCAAAAATGGACTAGTCCATTTGGACTTGAGTTTGCCCGGAAACAAGCACAACCTAGAGTTGAACAAAAGCACCAAATCCCCAACCGCAAATTCACACTTTTCAATCTTTTGGTCATGGTACTTCTTCATCTTTTCTTTGTAGAGGGCTGAACTTTCATACGCCTTGAAGCAAAACTCATCAAGCTCATTCAACCCATTTAATCTATGTTCTGCAGCTTCGCTCCAATCTATCTTCAGGTTCTTCATTGCCCACATGGCCTTATGCTCTAACTCAACCGGCAAGTGACACGCCTTCCCATATACAAGTTGGTCTGGGGACATACCTATGGGAGTTTTGTATGCTGTCCGGTAGGCCCAAAGAGCATCATCAAGCCTCCTTGACCAATCCGTTCTACTAGAATTCACCGTTTTCGCCAGAATTTGCTTGATTTCTCTGTTTAACACCTCAACTTGCCCACTAGTCTGTGGATGATAGGGAGTGGCTACATTGTGGAGAACCCCATATTTCTCCAATAAACCTTTGAACAACTTGTTGCAAAAGTGGGATCCCCCATCACTAATAATGGCCCTTGGGGTGCCAAATCTGGAAAATATGTTCTTTTTCAAGAACGCGGTGACACTCTTCCCTTCATTGTTTGCAAGTGCTATAGCTTCTACACATTTTGACACATAATCAACCGCCACAAGAATATACTTCATCCCATCAGAACTCATAAAGAGGCCCATAAAGTCAATGCCCCACACATCAAACAACTCAATTACAAGAATGAGATTTAGAGGGAGCTCTTGCTTTCTAGAAACACCTCCATCTCTTTGGAACCTATCACATGCCATGGCGAACTCATGAGCATCTTGGTGGATGGTTGGCCAATAGTAGATACATTGCAAGATCTTATGGGCAGTCCGGATACCACTATGATACCCACCCACAGGTGAGGAATGGCATGCCTTCAAAACACTGAGCATCTCAACTTCCGGCACACAACGGCGAATGAGCCCATCAGCACAACTCCTATATAAATATGGATCATCCCAAAAGAACATTTTTCACATCATGCATGAACTTTTTCCTTTGATGAAAGGAAAAGTCCGATGGGACGATATCACTAGCCAATTAATTCGCAAAATCTGCGAACCATGGAATCAAGTCATGAGAAGCGGCCAATACATGCTCATCAGGGAAAGTATCATCAATTTCACCCTTTTCACCCAACTCTCGCATAGCTTCATCCTCTAATCTGGACAAGTGATCGGCAACATGGTTTTCGGTCCCTTTTCTATCTTTCACTTCAAAGTCTAACTCTTGAAACAGTAATACCCATCTAATCAACCTCCATTTTGCATACTTCTTTGTCATCAAATATCTCAAAGAAGAATGATCAGTATGCACTATAACTCTCGTGCCAAACAAATAGGAGCAAAATTTTTTGAAGAGCTCTTGTTAAGTCACAGTATAATTCCTTTGAGTTTTTTTTAAGACCTTACTGTCATAATAAATGGGGTGAAGGATTTTATCCCTTCTTTGTCCCAATACTACACCAAGAGCAACCCCACTAGCATCACACATAACCTCAAATGGTTTTCTCCAATCCGGGGAAATAATGATGGGCGCAGACACCAACTTCTCCTTCAACTCCCCAAATGCCTTCAGACAGGATTCATCAAAATAAAATTTACACTCTTTCTCAAGTAATTTTCACAGAGGAAGTGAAATTTTGAAAAATCCTTGATGAACCTCCTGTAAAAGCCCGCATGCCCAAGAAAACTCCTCACACCTTGTACAGAGATGGGTGGAGGAAGTCTCTATATTACCTCAACTTTGGCTCGATCAACCTCTATACCCTTCTCTGAGATGCGATGACCCAATACAATATCCTCTTTCTCCATGAAGTGACATTTCTCCCAATTTAGCACAAGGTTGCAATCTTCACACCTTTTGAGAACTTCGACCAAGTTACTCAAACAACGCTCAAAGTAGTCTCCAACCACTGAAAAATCATCCATAAAACCTCAATAGTGTCTTCCACCATATCGGAGAATATTAACATCATTCATCTCTGAAAAGTAGCCGGTGCATTACACAACCCGAAGGGCATCCTCTTGAATGCGAAAGTTCCATAAGGACAAGTAAAGGTGGTTTTCTCTTGATCTTCCGGTGTAATAGAGATTTGGTTGTAACCCGAATAACCATCAAGAAAACAATACCACCCCTTTCCTGCAAGACTATCCAACATCTAATCCATGAACGGCATATGAATGGTCCTTCTCAGTCCATGCATTCAATTTCCGGTAATCCATACACACTCTCCATCCGGTCACCGGCCTCATTGGAACAAGCTCATCTTTTTCATTAGGGACCACATTCATTCCCCCTTTCTTAGGCACACACTGAATAGGGCATACCCAACTACTATCAGCGATCGAATATATGACTACGGCATCCAACAACTTAATAATCTCCTTCTTCACTACCTCTTGCATAGGTGGATTTAAACGTCTCTGGTGCTCAATACTTGGCTTATGATCGGGCATGAGTTGGATTTTGTGTGAACAAATACCGGGAGGGATCCCATTAATATCCGCAATAGTCCACCCAATAGCTCTGTTGAACCTCTTCAACACTTCCACCAAACACTCTATTTGATGCACATTCAAATCTGACGCAATAATTACCAGCAAAGTGTCACCTTTTCCCAAGAAAACATACCTCAGATGATGTGGTAGAGCCTTAAGCTCCAATTTTGGGGCCTCCTCAATAGATGGTTTCGCGGGTGGAGACTCGCGATGCTTTATATCTAACTCCAACTTCTTTGATTTAAACCAAATATTGTGCCGCAACCAATGACCCATACTCTTCAATACCATCACCCTAAAAATTCATAATCACTGTCGCTAGTGCCTCAACACTAAGAAACTCTTCTATTTGTACCTCCAACAAACTCTCAACTCTGTAAGATATCATATATACCGACTGGAGCTCACCACTCTGCCTCATCGACCTACAAATGTTGAAATTCGCTTCTTCATTGTTCAACCAAAACTTTATCTGCCCTTTCTCCATGTCAACCAAGGCGCGACCGGTAGCAAGGAACGGCCTCCCAAGAATAATAGGCACCTCAAAATCTACCTCACAGTCAAGAATCACAAAATCGGCCGGAAATATGAATGACTCCACCTTCACTAACACAGCGTGGAGTATCCCAATAGGCCTCTTCACTGTTCGATCGACAATCAGTAACCGCATTGCAGTGGGCTTTGGGTCACCCAAACCCAACTTCTTGTAAATGGAGAGAGGCATGAGATTTATGCTTGCCCCAAGATCACATAATGCTTTAGCAAAGTGTAATAACCCGATTGTACATGGAATAGTGAAAGCACCCGAATCTTCTTTCTTTTGTACAAGAGACCTTGTAGCAATAGCACTATAATTTTGCATTCGATCATCATCCTCAAAACTAACTGATCTCTTCTTAGTGACCATATCTTTCATGAACTTGATATAACCGGGCATTTTTTCAAGAGCTTCTATCAAAGGAACATTGACGGAAAGTGATACGCTCAAACTTACTTCTCAAATAAGAAGTAAAAACGATTGTATCAAGTAGAGAAACCAACTAATGAGGTTAGGGTCAATCCCACGAGGAAAATGGTTCAGGCTTAACTTTATTCTATTATTACTACTATTTAGTCAACTATTTTCCGAGAAAACAAATAACTAAAAGGGGGGTTTTTAACTAATAAAAACAATTAACTAAGTTAAAGTAATAAACTAACAGATTTAAGTATTAAAGTTTAATCAAGTGATGAGATTAACTAGGGCTTAAGTGTTCCCCACAGGCTCCTAACTCGGTAATTCTAACTATAACAATTCTTTCCTAATATCTTGCATGCAAAGTGATAAGTTAGGTATCTCTAAATCCTTCGTCCGGCATCTAGAGAATTTCACTCCGCACCTTGGTCCGGCTACGTGTGTTGCTTTACTAAATCTTATCTTTACTTCATATTAAGCATCGTAATCGATATTTGACGAAGTTGTTACTACGTACCAACCAACACTAGCCTAGTAGATAGTATACACTAAATCTACGTTGATAATTCTTTTCCTATTATGTACCTCCTTGGCCCGGCAAGTAGCATTAAGGCGAGTTCTAACGTTGGCCATCCGTTAAAAAGACTTCTAAACGAAAGAATTATCAATACATGCAAGACACTATTCAAGACTTGTTATTTTAGCTAGATTTTACTTTGTTATTTACCCATGGTTCCCACAACCCTAGTTATGGAGTTTTAGTTACCCATGGTCATAATCACACTATTCATATTTTTAATATAAGATTTCATGCACTTACTTTAATGAGAAAGAATAAAATCCAGAAATTCACTTGATTAATCAACAAAAACACCAACAATCAATTCCAGAAAAAGTGTATTAATTACTGAAATTAATTCTTCAATACTTGAACAAGATAACTAAAAATTATTCAAAAGTCTAACCCCAAAATCGAGGTTTTTTGAACTATTTATAATAAAGACGAAACCTAATAAAAGAAGGTTTCTAATTAATGAAAATCTGTCCAAACGCGTCTGAGCCGACGGACCTCGTGACGGACCATCGTGGGCTTGACGGACCGTCATGTCCTCCGTCGTCCCATACTTCACAACTTCTTCTGCAGCTTTCTTCATTACCCTCGACGGACAAGTATGACGGACCGTTTCAAGCACAACGGTCCGTCGAGGGGCTCCGTTCCAAAATACTTAACTTCTTGGAATTTGGGTACTGGTACTACTCTTTGATCATTACGACGAACCAGCAGGACGGACCGTCGTGGCTATGACGGTCGGTCATGAACTTTCGTAGGCCCACACTTGGTCAGACTTCCCCATCTTCCTTCAACAGCTTCTCTCCTCACTACGATGCCACCTACGGACCGTCACAGCATCGACGGACCGTCATAACATCTGTAGGTGGTCTCTTCTGCATTTCTTGCTCAAAACTCCCGCGTTCATCTTTGGACACATTTCCTGCAAATAAAGAGAAACTTACATAAAAAATCAATACAAAAAGGCTTTAGACACACACTAAACTTAAGGAAAAAGTATTAAAAGTACCGTGAAACCACGGTACATCAACACCTTCAACTTAAATTCGTTGTTTGTCCTCAAGTGACGCACTATGACTCACTACAAAATCTTTGTAGAAGAGTATCCACATTTTAGCTTTCGCAATCATTTGGCTATCAATCCCGATCATTCTCATTACGTTCATGCATGTTATCACTACTAGACTTGAATCATGTGGAACTAGACCATGACACCGACTCACTACACACTAATATCTATCCTCTTGAATTTCTCATCGAGGTGCTAATATTTTCGGTATTGCAACTAGTGTCCTCTCTTCAAAACACATCCTCATTTTTCACACAATGATTTCAGTTTGAGTATAAGGATTACTTTTCAACACTCACTCTCAGAACAAATTCACAACTCATTTATACATATTGCCATAAGCTTGCCCTTATTTTCACTTCTTTAAGTTTGCCATACAACTCTTAGGATCACGACAGGACTTTCTTTGCTTGTAACATAGGCTCACGGTCAGGTAGGGTATATTTAGGTATACTTTAGTGACTTTTTGCCCTCCTTGACATATCGGCTAAGCGTACCACCTTTTTATCATTTTATTTCGCCCTATTTCTCATTTTTCTTTTCACCTTGCTGTTTTCCCTTTCTTATCCTTATGTGTAAGTGACTTTTCTCTTTTCTTTTGTTTATTTTGCTTCATATGTATACCTTATTCATATTTTTTTAGTCACTTCTGTTTTGTTCTTTCTTTCTCTTCATTCTTTCAACCCCACTTTCTGGGGTTTTCCTTATAACAGCCACCCTCAACTCATGATTTTGCCATGAGTCAAGGTTCACAATACCCATGGTTGGGTCAGGGCCAAAACAAGGTCGCTTTCTGCATTAGCCACGCTCAACTTATGCTTTTGGCATAAACTGAGGTGCACATGTCCAAGGAGGGACCAGGGCCAACACATTGTTCCCAGAGAAGATCATTTGGGGTGAAAAATAAAGATATATTTTAAGCTCAATTCATTTGGATCAAAAAGGGATTAACTTCATTTGGTTTTCTGTTATTTTTAGGCTTAAGATTGACTATTTCGAACAAGGGCCTATGATCCTTTCCTAATTGTTTATTTCGGCTTACTTTCAGCAGACTAACCAGGCAAGTTCTAGCTTAGTATCAATGGTGGATCATTCGAATTTTTCTCACACTCACTTGACATCTCGTTAAACTACCAGATTATCAAACACCTAGTTCGAGTCTTAGATTCAGGGTCATGCAGTAGTGAATCTCTATGTCATGCTTAGAGCCACACATTTATCAATTACTATGCCTAGTCATTGCATCATATTCATTACATCGGGATATCATTTCAGTTTTAGCCATCATGATTCAGATTTATACTATGTACACAAGATATAAACATGCCGGTTCAACAATTAAAGTAATCAGTCTCTTGGGGAAAAAGAACATAGGCAAGAAAACCCCAAGAGAGGATCGTGAATTGGGCTACTCAGACTTCACCCTAACATTCACTTTCCATTTACCCCACCCCCAACAAAAAAGATATGCAATTGTCCCCAATGCATAAAAAAAACTAAAATACGTGAATGGTCGGTGAAGCAAACCTGAGATGCAAAGCGCCAGCGATCAACAAGCTGGTGGGTCCAGTTCCCCAGAACCCACTCCCTCCGTAGTCTAGACACCCTCAGTAGTGTCCGCAGCAGCAACAACACTATCAGTAGTGCCTCTCACCATCTCCACAACTCTGGAGCTAGACGCCCCGCCATCTAACTCTACAGCCCTCAATGTACGGGCCTCCTCATCCGCAATCGAGGCTCTCCTCGCAGCCTCCATCTCATGGTGCTCCTTCTTCTTCGCCCTAGCCTCGTCCTCCTCTCGACCCCTGCGCCTCTTGGCATGCTCTCATGGGGGAGGTGGTGGAATATCAGAAGTGGCGAATAGAGCAGCCATCACTGTGTCCTCAGCAGGCTCTGCAGAAGGGGCCTCAGACTCAGGTACCCTAGCCTCTAGGATCATATCAAGATCTGCTCGCAAACTCGCAACCGCAGCCTGAAGGGTTGACACGTCCACCGGAGGGGCTGGACGGGCTAGCACCCGCAACTCAAAAGCGTCTAAGCGCTGATGGACCTCCGAGATCTTCCTCTCTGTGTGCTGTGCCATCTTACGCTCCAAGCGCTCCTCCGCCTCAATAATAGACCTCTGCATCCAGGGTTGGATGTGATGTAGAAGTGTGGCCATCTGAGCCTCTAGTTTCTGAACCCTAGCAAGTGGGACCACAGCGGGGGAAGGGGATGAGCGAGAAGAGTTCGGGGCAGTGCTACTACCCGGGATAGACTCGACCGGGGTAGTGTCAGTGGGTACAGAAGCAGCCTGGGTAGCCGCTTGAGCATGCGCTACAGTATCTACCAGGTTCTCACCAAGTGGAGGCATCTCTGGGCGGGGCTCTCTGCATGGAGCCAACTCATTGGCCTCATCCCTGATGAGGCCGATATCAACATTGCCCTGCGGGGTCTTGAGCTGATCAATGTTCCAGATAGGCACACATGCGGACCTGCATAAGCAAAACACCATGCACGGAAAAGGGTAAGTCGTGGTGACCTTGAAAGCCCTCTCGTGCATGACCGCCTGAAGAAGCCAAGCGAAGTCAACCTCAAACCCTGCCATCATCGCTGCCATCAGAACTGCGCGATCCCATGTAACTATATTATCTGCAGCAGTGGGGGAGAGGCAGTGGCGGACAATCAACCATAGAAACTTGGCCGTAAAGGTCAAGTTAGCCTTCTTGATGGCTCCCTTCGGCTCCATTACCCAGTCAGCAGCCTCTCCATCAATAGATAAGTGCTGGCCCATCAACCTCTTGGTGGTCTCTCTCAGCGATGGCTCACGCAAGAACTGGTCCTTTTTAACAATTTACCATCGGTAGTCAAACTCGGCGGTCAGAGGGGTCCTGGTGGCATCAACATCCTCGCCGTACAGATACCGGCGGATGGCTGGTCGGGAGATGTCGACCTGTATGCCGCGTACTCTGATGTGATCAAGTGGGGCCTGTTTGGCGGGGGCAGCCCGCCTATCGATCTGTGATCTGAGAGTAGCCACATAATCGGCGTAAAACTCTCGGACCAACTCCTCACTATATCGGCCCAAAGAATGAGCCGTCCACTCTAGCCGGTGTCTGGTGAAGAGAGTGTGGATATCCGGCATGGTGGGAAGACTACCCATAAGGACCTGCCTCTCCAGGGTAAGTGTCCGTGTCATGACGCCCTTATCATTTAGCAGCTTGGCATCTGAATACACTTGGTATTGCCTGTCGACACACCACCGCTTGGGCTGGTTGGCAACCGGGGCGGGGACTCTAGTCGGTGAGCCTGGAGTGGAATCAGTACTGTCAGCCTTATTAGACGAGGTAGACTGTGCAGCTGTTGCGGGTGCAAAGGCTTCTGCGGACCCGGAAGCTTCCTCTGACCAAGAAACTCCTAAGGAGCCAGACGCTCCTTCATCTTGTGCAGCTGACCCAGAAGGTGTGCCGGTCAGTGTGCGCTCCTCATCAGACTGGGAGGCAGTGACTATGCCGGACGCCACCTTCTTGGGTGTGGCTCTGGTAGCACGTGTAGCTCGTGCTAGAGTGGCAGTGCCTGGGGGCACGTACTCGGGATCATGCTCATCATCAGAGCCTATAACAAGTCGGGTAGATGGGGCGACGGACTTTGAACGCCCACGTGCGTAAACGCGATCTTGTTTCGGTGCCATGAGAGATAGTTACCTGTAAAGAATCCTCATTAGTACTAGAAGGAACAAACAAGACAAGCAAAAACGAAACAAAATAAACATAAAATCAAAGTTGTAATGACATCTCTGAAGTAGCAGTGAAAAAAGACGAACCAGTTTACGGCCCGTCGTGAGTATGACGGACCGTCATGGGGTCCGTCATGTATTACTTAAACAATATTTCTTTGGAGACCCTCAGAAGGAAAGTCTCTGACAGTTACGACGGATAAGCAGGATGGACCGTCGTGCTCATGACGGTCCGTCGTATATGTCCGTCGTTGGGCACTTAGAAAAAGTATGTAGACCCTTAGGAGAGAGATCTCTGACCGGTATGACAGTTGTACAGGACGGACCGTCGTGGTTACGATGGTCCATCGTATAGGTCTGTAATTGGACACTTGGGAAAAAAAATTGGAGACCGTTAGGACTGGGTCTCTGACAACCATGATGGTTGTGCAGGACGGACCGTCGTGCTCATGACGGTCCGTCGTATATGTCCGTCAGTAGACACTTAGAAAAGTAGTGGAGATCCTTATGATAGGGATCTCTAACCGTCATGACGGTTGTGTAGGACGGACCATCGTGGGAATGACGGTCCGTCAGTGGACACTTAGAAAAAGTTGGAGACCCTTAGGAATAGGGTCTCTGACAACCATGACGGTTGTGCAGGACGGACCGTCGAGGGCACGACGGTCCGTCGCATATGTTCGTGGGTGGACACTTAGAGAAAACAAATCGTGGGGTGTCGGGACAGACCCTATGATGGTCCGTCGTGGGTACGACGGTCCGTCATCGGGGTCTCGTTCTGTCATTCAGTGACAGAACTGAGGATGCCACAATCATCCCCTGTGATTCAAATGAAAGACTCCATATTAACCTGCATATTTCTAACCCAAATACCTAGCAAACTAGCAATGCTAAAGCACCTATTTCTCAAGTTTTAACAAGGCAATTCGTAGAACTATCAACCTAGGTCAGACAAGATTCCAAAAAAAAATAAAAAAAACCTATACCCCTGCTTTGATTCGGTTAACCCATTACCCACATAAATTGTAATTATAAGTGTAGGTCTTCAAAACATGTCATGTTGTCTGTAGCATACTACAGGGGATCAAAAATCAAAGACCCACGAAGAAGAAACAGGCCAAGAGTAATTTAAAATCAATAATGTAGTGTAAATGGGTAGAGATCAGAAGCACATACCTGGGAAGAGGAGAAAAACTAGCAAGTGAGGCACTCAGCTAGGAAGATCAGAAACACAGCAGCAGACTCCGACCAGCAGAAAGGAGATTGGGGAAGGGGAAAATGAGAATGTGGGGATTTGGGGAAGTGATGGTGGATCAGTTGATAGGGAAGAGGATGAGGATGAAAGGAAGTTGAAAAGGGAGGAAATGGGAGATAGAGGGAAAGAAACGGTTGAAATGAAGGGGCGGGGAGTTTAAAAAGATTTTAAAACTTTTAAAATTCCCCAGCCGGGTGGGGTTGGGTTGCTGGTTAATGACGCGACGAGTCCCCGATGACGGTCCGTCACACGTGTGGCGGTCCGTCGTGAGTTCCGTTGTGGGTGCCCTAATTTTAAAAAAATAGAAAAACTTACCTTGCATAACGGAGTCCTGTGACGGTCCGTTGCAAGCGTGACGGTCCGTCGATGGATCCGTCATTAAGTGTTTCAGACCAATTTCTGCAGATTTTTCTGGTGATGTGCTACCTGCAAAGTTAACACCCATTAAGCTATTCTCTATGTGTTTGACTGGAGACTTAGTGGACACGGACCCTAAACAATGCTCTAGCCAACACTTCTAACATAACAAAAAACAAAGAAAATGCGACTATTACTAGAGAAAAAAAAAACTATAGTTGGCTTAGAGGATACATATTGGGTTGCCTGCGGCACGACGGAGGATACTCGATTACTCAGACTTCATCAAGATGGTATGCCTCGATCACTTCATTCGCCGATTCAGCATGCCCCAAATAGATTTTTATTTGTTGTCCGTTCACCTTAAACCGCACACCCTCCTTGTTTTCCAACTCAACCGCTCCGTGAGGGAATAGTTGGGTAATCAAGTAAGGGCCAGTCCATTTGGACTTGAGCTTGCCCGGAAACAAACGCAACATAGAATTGAATAAAAGCACCAAATCCCCGACTATAAAATCGCGTTACTCAATCTTCTGGTCATGGTATTTCTTCATCTTTTCTTTGTAGAGGGCTGAAGTTTCATAAGCTTTTAGGCGAAATTCATCGAGTTCATTTAACCCATTTAACCTCTGTTCTACAGCTTCATTCCAATCCATTTTCAACTTTTTCATAGCCCACATGGCTTTGTGCTCTAATTCAACCGGTAGGTGACAAGCTTTCCCATATACAAGTTGGTATGGGGACATACCTATGGGAGTCTTACATGTTGTACGGTAGGACCAAAGAGCATCATCAAGCCTCCTTGACCAGTCCGTTCTACTAGCGTTCACTGTTTTTGACAAAATCTGTTTGATCTCCCTATTTGACACCTCAACTTGCCCACTAGTTTGAGGATGGTAAGGAGTGGCCACATTATGGCGAACCCCATATTTCTCCAATAATCCGTTAAACAATTTGTTACAAAAGTGGTATCCCCCATCACTAATAATTGCCCTTGGGGTACCAAATCGAGAGAATATATTCTTTTTCAAGAATGCAGTGACACTCTTCCCTTCATTGTTTGCGAGGGCGATAGCTTCCACCCATTTAGATACATAATCAACCGCTACTAAAATATACTTCATTCCTTGAGAACTCACAAAAGGACCCATAAAGTCAATACCCCAAACATCAAATAATTCAATCACAAGAATGGGGTTTAGAGGGAGCTCTTGATTTCTTCAAATGCCGCCATCTCTTTGGCATCTATCACATGCTTTAGCGAACTCATGAGCTTCTTGATGAATAGTTGGCCAATAGTAACCACATTGTAAGATCTTATGAGCGGTCCATATACCACTATGATGTCCACCAACGGGTGAGGAATGGCATGCCTCTAAAACACTCAATATCTCAACTTATGGCACACAACGCCGAATAAGCCCATTGGCACAGCTCCTATATGAGTATGGTTCATCCCAAAAGAAGTTCTTCACATCGTACATGAACTTTTTCCTTTGATGAAAGGACAAGTCCGATGGAACAATATCGCTAGCCAGATAGTTCGCAAAATCTGCGAACCATGGAATCAAGTCTTGGGAAGCAGCCAATATATGCTCATCGGGGAAAGTATCATAAATATCAGTCTTATCCCCTAACTCTCTCATAGCTTCATCTTCTAAAAGGGACAAGTGATCAGCAACTTGATTTTCGATCCCTTTTCTATCCCTCACCTCAAAGTCAAATTCTTGCAGTAGTAAAACCCAACGAATCAACCTCGATTTCACATCCTTCTTTGCCATCAAATATCTCAACGCTGAATGGTCAGTATGCACTATAACTATAGTACCTAGCAAATAGGATCGAAATTTTTCAAAAGCAAAGACTAATGCAAGGAGCTCTTGCTCAGTCACTGTGTAGTTCTTCTGGGTTTCATTGAGGGCTTTACTAGCATAGTAAATGGGATGAAGGATTTTGTCCCTTTTTTGTCCCAATAACACACCTAGAGCAACCCCACTAGCATCGCACATCACCTCAAATGGACTGCTCTAATCCGGAGAAATAATGATAGGTGCAGACACCAACTTCTCTTTTAACTCGCCGAATGCTTTAAGACAAGATTCATCAAAATAAAATTTACACTCTTTCTCCAGCAATTTGCACAATGGATGCGCAATTTTTGAAAAATCTTTGATGAATCTTCGGTAAAAACCTGCATGCCCAAGAAAGCTTCTCACACCTTTTACAGAGATAGGTGGGGGAAGTTTCTCTATTACCTCGACTTTAGCTCGATCAACCTCTATACCCTTCTCTGAAATGCGATGACCCAAAACAATACCTTCTTTCACCATGAAGTGGCATTTTTCCCAATTTAATACTAGATTGCAGTCTTCACACCTCTTAAGGACCTCAGATAAATGACTCAAACACCGCTCAAAGGAGTCACCAACCACAGAAAAATAATCCATAAACACCTCAATAGTGTCCTCCACCATATCGGAGAATATCGACATCATACATCTCTGAAATGTGGCAGGTGCATTGCACAACCCAAACGGCATTCTCTTGAAAGCAAAGGTCCCATATGGGCAAGTGAAGGTGGTTTTCTCTTGATCTTCCGGTGTAATAGAAATTTGATTATACCCCGAATAACCATCAAGAAAACAGTACCACCCTTTTCCGGCAAGTCTATCCAACATCTGATCCATGAAGGGCATAGGAAAATGGTCTTTTTCGGTCCATGCATTTAATTTCCGGTAATCCATACACACCCTCCATCCAGTAACCGGTCTCATTGGAACAAGTTCATTTTTTTCATTTGGGACCACAATCATTCCCCCTTTCTTAGGTACACACTGAACAGGGCATACCCAACTACTATCAGCGATTGGATATATTATTCCGGCATCCAACAACTTAATAATTTCCTTCTTCACTACCTCTTGGATAGGTGGATTTAAGCGTCTCTGATGCTCAATACTTGACTTATGATCAGGCATGAGTTGGATTTTATGAGAAAAAATACCGGGAGGGATCCCAATAATATCCGCAATAGTCCACCCAATAGCTCTTTTGAACCTTTTTAGTACTTTCACCAAACTCTCAATTTGTTGTTCATTCTGGTCTGATGCAATGATTACCGGTAAAGTGTCACCATTCCCTAAGAATTCATACCTAAGATGAGGTGAAAGAGCTTTTCGTTCTAACTTTGGAGCCTCCTCTATAGATGGTTTCGCGGGTGGAGACTCGCGATTCTTCATATCTAACTCATATTTCTTCGGTTTAAACCGAACATCACCACGATCGAGAGCCGCGACTAATGATCCATACTTTTCAAGGCAATGACTATCAAAATTCATTATCACTGCCGCTAGTGCTTCTACACCTAGACGTTCTTTTATTTGTGTCTCGGATGACTTATCAACTTTGTAGGATATAGCAGATACTGATTGGAGCTCACCACTCTGCCTCATGGACCTACAAATATTGAAGGTCACTTCTTCATTGTTCAACCGAAATTTCATCTGCCCCTTTTCCATATCAACTAAGGCTCTACCCGTAGCAAGGAATGGCCTCCCAAGAATAATAGGCACCTCAAAATTGACTTCACAATCAAGAATAACAAAATCGGCCGGAAATATGAATGACTCCACTTTTACTAGCACATCGTAGAGTATCCCAATAGGCCTTTTTACTGTTCGATCGGCCATCAGTAGCCGCATCGCAGTGGGCTTTGGGTTACCCAAACCCAATTTCTTGTAAATCGAGAGGGGCATAAGATTTATGCTTGCCCCAATATCACATAATGCTTTCACAAAATGTAATAACCCGATTGTACAAGGAATAGTGAAAGCACCCAGATCTTCCTTCTTTTGCACTAGAGATCTTGTAGCAATAGCACTACAATGCTGCACTCTATCATCATCCTCAAAAGTGACCGATCTTTTCTTCGTAACTAAATCTTTCATAAACTTGGCATAACCGGGCATTTGTTCCATATCTTCTACCAAAGGGACATTGATGGAAAGATGCTTCAACATCGTTATAAAACGCCGATATTTATCATCCTCGGTCTTTTTCACTAATCTTTGAGGAAAGGGGGTGGTGGTCTGGGCATGGGAGTCACCTTTTTGGGCACTTCAGCATCTTTTCCCATTTTATCTTCTAACTCACCACTAAGCTCCTCCACTTTATCATTATCTGTTATCACATTTTCTGCATCAGACGGCATAGGTGGGTCAATGGTTTGCTTAACACCCCGAGTAGTGATTGCCATACAGATCCATCATTTTTCGGATTTTGGACAGTGTTGCTAGGGAGAGTTGCCGGTTTCCGTGTATTCACCGTCGCAGATAATTGGGCCATTTGCAACTCAAGCTGCTTAATCGATATTGCATGTGTATCGACTTTCTGCCCAATACCCGCTAAATCACTCCTTAACTCTTTAGTGTG
This sequence comes from Solanum sitiens, assembly GCA_016801875.1. Taxonomy (NCBI): domain Eukaryota; kingdom Viridiplantae; phylum Streptophyta; class Magnoliopsida; order Solanales; family Solanaceae; genus Solanum; species Solanum sitiens. The sequence goes on along the minus strand of JABWTJ010000283.1, from coordinate 968,268 downwards.
CTCATCACTAGCATCGAACCTCCTCATCATTTTGTGCAACATATCCTCAACTCGCGCCATACTACCTCCACCATCCCTAGGAGCAACTTCACGATTTTGAGGAGGAACATAGGGCCCACTCCTATCATTTCTGTTACAATAGTTACCCCTGTTGAATTTGTTGTTGCGGTTGTAATTTCCATCTCGGACATAATTACCCTCAAGTTATAATTACCATAGTTCCGACCTTGGTTTCCTTGACCTTGGCGCCAATTTTCCTGATTGGAGCCTTGGTCATTCGGCCAGAAAACCCCCGTATGGTCATTCACCGCATAGGTGTCCTCCTCATAATAATATTCATCATTTGGTGGTGGTGGTTTAGACAAGTAGTTCACTGCATTTATCTTTTCTGCACCCCAGTGACATGTTTTAATACCAACCCAAGCTCAGTTCTCATCTGAGCCATCTCTTCACGAATCTCGTCTGTGGCTGGGTTGTGTGTGGATTGTACTGCGAAGGTGTTTCTTCCAGTATCTGACTTTCTAGTACTCCAAGATTTATTATTTCGCGAGATTTTCTCTAACTTTTCAGCGATCTCAGCATAAGGACACTCCCCATAAGAACCACCCGCTATAGTATCCAATACCACTTTATTATTATCATTCTGTCTCCGATAGAAATATTCTTTCAGTGACTCATCATCGATGTGGTGATTGGGGACACTTCTCAAGAATGAAGTGAACCTATCCCAAGAACTGCTAACTGACTCTCCCGGTAGTGCCACAAAGTTGTTCACTCTGTCTTTGTGGTTTAGTTTTTTAGAGACCGGATAGTAACGTGCTACGAAAGCATCCCTTAGTTGATTCCAAGTGAAGATTGAGTTATAAGGGAGCTCAGTAAACCATATAGCAGCCTCTCCCGTCAGTGAAAGAGGAAATACTCTTAGCCCAATTATATCCATGTTCAAATCGGGCCTCCCTACACAACTTTTGCACACTGCCCTTACCTTAGCGATGTGGGCATGTGGATCTTCAGAAGGTAGCCCTGAGAACAAACCTCTGGCAGTGAGCATTTGCATTAGACTACTGGTTACCACAAAAGTGTGGTCGTGTGGTATAGGAGGCAAGACAAGTGGCCCGTCAGAGTCTGCAATGTTATCATAACCCCTCTAATACTCTTGAGGGCGTGGAGCGGGGTTTTGTCCCCTTTGTTCATCTTCACCACGATTTTCGGGTAATAATCGACCATTAGCATCAACTGGAGAAGGGATGTTCTGGTTGGGATCATCATCATTAATACCTAAATTTCTATTCATATTTCGTAATGTACGCTCTAATTCGTGGTCGTAGGGAAACAAAGGTTCTCTTCCTCTTCGCGTATTTGGCATATAAGGAAGTTAGTTTTGCAAGAGACAAAAACAACAAATAAAGTAAAATTAGGAAAATAATGAGTAAACTTTAGTAATAAGTTTTAAGTTAATCTCAAAGCCACTTTTCCCGGTAGCGGCGTCAAAATTTGATACGCTCAAACTTACTTCTCAAATAAGAAGTAAAAACGGTCGTATCAAGTAGAGAACCCAACTAATGATGTTAGGGTCGATCCCACGAGGAAAATGATTCAGACTTAACTTTATTCTATTATTACTACTATTTAGTAAACTATTTTCCGAGAAAACAAATAACTAAAAGGGGGGTTTTAACTAATAAAAACAATTAACTAAGTTAAAGTAATAAACTAACAGATTTAAGTATTGAAGTTTAATCAAGTGATGAGATTAACTAGGGCTTAAGTGTTCCCCACAGGCTCCTAACTCGGTAATTCTAACTATAACAATTCTTTCCTAATATCTTGCATGCAAAGTGATAAGTTAGGTATCTCTAAATCCTTGGTCTGGCATCTAGAGTATTTCACTCCGCACCTTGGTCCGGCTACGTGTGTTGCTTTAATAAACCTTATATTTACCTCATATTAAGCATCGTAATCGATATTTGACGAAGTTGTTACTACGTACCAACCAACACTAGCCTATTAGATAGTATACACTAAATCTACATTGATAATTCTTTTCCTATTATCTACCTCCTTGGTCCGGCAAGTAGCATTAAGGCGAGTTCTAACGTTGGCCATCCGTTAAAAAGACTTCTAAATGAAAGAATTATCATTACATGCAAGACACTATTCAAGACTTGTTATTTTAGCTAGATTTTACCTTGTTATTTACCCATGGTTCCCACAACCCTAGTTATGGAGTTTTAGTTACCCATGGTCATAATTACACTATTCATATTTTTAATATAAGAATTCATGCACTTACTTTAATGAGAAGAATAAAATCCAGAAATTCACTTGATTATTCAACAAAAACACCAACAATCAATTCAAGAAAAAGTTTATCAATTACTGAAATTAATTCTTCAATACTTGAACAAGAGAACTAAAAATTATCCAAAAGTCTAACCCCAAAAATGAGGTTTTTCGAACTATTTATAATAAAGACAAAACCTAATAAAAGAAGGTTTCTAATTAATGAAAATCTGTCCAAACGCGTCTGAGTCGACGGACCTCGTGATGGACCGTCGTGGGCACGACGGACCGTCACGGGCACGACGGACCGTCATGTCCTCGGTCGTCCCATACTTCACAACTTCTTCTGATGCTTTCTTCATTACCCTCGACGGACAGGTATGACGGACCATTTCAAGCACGACGGTCCGTCGAGGGGCTCTGTTCCAAAATACTTAACTTTTTGGAATTTGGGAACTGGGACTACTCTCTGATCATTACGACAAACCAGCAGGATGGACCGTCGTGGCTATGACGGTTCGTCATGAACTTCCGTAGGCCCACACTTGGTCAGACTTCCCCATCTTCCTTCAGCAGCTTCTCTCCTCACTACGATGCCACCTACGGACCGTCACAGCATCGACGGACCGTCATAAGCTCCGTAGGTGGTCTCTTCTACATTTCTTGCTCAAAACTCCCGCGTTCATCTTTGGACTGATTTTCTGCAAATAAAGAGAAACTTACATAAAAAATCAATACAAAAAGGCTTTAGACACACACTAAACTTAAGGAAAAAGCATTAAAAGTACCGTGAAACCACGGTACATCAGAAAGCTGTTTCAACATATTAATAAAACGCTGATATTTACTATCCTAGGTCTTTTTCACCAACCTTTGCGGGAATGGTGGTGGTGGTCTTCGAATGGGACTCACCTTTTGGGGCATCTCTGCTTCTTTCACCGTTTTATTTACCAACTCTCCACTAGCTTCTACTACCTCATCTTCTCTTCTCATCTCATCTTCTACGCCAGACGGCATAGGTGGATCAATGGTTTTCTTACCACCTCGAGTAGTGACTGCCATATAATGTCCATCATTTATTGGATTTTGCACAATATTGCCAGGAAGAGTACCCGGTTGACGTGGGCTCACAGTAGAAGACAATTGAGCCATTTGCAACTCAAGTTGCTTGATTGAGATTCCATGTGCATCCACCTTTTGCCCAATATTTGCTAAATCACCTCTCAATTCTTTGGCGTGCTCATCACTAGCATCAAACCTCCTCCTCATCTTCTGCAACATATCCTCAATTTGCGCCATACTACCTCCACCATCCCTAGGAGCAACTTTCCGAGGTGGAACATAGGGCCCACTCCGATGTTTTTGTTACCATAGTTACCCCAGTTGAAGTTGTTGTCGCGGTTGAAGTTACCATCTCAAACATAGTGACCCTCTCGGTTGTAATTACCATAGTTCTGACCTTGATTTCCTTGACCTTGGCGCCAATTCTCCTGATTGGAGCCTTGTGCGTTCGGCCGAAAACCCCCCGTTTGCTCATTCACTGCATAAGAGTCTTCCTCATAGTAGTAGTCATCAACCGGCGGTGGTGGTTTAGCCAAATAGTTCACCGTATTTACTTTCTCCTCACCGCCGGTGACATGTTTCAACACTAACCCAAGCTCAGTTCTCATTTGAGACATATCTTCACTAATCTCATTTGCGGCTGGGTTGTGTTTAGATTGCACCGCAAAAGTGTTTCTCCCAGTATCTGACTTCCTAGTGCTCCAAGCTTTATTATTTCGGGAGATTTTCTCAAACTTCTCAACGATCTCTACATAAGTACATTCTCCATAAGAACCACCCGCAATAGTATCAAGTACCGCCTTATTGCTATCATCTTGCCCCCTATAGAAGTACTCTTTCAATGATTCATCATCAATACGGTGGTTTGGGACACTTCTCAGAAATGAGGTGAACCTATCCCAAGAAGTGCTTACCAACTCCCCAGGCAATGCCACAAAGTTGTTCACCCTATCTTTGTGGTTGAGCTTCTTAGACACCGGATAGTAACGTGCTAGGAACACATCCCTCAATTGGTTCCAAGTATAGATCAAGTTATAAGGAAGCTCAGTAAACCATATAGCCGCCTCTCCCGTCAGTGAGAGAGGAAACACTCTTAACCCAATGACGTCCATGTCAAAGTCAGGCCTCCCTACACAACTCTTACACAGCGACCTCAGTTTGGCAATGTGAGCATGTGGATCCTCAAATGGTAGCCCCGAAAACAAACCTCTAGCGGTGAGCATCTGCATCAAGCTACTAGTTACCACGAAAGTATGACCATGTGGTAGAGGAGGTAGGACTAGTGGCCCGTCAGAGTCAGTGATGTTAACATTTACCCTATAGTACTCTTGAGGGCGTGGGGCAGGAGGTTGCCTCCTCAGATCACCTTCCCCACAGTTCTCAACAATCACTTGATTATGAGCATCAACCGGCGGAGGAGGTTGACGGTTGGTATCATCACCAATATTAGTAGGATTGAGTGGATTGTTCATTCTGCGAAGTGTACGGTTTAGTTTTGGATTAAGTGAAAGTATTGGTTCTCCTCGACTTCGTGTACTTGGCATACACTAGAGCTAGACCTGCGAGAGACAAAAACAAAAACAAAAAGTAAAATTAGGAAATTATTGACTAAAATTCGGTAATGTGCTTAAAGTTAATCTAAAATCCAATTTCCCCGGCAGTGGCGCCAAAATTTGATACGCTCAAATTATACTTCCCTAAAGAAGTATAAGCGGTCGTATCAAGTAAAGAACCCAATTGTTAGGTTGGGGTCACTCTCACGAGGAAAATTATTTAGACTTAACTTTAATCTACTATTACGTCTATTTAGTCAAGTCCTTTCCGAAAACAGTTAAATAAAAAAAGGGGGGTTTTGTGTAACAAAAATGTTCAATTATTTCTAAGTAAACAAGTAGCACGATTAAAACTTTAGTCATTATCAAGTGATGAGAGAAACTACGGCGTAAGTGTTCCCCATAGGTTTATTAACACGATAATCCTAGCTATAAAAACTCTTTCCTAGTGTCTTGCATGTAAGTGGTAAGTTATGTATCTCTAATTCCTTGGTCCGGCAACTAGAGAATTTCACCCCATACCTTGGTCCGGCTACGTGTGTTGAATTACTAACCCTTACCCTTACCTCATATTAAGCATCATATTCAATGTATGGCTAAGTTATTACTTCGCATCAACTGAGACTAGCCTATTAGATAGTGTATACTAAATCTATGTTGATAATTCTTTTTCTATTAACTACCTCCTTGGTCCGGCAAGTAGGAATAGGGCAAGTTCTAACGTGTGCACTCGTTAAAAAGAATTCTAAATGAAAGAATTATCAATACATGCAAGAACCTATTCTAGAATTATTATTTAGCTAGTTTTATCTTGTTAATTACCCATGGTTCCCACAACCCTAGTTGTGGATTTAGTTACCCATGCTTAGAATTACACAATTAATGGTTGTTAAACAAGAATTCATGTACTTACTTTGACAACTTTGAAGAAAATCCAGAAATATCACTTGAATTAACAAAAATATTGTAAGAATCGATTCCGGAAACTTGAAGTAATTCCCAAAATCCAAAGTTCAACTTCCAATAACAAGTGTATGAAAATTAGTAAAAAGTCTAACCCCAAAAATGAGATTTTTAACCCTATTTATAATAATAAAGTCCTAAATTAAAAGGAGTTTTAAATAAGGAAAAATCTGTCCAAAATGCGTCTTCAATCAACGACGCAACTGACGGTCCGTCGATGGAACGACGGACTGTCGACAGCCTCCGTCGGTCCACACTTTACTTTTTCTTTGACCTTCACTTTTGCATCCTTTCTGTTACAATCAACCGACCAACAGGATTGTACGTCGTCTCACTTACGGTCCGTCGATGCCTCCATTCTTCCATACTTATTGATTTCTTCAAGTCGGGTACTAGGACTATTTTCTGTTACAAATGACGATTTTCCAGGAAGATCCGTCGATGTGTCGACGGACCATCGCTCCTTTCATAGCTTCACACTTGGTCAGATTTCCCCGAGTTGCTTCCAAATGCGTGAACCTCCAGTCGACGATCACCACCTACGGACCGTTGATGGGTCGATAGACCGTCAATGGCTTCGTAGGTCATCACTTCTGCACTGATTTCAGCACAGTCTTTTGCATTTCCATTTTGGACAGCTTTCCTGCAAACACAAATAAAAATATATTAAAATAATTATAAAAAGGCCTTAGACACACCCTAAACTTAAGGAAAAAGCATTGAAAGTACCGTGAAACCACAGTACATCAATGATTAAGTCCCTCCACTTAAAGAAGATGTTGTTAATGATCAAGCTCCGGCAAATCCTCCACCTTTGGCGGAGGGTGAGATGAGGTCTATCCTTGTTCAAATGGCACAAGCCATTACTACTGAAGCCCAAGCCGCAACGGTTGAAGCCCAAGCTATGACCGCCCAAGCCAATCGGGAGGTTGCACCTCGGGTTCATCAACAAGTCTCTACTATGGCTTCTCAACTTAGGGACTTCACTCGGATGAATCCTCCTACCTTCGATGGGTCTAAGGTTGATTAAGACCCCCAAGATTTCATTGATGAGGTCTACAAGGTACTATTCGCCATGGAATTGTCTACAAGTGAGAAGGATGAGTTGGCCACATACCAACTCAAGGATGTGGCTCAAACTTGGTATGTTCAATGGAGGGATAATATGCCTCTTCGAGGTGGGCCAGCGACTTGGGATATAATCAAGAAGGCATTTCTTGATCGGTTTTTCCCTAGGGAGATCAGAGAGGCTAAGGTGGTGGAATTCATTAACCTCCGCCAAGGATGTATGAGTGTTCATGACTACTCATTGAAGTTTATTCAATTGTCCAAATATTCTCCTTCCTTGGTCTCCGATCCTAGAGATGAAATGAGTCGCTTTGTGACGGGAGTATAGGATGACTTACAACAAGAATGTCATTCGGCAATGCTTCACGATAACATGAATATTTCCCGTCTTATGGTGCATGCTAGGAGAGTGGAGGAGACTAGAGCGAAGAGGAAGAATAGGGATACAAAGAGGGCAAGATCTTTTGAGGGTGGAGCTACAAAGAATAGGCTTGAGATCCAAGACAAGTCTAGATTCAAGAAGAGGTTCTCAAATCAAGTTCCATCCAAATTTCCTAAGACTAGGGGTGAAAGGGTGCCTAAGCCGAGAGTCCATAAAGGGAAGAGTGGGAATTCGAAAATTGAGAAGCCACCTTGTAATGAATGTGGAAAGACGCACTTTGGTGCTTGCCTCCTTGGGTCGGACAAATGTTTTAGTTGTGGGAAGATTGGGCACAAAGTGAGAGATTGTCCTAATGCTAAAGGACAAGAGAAGAGTGGACATCCAAGTGGTTCTAGTGATGCTCCAAATAAGAACCGCTTCTATGCTCTTCGTACTAGGGGTGATACAGAGACCTCTCCCGACGTGGTGACTGGTATGTTACAAATCATTACTATTGATGTGTATGCTTTACTTGATTCGGGTGCTACCTTGTCATTTGTTACACCTCTAGTGGCTAAAAAGTTTGATACTTTACCCGATATGTTGCATGAACCTTTTCTTGTGTCTACTCCAGTGGGTGAGTCTGTTGTTGCAAAAAGGGTATATAGAAATATACCTATCACATTGCCCAATAGAGTTTCCAATGTGGATCTAGTTGAACTAGATATGCTTGATTTTGATATCGTTTTGGGTATGGATTGGTTACATGCTAGTTTCGCTACTATTGATTGTAGGACAAGGGTTGTGAGGTTTAATTTCCCAAATGAACCCGTTGTTGAGTGGAAGGGTGGGAATTCTATTCCTAGAGGTTGAATCATATCTTGTCTAAAAGCATGTAAAATGATCTCAAAGGGTTGTCTTTATCACATAGTAAGAGTCCAACATTTGGACTCCAAAAGTCCTCCTATTAAGTCGGTCCCCGTAGTGAGTGAATTTCTGGAGGTCTTTCCTAATGACCTTCCCGATATTCCTCCTGAATAGGAAATTAATTTTGGTATCTATATGCTACCGTAAATGAATCCCATTTCGATTCCTCCTTATAGAATGTCTTCGGCAGAGTTGAAGGAATTGAAGGCACAACTTAAAGATTTGTTAGACAAGGGCTTCATAGGCCTAGTATATCTCCATGGGGTGCTCCGGTCTTGTTTGTGAAGAAGAAAGATGGGTCCTTGAGAATGTGTATAGATTATCGCCAACTCAACAAGGTCACAATTAAGAACAAGTATCCTCTCCCTCGAATTGACAATTTATTTTATCAACTCCAAGGGTCCAACTACTTTTCCAAAATTTATTTGAGGTCGGGGCATCACAAATTGAGGGTGAGAGGTGAGGATGTACCAAAGACGGCTTTGCGGACTCGATATGGCCACTATGAATTCCTTGTTATGTCCTTTGGTCTCACTAATGCTCTGGCGGCATTTATGAACCTAATGAATAGGGTATTTCGAAGTTACCTAGATTCTTTTGTCATTGTGTTTATTGATGAGATCTTGGTATACTCGAAAAATGAGAGTGATCACATGGGTCATTTGAGGGTGATATTGCAAACCCTTAAAGAGCATCAATTATTTGCCAAATATAGAAAATATGAATTTTTGTTGAGGTCGGTGGCATTTCTTGGTCACATCATCTCTAGTGAGGGAGTTGAGGTAGATCCAAGGAAAATGAAGGTGGTGAGAAATTGGCCGAGACTATTGACTTAAACCGGCATTAGGAGTTTCTTGGGTCTTGCGGGTTATTATCGGAGGTTTGTGGATATTTTTGCGTCCATTACATCTCCCTAGACTACTTTGACCCAAAATAGGAAGAAGTTTGAGTGGTCGAAAGCATGTGAAAAGAGCTTCCAAATCTTGAAGGATAGGCTTACTTTCGCTCCAGTGTTGACTCTACCAGAGGGTACAAAAGTCTTCATAGTTTATTGTGATTCATCCTTTGTGGGTTTGGGGTTTGTGCTTATGCAACATGGGAAGGTTATTGCCTATGCTTCTAGGGAACTTAAGGTGCATGAGAGAAACTATCCCACTCATTACCTTGAGTTAGCGGCCGTGGTGTTTGCTTTACAAAGATGGAGGCATTACTTGTACGGGGTTCATGTTGATGTCTTCACAGATCATAAGAGTCTCCAATATGTGTTTACCCAAAAGAAGTTAAATATCCGTCAAAGAAGGTGGTTAGAATTGTTGAAAGATTACGATATGAGTGTCCTATATCACCCCGGCAAGGCCAATGTGGTTGCGGATGCTTTAAGTCGTATGACTATGGGTAGTGTGTCACACATATATGAAGCCAAAAGAGACCTAGTGAAAGATGTTCATTGGTTGGCTAGGTTGGGTGTGCCATTGGAAATTTCTCCTAATGGTGGTGCTACGGTTCATCATAGCTCCGAGTCATCTTTGGTGGTTGAGGTGAAGTCCAAACAACACCTTGATCAACCATTAATGGAGTTGAACGACTCGGTTCTCGTCAAGTTGAATGAGTCATTATCCTTAGAGGGGGGATGGTGTGTTGAGGTACCAAGAGACATTGTGTGTTCCTGATGTAGATAGGTTGAGGGATCAGATCCTTAAAGAAGCCCATGGGTCCCGCAACTCCATACATACGGGTTTGACTAAGATGTTCCAGGACCTAAGGGAGATTTATTAGTCGGAAGGTTTGAAGAAGGATAGAGCGGAGTTTGTTTCTAGGTGTCCAAATTGCCAACAAGTAAGGGTCGAACATCAAAATTCAGGTAGCCTACTACAAGAGATCGAAATTCCTACTTGGAAATGGGAGGACATTAATATGGACTTTGTAGTAGGGTTGCCTCGGACTCAAAAGTCGTATGATTCTATATGGGTGATTGTTGATAGGTTGAAAAAGTCCGCTCATTTCATTCCTCTCAAGTCCACTTATTCGGCGGAGGATTATGCAAAGATCTTCATAGATGTGATTGTGTGTCATCATGGTATTCCGTTATCTATCATATCAGATCAGGGTGCACAATTCACATCTAGGTTTTGGAGGTGTTTCCAAAAAGGGTTAGGTACTAAGGTGAAGTTGAGTACCGCTTTTCATCCCCAAACGGATGGTCAAGCGAAACACACTATTCAAACTCTTGAGGATATGATTAGGGCTTGCATTATTGATTTTAAGGGAAATTGGGATAAGCACTTGCCTTTGGTGGAATTTGCTTATAATAATAGCTTTCATTCATCCATCTCCATGGCTCCCTATGAAGCCTTGTATGGTAGGAGGTGTAGGTCTCCTATAGGGTGGTTTGAATTGGGTGAGCCTTCGCTTCTTGGTCCCGATTTGATTTATAAGACTTTGGAGAAAGTTCATATCGTAAGGAACCGGTTTCAAACAGCCTATAGTAGGCAAAAGTCTTATGCCGACAATAGGAAAAGGGATTTGGAGTTTGAGAAAGGTGACTAGGTGTATTTGAGGATTTCACCTATGAAGGGAGTGGTTAGATTTGGTAAGAAGGGGAAATTGAGTGCTAGTTATGTGGGGCTTATGAAATTTCGCAAAGGGTTGGTAAGGTGGCCTATGAATTGGAACTCCCTTGTGAATTGGCTTCGGTTCATCCGGTCTTCCATTTTTCTATGCTGAAAAAGTGTATTGGTGATCCCGAGTACATTCTTACTATTGAAGGTCTTGGTGTAAAGAATAACCTCTCTTATGAGGAAGTTCCGGTCCGAATTCTTGATAGAAAAGTAAAGAGATTGAGGAATAAAGAGGTGGTTTCAGTAAAAGATTCACTACACCATTTTAGGTCTATGGCCACACTAAATCTGAGCAACGCTTGAAAAGTGTTGCCTAAAATATTTTTGGGAACACTTTTAAAATGTAGCCTAAATTTTTAACTTTTGGCAACAATAATATTGGCAACACTTGTAAAGTATACCCTTTAATGGTATAGGCTACACTTTATAAGCGTTGTCATAGTATGAAATTAATGGCAACAATTATTTATATATATGGCCACACTTTTAAAGGGTCCTATTTTTATAATTGTAAAAACAACACTTTAGAAGTGTGGCCTAAAGAATTTCACTAAAATATTAGATTCCCTCCAACATTTTCTAATCTCCCTCCCATATTTTTATTGGCCAAAAAAATAATTGATAAAACATTATTAAAGACTTTCCTATCTGAGAATTAGAAAACAAATTGGGGCTATTTCTCTTCTCCAGAACTGTAGCTGCAGGTCCTTTCTATCTGAAAAATCCACACAATTTCTCTTCTCTACAACTTTAAATCGACGAGTAGATACTGAAGATCGAAGAGAGGAAGCTGAAGACTGAAGAGCTGAGCTGAAAATTGGAGGAGCTGAAAATCGGAGGACCTAAAAATCAGAGTAGCTGAGCTGAGCTGAGTTGTTGCTGACAAAATGTTGCTGAGATGAAGAACATAAGCTGAAGAACCAATTTCGTCAAGAGTAAGTACCAATATCGTACAGATGTAATTCCTTGGTACTCTATACTAATCATCTAGTACTAAAAGCAGTCAATTGATTGAATTTTTGTTTTGTGTTTAGAAGTAATTGATTAGTTTGGGTTGTTATAGCTGAAATTCAAAACTTTGTTCGAGTTCAAGATTCTGCTCGAATTCTCATTTGTCATTAGTGTTTGAGTTTCACAGTGAAAATTATTTTCCTGCTCTTCCCTTTCGAGTTCACTGCGCGAAGAAAGGTAATGTTGCGTTTTCCTTATAGTACTCTTTTCGCCTCTTTTTTTATTTTAAGAGTGATATTACGATTGTTTAAAAGTTGTTCTGATGAGTTTATTTCGTTTATTTGATTTATCTTTGAGTTGATGTTGATTCAATATGAGATTTTTGTTTCTTAATTAGTTACTTTCTCGGGTCTGATGTTATATCGCTTTGAAGATTTGAGAATTTGTATTCATTGTTGTTATTCCCCTACTTGTCATTCAATGTTTTGTTTTGTGGTTTCTCTTCCTGATCTTGCTCATGAAATGTCCCTTAACTTGTGTTACTGCCTAGCATTTGATGTCTTATTCATAATTTTTCCGCTTCAAGTAACACATGCTCTTGATGGCTTGTAATGTTTTTCGGTTATCTGCTTAGTTGGGTGAATATAACCTCATTTGTTTGTGATGTTCGACAGATCATACTAGTTTGTAATCTTGTGTTGATCTACTCAGAGAACTAGTGCAGGATGATGGTACCTCAATTGAAGAACATTGAAGGTCCCCATAATTGCATTATTTAAACGCAACCCTTTTTCTATATCTTTTCTCAGCACGAGGAACTGACTGATGAGAGTCTTCAACTTAAGACCTTGCTGACAATCCTCATTATATTTCAATCTCGTTTACAACCTGATAATGAGGTAATTGTTTATTTCTTACCTATCTTTATTAGTATAATAATTGGTTGGTTGTTCGATGTGTTTCTGAATAAGTGCTATAGGACATTGAGCAGCTAAGTGATTCCCTGAATTTACCGAAGCAGAAAAGTACAAAACTTCTTATTCATATATGTTTAATCTAGTTTTGTTTGTTCCTTGAAAAGAAAAAATGCATTTGTATGAGACATTGAGGGCCTGTGATGGACACCAATATCCTTTATGGGCACCTTGTTGCATCTCATTTGTGAATGTTGACTCCATATCTTATATCTTTAATTTTTTGTCTTATGTTAGTGACAGTATATTAAAGCACATAACTTTGTTCTAAAACCACATATGTGAGTATGGATTGTCGGTCAAAACTTATGTTCATGTTTAATGTATGTTGTTGAAATAGTAAGAGATGTACTTGTATTTTGCCTGATGATTTGTATGCTAGTACCTTTCTGTGTATGTGTTGTAATTGATACGTCTACACATTCTTCCATAACAGAATGATCAGATTGGTTATATTGTCCTCCTTAGAAAGTGGTCGGAAAATGTTATTAATGAGTATTGTGCATATGATATGTTGCGTGTAAGTAGATAGTGTGTTTAATTATGATTCCTTAACCAGATTATGTTGTTTAATATGGTTTTCGGTAATGAGGCGTCTAGACAATCACGTAATGTAAATCAATTGAGATGCATAGTAGCGGTTAATGTGTTAGAGTTCGTGATTATGCCACAAGTATAACTATGTAGGCTCAGTTGCACAAAACATTAGAGTCTAAAAAATGTGAGCATAGAAGCAAGTTCGAAGGAGAAATATATACTCTACCATACTCTTCATCAAACATAGTTTCACACTATGTTTTCCAATTTTCTGCCAATTCAGTTAATTTATCATATTTCCAGAAGTTGAAATGGATGGAGGCTGACATCTAATCTATGTAAGCCTTCTCCCCCCATTATTTTGTTCTTCCCTTATATCACATAATCATGCTAGTCAAGAAATTCGTATCTTCAGGTATGCTAGTAAGGATAAAAATAGTGGAATATTAACATTTTGAGAAAAGAGCAAATGAGAACAAAATGTAGGGCATACCAGTGATCTCTCCTTGGTTGACAAACCATAAAGACAACTATAAAAACATTAGTGATTAGTTAGTACTCTCTTAGCTTAAGTAAAGAAGGCAATGTACAAATAGTTATGGTAGAGTCCTCTAGAAGTTATCCAATTATTATTTTATGGAAAAACATTTAGAGATAACCTTGGAGATAGATTTTTAAGTATATTTTCACTATATAAGACGTTTTAATGTTGAAGTACTGCATAATGATTTCCTTACTCCTTGTGTGGGGGGGGGGGAGCGACATGGCAAGACAGGTTTCATTGCCCTGGCCTTAAAGGCATTTTCTTATGTAATGAGATTGTGAGGAAAGGATTTCATGGTTTCTTTCAATGTTTGAATTTTCACATTTAACTTATATATCTTAACTTCATAACTTTGCTTTGATAATTCTAGCTTCTTTTATGCAAATTTTGAGATGTGTTAGATTAATGAAGTTAGATTCCATCTCCTTTTGTTCTACATAGATACATATTTAACTAGAGAGTCAGTACATTATTTGGTGCGATTTTCAATGCTTTGTTTGTTGCGACTACTATCCTGATTTACATTTATGCATTAGAGTATCTTTGGATAATGTGTAATTTTAACATTGAAATTGTATTTAGATTTGGATTGGTTGTCTTACAGTGAATTCTCTCTGATTATGCACTTCCACAATTATTTCACAAACTTATAATTTTATTTTGAATGTGCAGGAAAATGCCGGTAATTGAATTTGAATTTGGCTACAAGTAAACTCGATCTATTGTGGCGAAAGATGAAGAATTTTTGTACTGTTGTCATATACGTTTGAATGACACTTTTGGTTTTTTGGAACTTGTTGATATTAGAGATCTTTAAGCAATCACTTTCTAAGTTTTGGTTGTACATGAAATATTTCTCGAAGTTTATTTAAAATATATAGCTTCGATTTAATGATTAGTTAATTTTGTGTTTTAGGTCACTTGTATGTATGTAAATATATATATATTTGTGCTACATGTACTTTATAAGTGTTGCTATATATGAGATATAAAGTAACACTTTATAAGTGTTGCTATAGATGATCAATAAAAGGCAACACTTTTTAAGTGTCACCAATAAATCTGAAAAGGCAACGCTTTTAAGTGTAGTCTAATAAAAAATAGGTGTTGCTAATGCACGTCTTCAAAGCGTGCCCTTATACCAATTTGGCAACGCTTTATAAGTGTAGCCAAAGATGGCAACATTTAAAAAGTGTTGCCTAATGTCAAAGGTTACGCTTCTTTTGGGCAGCCCCTAAAAAGTGTTGCTGAAAGTCCAAAAGTGTAGCCTTTTATCAAAGGCCACACTTTTTGCTAGTTTAGGCTACACTTACGTGGTGTTGCTGTAGGCCGAAAATGGTGTAGTGATTATGGAAAAATCACCTAGTTGAGGGGGCCAGATGGGAGGCCGAGGCCGACATGAAGTCCCGTTATCCTCATATTTTTGATGATTAAGGTTATTCATTCTTTTTAATAATATAAATATGACTAGAAATTGAAGTTTCTTGATTTTTGGGTGAGGTTTTGCAAAATATGCACTTTTGAAAGCTTTACAGTGAAGTTACTATAATATAAATTTTGCTTCTTGCTTGTTTTGAGTTATGTTGTGCATTGTGATACATGCAATGTATATTGAGCTCATGTGTGTTGTGAGAAGGCAATACCGCATGATGAGATGTTTGAACCTATATGGGGTAATTAGAGTTTTGGAATTGCCTTGTTGAAATGATATGATTCATATTGGTTTGATATTGTTGATTGGTTGAGCTGCTAGTTTTGAGTCTATTCCTTCCTTCAAAAGAGTGTTTAGTGTCATTCGGGGACGAATGTTCCTAAGGAGGGGATAATGTAACATTTCGAAATCTCAAGATGTGTCGTAAAACCTAACATAGATAGAATGAGGTCTAAGTACTGTTTTTAAGTCCATTTTAATGAATTTAGGTCAGTTAAGAAGTGTATGAACCAAGACGTTCAAGAACGTCCATGACGTCCGGAAGTTGGTTCAAAAGGGTACTAGTGTGTCTTAGAATGTTTGACTAATTTATAGGAGTCGGAAACGTATGAAAAATAGTAAAAAGGTAGATAATAGGTGTTTGAGTTTTTTAATGGTCGAAACGTCCTTGTACGACTCCCCAAGGACCAACAAAACGTCCTTGAGGAGGACCCTTGCGTTTGAGGCAACACTGCCTGGCAGTGTCCATCGACGGTGCAAGAGACGGACCATGTGTTGACCAACGGGGCATCGATGCCACCGTGGTCTCACACTTAGCCTTGGTGAGGAAGACCCTCGCCTTCACAGTCTCTGAACTCATCGACAGAGTGCAGGACGAGAGGGGGAAGGTACGTAGACTCACAGACGGCCCGTCGGCGGGGTTCCGTCTGTGAGGGGTTATGTTTCTGTAACATTTTAAACTTTAAGTCATTTAATTAATTAAGTGACTAGGGGTTATTTAGGGATTAAGGGGTGACTAATTAACTAACTTAACACCCATATAAAAGCCCCAACCCCAATTAAACTAATTAGACCCTAAGAATCAAACTCTCTATCTTCTCTCTACTTTCTTTCTCTATTGGAAGACACCATTGGAGGCTAAGATAAGAAAGGGAATTGGGGGATCGAAAGGGACGAATTCATATCCAAATTCTTGTTAAAACGTTAAGGTATGAGATCTCTTCACCTTTGAGACTTCTTTCCTCAAAGAGTTCCTTCGAAGGTTTTCCAAAAGTTGAGTTTTCATATAAATTTCATTCAATTACCAGTTTGATATCATGAATTGAGTTGTTTATGTTTTCTTTAGGATATAATGAGTAGATTATCATGTATTGTAACTTGATTATGATGAATTGAGATGGTTTGGTCTAGATTGTAGAGTATGGCCCTTAACCTTTAATCCTAGGTTTGATCTTGATGTGAATTATGTTGGGATAGATTCAATTGACTTGATTATTGGTTAAATCACTAATAGATGATGTTATTACACTGATCATAAATAAGTTGTGATGAATTGTAGTCTTTCATACTAATTCTTGAGTAGGGATCTAGGTTAAGAAGATTGGCCTAAGTACCTTGTTTCAAAGCTTTGGTTTAGTATTGAATTATGGATTAGAGTATTCTAACTCTATTATAATGTTGGTTATTGAATTACATTGATGAGATGACATAATTGGGTTGAGTTGTGGGTTGATGGTAAGGCCCTTATGATGAACTATGGAGGAGGCTTGGTAAGTCTTGTAATTCCTATCTCTTACTTAAATTTGTGGTTAAATTGTGATTAAGTCATGATTTTGTGTTGCAGTGTGCCTTATCTAGGACTGATAGGATGGTATGATGATTGAATTGAAATGTCTTAGCTTTGGTTGTGAGGTTGCTTAAGGTGTACATGTTATAAGGATGGTGATGTGTATCAATGTGCCCTATTATAGTGTGATATGTAAAGTGTTACCCTCACTTCTATGAATTGTGATGAAAGGACTATTACTCATGCAATTCTTGTTGAGCTATGATGATGATGTTTATACAAGGGCTAGACCCGATGACATAAACTAAGTTATGATTGTTAATAATGACTCAATGACATTTCAATAAAGGGACCTATCTTAGCACCGAGTGATCTTGTAGGTGAGGGAGTGACACCTTCCTAAGTAGGGAAGGTAGGGTTTACTACGATCCTCACGGGGTGGATAGCCTCATGACTCAACGTAGGGTGTAGAGTTGATATTTTCATGATTACCCCAAGCTCCATAAACTATGTTGCCACCATAGGATACTAGCTAGTGGATCCACCTAGGAAGCTATGTTTATATTAGGTTTTACCTTGCTGGTAGACCACCTTCCATCGGTGTAAGGTCTTATGACACCGGATTCCACATTTAGCTCATGTGGTCTATGTCGGTTAAGGCAAGTGTTCCCTAAGCTAAAATGAAGTAATGAAGTATAAACTAACTAAAGTGACTTGAGGGGTTTTACTTAGCTTAGGTAGGGGTATGGGACTCTACCTATGCCTTGCACTAGTTTGCCTTGATAGGAGCTTTAGGAAGTTAATATTATGTATATAAATGATGATAAATGTAAATGACTTTATATGATGATGTTGATACTCATGAACATGCAATTGGTCTTTATTGTTAAATGGGAACTCATGTGTACTTAAAGATTATGTGAGGTGAGGTGAGATACTATTTGTAGTTCTTGTTAGGTTACTTGATTGAGTAAAGTTATGGGGCTTTGCTTGGTCATTGCACTTGTTGACTTTATGAGGATTTACGATTAGTTGTGTTAGTTTGCTATTTGTATGATGAACTTTTATTCATGCTTGTGATAGTATTGCTTGGTGATAGAGTTATATATGAGATTATGGGTGCAAGTATGTGGATATGGAAATGGCTTATTTGACTTCTTGAACATGTCTAAATGATTGGTATAATTTGTTGATTGTGCATAAGTACTTAAAGAGGCAAAATGGCATGATTTCATATAATGTCCCTTTTTAGCATGTTTTGATGTTATATGTGCATATGGTCTCATACTTAGTACATGTGGCGTACTAACCCCATTTTCTCCCTTTTTCCCAAATATTTTAGGTTCCGGTGGTTGAAGGCTCTTTGATACGACTTGAAGAAGACTTGGATATTCTTTATCATCCAAGGGGTAGGTCCTCACTTTCCGAGGGCGAAGTTGATATCTAGCTATGGAGTTGCTTTATTTTCTAAGACTCTTATGTTCATTCTACTTTTGTTTGATGTACGATTTCTATAAGCCTATATGTGGCTTCTTTACCATGATGTAGGGCTATGCCCAAATTGCTATGATCTTTAGATGGTATGAGATGAGACAATCATTGAGACTTTATTCTATCTTATTTATATGTATGTGCAATAAAAGTATAAGGCTATGTAACCTTCCTATACGAAGGGTCTATGTATACTCGATACGAATATCTATTATGTGTATGTAGAGGTCTACGTAAACCTCCAAGTAGATAATAATGAAAAGTTTTAATTCTTCCATATTTTCGATCAATGAATGTGATGATGTAAGACTAAGAGGCTAGTCCTAGTCCTTGAAGAGGACGACGACGCCGGTTACGTCTAGGGGGTAAACCCGGATGTGACAACCGGATTCCACATTTAGCTCATGTGGTCTATGTCGGTTAAGGCAATTGTTCCCGAAAGTAAAATGAATGACTAAATGAAGATGGACATTGACTAGGACAACTTGAGGGGTCTACTTAGCATAGGTAGGGGTATAGGACTCTACATATACATTCAACAAGTTAACTTTAAAAGGAGTCCTAGGAGATTGTCTTATGTATTATGAAATGCTGGCTTTATATGATGAGACTCTTATATGATATTGGCTATGTTAATGAATATTCTATTAGTCTAAATTGCTATCTCTGGTGATGAATACCTATGAGGATATGTTGTATGAAGCAAAGCATTAATTATGATCTCTTATCTTGTTTACTTAATTATGTGGGGTTATGGAGCTTCTCATGAGCATTGCACTAGTAGGCTTAGGATGGCATTGTTGGTAAGGGTTTTGTATACTATGTTGATATGAACTATTGAATAGGAAATGTTGATATGGCTTAATGCTGATGTTGTCTTATGTTATGAACATGTTTTATGTTATTGTGGTCCTTATCTTGTATATGCTCTCTTGTATGTGCATTAAAGGCTTTCCAAATGACTTAACATGTTTTCTAATGAAATAGTCCCTTTCATGCATGTCTTCAAATGTTTTATGTGCATATATCCATACTTAGTACAAGTGGTTGTACTAACCCATATTTCTATGTTTTCTACAAATATGTAGGTTCCGGCCATTGAGTTCTTGGAGTCCGATTGAAGAAGACTTGGACTCTTTTCTCCAAGAGTTGGTAGGTCATCATATTCGGGGATGTTACCTTTTTCTACATTCTAGCTTTGAAGTTGTATTGTCATTAAGACATTTTTCATTCTTTATCATTTGAAACATTGATGTAAGCCTATAATGGCATATTGGCTTTGTATTGGCTATGAACAACAATCATACTCGTTTAGATGGTTTTATGTGAGATGATATTATTAGACTGTCTTTCATGTATTGATAATGTTGTCTAAAAGAGAAGCCTAAGTAAGCTTCCTACGCAAAGAGTCTATGTAACTGTAAGACCCAAAAAATGAGATAAGGTGTCTAGAGACTAACATGTTCGTCTTAATGTTATAATGTCCTAAAATTCCTTATTATGTGGTATAGAGGCAATATGCAAAGTTTGAAGTGATTTGGAAGTCGAACGTCAAGGGACGTCCAAGACGTTCGACGAATAGTCGCTTATGTGCCTCATGTGTGTATGCATTCCTAAATTGTATGAAATGAGTCTAATGGGTCTTGAAATGGTTTTAAATTATGTTTAATTTTGTTATATGAAGTTTCGTGAAGTTCGGAGGTCAAACGCCCAAGAACGTCCGAGGCGTTCGAAAGATAGCCCCTAAGACGTTCATCGTATGTCATGTTGGGGTTAAGGCTGGTTGGACGTCTTGTAGGTGTTTGTTTTGGATGAAACTTATGTGGAAGATCTATAACATGTTAAGGTTTGTAATCGCGTTGGAAACGTCCGGGTATGACTTATAAAGGGCCCCGCAAGAGGCCCCAAAAGAAGGACCCCAATGCTGCCTAGACACTGCCTGGGCAGTGTCCCTTGACGGACCCAACGACGGATCGTTGGTACCCCAACGGCCCGTCGAGCAGGTCTCGTCGAAGGGGACATGCCTTGGGCAGGTCTTGAGCCATGAATTTGGCTAAGTAATGGGTAACGGAGGTCATGACGCCCTATCATGCCCATGACGCCCCGTCACTGACCTCGTCGCGGATGGCCTGTAGGTTGGCAGCCTGCGTGCTGTCACTTAAAGGGTTGAATGGGAAATTCACCCCACGTACTAAACTGATTATTATGGGTTTATTTAAGTAATTTTGGGTGTATATAATCCATCAAAAACGTGATCAACCCATTCACAAATCCTCTCACATGTTTTAAGCCTTCCCTCCAAAATATTCTCTCTAGAACCTCCATGGTTTTTGAAGCTCAAGAATAGCTTGTAGATTGGATTCTCATGGGTTCTTCATCAAGTTTTATAGGTCTTCATGAAGATTAAGGTATGGTGATCTTCATCTCTAGTTATCTTTTCATCTAGAGAGCCATTCTCAAAGATTTCAAAGAAGAAAAATATGATCAAAGTCCTTCTTCTTCAATCTAGCCATGGTTTCTTTCTAAAAAGGCTTTGAACGATTGAATCATGAATAACTAAAGTTAATAAAGTGGTTTTAACATGAATTTTACTCCAATTGCATGATGAACCCATGCTCCTTCACTAAACGATTTAGCTTTGCATGGGCTTTGTGATGTTGATTTGTTATCGATCGAATTATGATTCCATTACGTTGAAGTGATTGTATATGCTGTTATTTACATGAATTTATGTTCAATTGATGTTGAATGATCCATGAGGATCAATGTATAAAGATTTGGTCATGTTTAGCCTAGTTCCTATAGTTCACTTTAACATTGGCTTTCTTATGATCTAAAGTGAATTTTGATTAAGTTGTGGTTCTTATAGCTACTGTTTTAGGTTAATACCATGGTTAAATTGTGGATATACATCATTAATGACCAAAGTAGAGAAGGCTTGGTTTGAATTAATAGAGGTTCTTCTTGTCTATGGAGTTGTAAATTGTGATCTTGACGTTAGGTTAGTCGCTATAGGAATTGATTATGGTTAAATATCTATATCTGCTGCCCTTAATGAAATATGAGGATGAATTATATGTAATTAATACAATATGGGTCAGTTCATGATAGGTTGAATGTGATTAACCTATGTAAACTTACCTTCCATGAACTCCCTATATGAGGCATGCTTGTATCAACCTTAATGGCAAATTGTAATAGTGTCTCATCTAGATTATGATTTCATTCGCTACTGCTTTAGGGTGATATGATTCATGAAATATTACCTATAATCCATATGAATGAAATTGATTAATGATCTATGTTCTTCTACTTTCCTAGCATGTTGATATGTTGTATTATGTTATGGTATAATCTTGTAGTGACTTGTACATGGTTTCTTATATGTTTAAAGTACATTTAGCTAAGGCCATATATGTTTTTTGTTGATGAATAAGGTGTATTGATCAATTATGATCAAAGGGTGAGCAATTGGTAAGAATGTTTATTCTCTTTACTCTTCTACTTCTCTACTCCTTTATAGTTATGTTGATGAAGCCTTGTATGTCATTGTGTGGTATGGTCCACTTATGGTGGCGGTGTTTACTCTATTGTCATTATATATGTGTTGACCATGGCCTTGAAGGTAAATTGATGAACTTATGAATATGTGCTTAAGATGATACTATGAGAAGCTTATGCTTACTTTCCTATTCTAGTTGTGGATTAGGTTGTGTGGCTATTTCATGAGCATGTGTATAACCATGTTAGGGTAAAGTATAGGTGCTGCCATTGATGTGTAAAGATGGTTAATAACCCCTTACATATGTATCCCTTATATGAAAGGGTAAATAGCTAAAGTTAGGAGTCTTGATTACAAGGTAGATATTGTCTTGTCTCCTATGCTATTATGTGTTGTGTGCTATGTGCTTGAAGTGTAATGTGGTCTAATAGGGTGGCTGACTTAATAAGTTATTGATATCCATTATGTGATCATGTTGGTCAATGTACACACACTCTCACTTACATGCATATTACAAGTAGTATAAGTCATTGTGTCTAGATGAAAGGTAGTTCTCATATTCACTAGTGTCTACTACTATTCATGTTAAGGTGATGTTCATGAATGTATGATTTGTATTCCCTTACTAGGATGACTTGATAGGTGTACTAGTATGGTCAAGGGTATGGGACCGTGTCTATGCATTGCACATGTGTATCTTAATAGGATAGTTCCTAGGTTTGGTTCTTATGCATATGAAGGATGATTATATGAACATGTTATGAATATGATATAATGAAGTATGAATGCGTATAGTGTCTTAGTAGGTTTATATGAATGTATTGCTCATATAGTTATGCCTATAGACTTATGCATTGATATATGAACATGTGTGACATTATGTGTTATGTGAAAGGTTTGCTCACATCTATGTATACACTCACACACATGGATGATCTAGTTAGTGAGAAGAGGCCTTGCTAGGGGTGCCCAAGAATACTCCAAAACTAGATAGGTGCTTGAATATGCTATAAGCATATGAATGATGAATATCCTAAGTTTATGTTTTTTATAAACAAACGTAATAAAGGCTTTTTAATAAAGGGAACTTAGCTTAGCACCGAGTGAACTTGACACTGAGAGGTGTTGACTTTCCTTGGAGGAATATTCACCATTTGTCCCTTATAGAGTGTTGACTTCCGTTAGAGGAATAATCACCTATGGACCTACATAAGGTGTCAACTTTCCTTAGAGGAATACTCACCTATGGACTTATATGAAGTGTTGACTTTTCTTGAGGAATATTCACTCATGTTTTCTCATGAGGTGAGGCCCCATTACCAAATGGTATATAGAGGGAATACCCATCTCTTAGTTCCATAAAGTGTGCTTGCCACGTAGGATCTAGCAAAGTGATTTAACTTAGGATGCTAGGAAATATGTTAATGTTCTACCTTGGCTAGGTAGGAACACCTTCCTTTGGTGTAAGGGTCTACAACACCAAATTCCATGTTTAGCACCCATGGTCTTAGTGTCGGTTAAGACTATGGTTTCCCTAAAGATAAAATGGACAATGGAAGTAATTGAATAGGATCCTAACTAGGAGGACTTAAGGTAAGTTACTTAGGATAGGTGGAAGTAATGAACCCATCTATACATTGCACAAGTGACTCCTTAGGAAGTCTTAGGAAGGTACCCTATTGCATATGATTATGTATGTGTCCTTTACGTATGATATTGTAGTCTTGGTTGGACTATGTTTATATTGTACTATACTTCTATGATGACTTGTGTTGTCTTGTGTAGATGCTATGCATGGCTTTTATCTTGGGTTCCTAAGGTGATACATTGCACCAAGTATCCCTAAAGGATTACATAGGGGACTAATGAATTAAGAGTAAGAGTTCACTGTAAAGTGATGGAGCTCACTGTAAAGTGACCTCAAATTGTACTTAAATTTTATATGTGCTTTTCTATGATGTTTGGCCTTTGATCGTGTTGCTATGAAGTATGTGGATGATATAAATGCTATTGATAAAGGTTTTAGGATGATTTATTCAAGATGGCATGAAGTATGATTTCAAAGGAAATGTCCCTTTTAAATGCATATTTTTGCATGGTTGTCATACTTAGTACATTCTTGTGCTAATCCCATTCTTCTTTACTTTTTACACAAAGTGTAGGTATTGGAATGCTTAAAGGAGGTCTATGATTGAGGAGCTTGATAGGTGATTTCCCAAACTCAAGGAAAGGAATCCTTAAGTTCAAGGATGTCCTAATGTGTACTTATTGTAAAGTCTATTTAGTAATGTATAGCTTTGTATTATGTCTTAAGGGCTTTGTCCTTAATGTACTCTAAAGTTATTGAGTCTAAGATGGCAAAGAGACTTAGAGTCTAAATATGTATTTTGACTTATGTTTTATATATATATATATATGATGTGATATTTCTAGCATATGATGTGCTATGAAAAGTTTTAAATTTTTGGCTAAATTTACTATGTCAATGAAATAAATGATATGAGAGGCTTGTCTTAGACCTCCGAGAGGTCGACGACGCTGGTTACAATCCAAGATCTTACCCTATCTTCTAGGGTATGCTTTTGGGTTGTGACAAACTTGGCATCAGAGCATGAGGTTTATGTAGTGGTTTTAGGTTCTAAGAAGTCTCATATTGCCACATCTAGTAGAGTCTTGTATCATTGGTGGTGAGTCACGACACATCAAATGGTACGAGAGGCTATAGGACGATAGAGTTTCCATTCTTCATCAATCTCATATCGTGCCATAGAACTTAATTCTATAAGATCTCTCTCTTATTTTTTCTTGTCCGATAGTCTTTTAGATATGGTTGCTTGGATGAGATTGCTCTATGCTAGAGGGAGAAAAGGTGAGTTAAAATGCTTATCTTTGTTTTATGGTTTGAATGAGTATGTGTAAAGGTGACACTTGTCCTTATTTGATGATGTATATACTAACTAAGGCGACTTGAAGGGTTAACTAGACTTAGGTAGGGGTATGGGACTCTACCTATGGCTTGCACTAGTTTGCCTTGATGGAGACCTTAGGATTTTAATACTATGTGCTAAAGATATGGAGTTATCCATGCATGAAGGTTATAGATGAGTGGAGTATGGTGCTAATTGTAGTTCTTGTTGAGTTACTTGGTTTAGTGAAGTTATGGAGCTTTACTTGATCATTGCACGTGTTAAATCTATGAGGATTATGATTGGTTATCTTACTTTGTTATGTATGAAATATCTCTTATTTGATGATGTGATGCCAATTATGGCAATATATGAAATCTATGTGAAATAGCAAGTGATATCGAATGATGTATGCCATGATATAGTTAAAGCATGCTAGAAGTTATGGTGGTTAAAGTGAATTTTCTTAGATTGTTATTTAATTGAATGTTGTTGAAATATGTGTAAAATTTATGAATACTAACATGATAAGGAATGTGGAAAAGATTTTTTGCTATTTAAATTGAAGGATGAGAATCTTATGACATGATGAGTCGTAGAGTTATTTCTAAACTTCTTATTGTGTTAAGAACTTCCTTGTTGTATTTCCCTAATGATGTATGACCTTAGTGTCTAATGCATTGTAGAAAGACCTTATGTGAATTGAATAGTATGATCAAAATTGATGGTTGAGGATGATTTGCCAAAGATGATAAGGTTTAGAATGTCTTAGTGTTGCTAAATTGAATTAATGAAAATTCCCTCTAAAGTAGTAATCACTTTAAGTGATGAATATGAAGGTTGTGTATTTGAGATCCTCTATATGTTGGGTTAAGTTGCTCTTAGTTGGGTTTACCCTAAGTGGGGGATCATGTTTGAGTAGTGAGAATTGTAGAAATTGTCTACATTGTTCTTCTATTCTTACTTGAATTGGAAAATGTGAATTCTTAGTATGCTTGTGCATGAAAATAGTCTTGCATAAAGTGTGAATTGCATGATGTTTATATTATTGGTATGAATTGATTGACATCATCTTAGAGACATGGTGAATTTTTCAAAGAGCATGAAAAGATTTTTTTTGATAAAAATCAATGTTTTCTCTTGTTGACTTGCATTTTAATGTTCTAATTGTAAAGTTGACCTCATGAGGTAGGACAAGGAACTTGGTAATAGTCACTTGTAGGTTAAATTGTTTAGCCTTGTAATGGGAGTTAAGTCTCTTTTACAATGAAATATGTCGACTCTCTTAAAGATTTAGTGATTTGATGATTTGTAATGCAAAATTGTAGGCTCATTCTTGAAAGGTGAAAGAATGTTTTGCTAAGTGTACATGTGTGTGCCTATAAATTGTGTTATTTTTCCAAAATAAGGCTTACTATAATGGTGAGTAATATGTTAAGAAAAGAGATTTGTGGAATGACTTCCTATTTTTTTGTGATGTACTTGGTGTGACTTGCCATTTAGATTTCACTAGGAAGAAAATGTATGCATGTCTTGGCTTGAAAGTTGAGATTTCTCATTTTTAAAGAAATTGATCTTGTACCTTGCTAAGGTGTGAACTCATGATGCATGTAAATGTGTTGGGGAGTAAGATATTCCTCCATGTACACCACTAAGCATGGTATGGTTGAGTATGACCTTCATGGTACTAGGTCTAACTAATGATGATCCTTGTTATTTAACTAACTCAAGTTTTTGTGTGTTGAAGTATGAGTGCTTAAGTAACTTTGAGTATGGGTTATGATCTGCCTATGAGTAGCTTTTCAAGATTTTCTTGTAATGAATTAAGGCGAAATGATCATGTTATGATTAGGAGAAGGATGTTTCCCCTATGAACAGAAAAGGATCTTTGTGTTTGATGCATTAAAGAGTGAGTGAGTAATGGTTTTTGCTTGCTTGTATGCATTGAGTGCTAAAATGATTTGATGATATTAAATGTGATGAACTGCTCTTATATGCATTGAAGTCCTTGTTGTGATTAAAATTCCTAAGTGTCATTCGAGGACGAATGTTCCCAAGTGTGGGATATTGTAAGACCCCGAAAATGAGATAAGGTGTCTAGAGCCTAACATGTTCGTCTTAATGTTATAAGGTCCTAAAATGCCTTATTATGTGGTATAGAGGCAGTGTGCAAAGTTTGAAGTGATTTGGAAGTCAAACGTCAAGGGACCTCCAAGACGTTCGACGAATAGTCGCTTATGTGCCTCATGTTTGTATGCATGCCTAAATTGTATAAACTGAGTCTAATGGGTCTTCAAAATGGTTTTAGATGATGTTTAATGTTGTTATACGAAGTTTCGTGATGTTCGGAGGTCAAACGCCCAAGAACGTCCTAGGCGTTCGAAAGATAGCCCCTAAGACGTTCATCGTATGTCATGTTGGGGTTAAGGCTGGTTGGACATCTTGTAGGTGTTTGTTTTGGATGAAACTTATGTGGAAGGTCTATAACATGTTCAGGTTTGTAATCGCGTTGGAAACGTCCGGGTACGACTTCTAAAGGGTCCCGCAAGAGGCCCCAAAAGAAGGACCCCAAAGCTGCCTAGACGCTGCCTGGGCAGTGTCCTTTGACGGACCCAACGACGGATCGTTGGTCCCCCAACGGCCCGTCGAGCAGGTCTCGTCGAAGGGGACTTGCCTTGGGCAGGTCTTGAGCAAAGAATTTGGCTAAGTCATGGGCGACGGAGGTCATGACGCCCCGTCACTGACCTCGTTGCGGATGGCCTGTAGGTTGGCAGCCTACGTGCTGTCACTTAAAGGGGTGAATGGGAAATTCACCCCACGTTTTAAACTGATTATTATGGGCTTATTTAAGTAATTTTGGGTGTATATAAGCCATCCAAAACGTGGTCAACCCATTCATAAATCCTCTCACATGCTTTAAGCCTTTCCCCTCCAAAATATTCTCTCTAGAACCTCCATGGTTTTTCAAACTCAAGAACAGCTTGTAGATTGGATTCTCATGGGTTATTCATCAAGTTTTATAGGTCTTCATGAAGATTAAGGTATGGTGATCTTCATCTCTAGTTATCTTTTCATCTAGAGAGCCATTCTCAAAGATTTCAAAGAAGAAAAATATGATCAAAGTCCTTCTTCTTCAATCTAGCCATGGGTTCTTTCTAAAAAGGCTTTGAACGATTGAATCATGAATAATTGAAGTTAATACAGTGGTTTTAACGTGAATTTTACTCCAATTGCATGATGAACCCATGCTCCTTCACTAAACGATTTAGCCTTGCATGGGCTTTGTGATCTTGATTTGTTATCGATCGAATTATGATTCCATTACGTTGAAGTGATTGTATATGCTGTTATTTACATGAATTTATGTTCAATTGATGTTGAATGATCCATGAGGATCAATGTATAAAGATTCGGTCATGTTTAGCCTAGTTCCTATAGTTCACTGTAACATTGGCTTTCTTATGATCTAAAGTGAATTTCGATTAAGTTGTGGTTCTTGTAGCTACTGTTTTAGGTTAATACCATGGTTAAATTGTGGATATAAATCATGTATGACAAAAGTAGAGAAGGCTTGGTTTGAATTAATAGATGTCCTTCTTGTCTATGGAGTTGTAACTTGTGATCTTGACGTTAGGTTAGTCGCTATAGGAATTGATTATGGTTAAATGTCTATATCTGCTGCCCATAATGAAATATGAGGATGAATTATATGTAATAAATACAATATGGGTTAGTTCATGATAGGTTGAATGTGATTAACCTATGTAAACTTACCTTCCATGAACTCCCTATATGAGGCATGCTTGTATTAACCTTAATGGCAAATTGTAGTAGTGTCTCATCTATATTATGATTTCATTAGCTACTGCTTTAGGGTGATATGATTCATGAAATATGACCTATAATCCATATGAATGAAATTGATTAATGATTTATGTTCTTCTACTTTCCTAGCATGTTGATATGTTGTATTACGTTATGGTATAATCTTGTAGTGACTTTTACATGGTTACTTATATGTTTAAAGTACATTTAGCTACTGCCATATATTTGTTTTCTTGATGAATAAGGTGTATTGATCAATGATGACCAAAGGGTGAGGAATTGGTAAGAATGTTTATTCTCTTTACTCTTCTACTTCTCTACTCCTTTATAGTTATGTTGATGAAGCCTTGTATGGTATTGTGTGGTATGGTCCACTTATGGTGGAGGTGTTTACTCTATTGTCATTATATATGTGTTAACCATGGCCTTGAAGGCAAATTTATGAACTTATGAATATGTGCTTAAGATGATACTATGACAAGCTTATGCTTACTTTACTATTCTAGTTGTGGATTAGGTTGTGTGGCTATTTCATGAGCATGTGTATAACCATGTTAGGGTAAAGTATAGGTGCTGCCATTGATGTGTTAATATGTTTAATAACCCCTTACCAATGTATCCCTTATATGAAAGGGTAAATAGCTAAAGTTAGGAGTCTAGATTATAAGGTAGATATTGTCTTGTCTCCTATGCTATTATGTGTTGTGTGCTATGTGCTTGAAGTGTAATGTGGTCTAATAGGGTGGCTGACTTAATAAGTTATTGATATCCATTATGTGATCATGTTGGTCAATGTACACACACTCTCACTTACATGCATATTACAAGTAGTATAAGTCATTGTGTCTAAATGAAAGGTAGTTCTCATATTCACTAGTGTCTACTACTATGCATGTTAAGGTGATGTTCATGAATGTATGATTTGTATTCCCTTACTAGGATGACTTGATAGGTGTACTAGTATGGGCAAGTGTATGGGACCTTGTCTATGCATTGCACATGTGTATCCTAATAGGATAGTTCCTAGGTTTGGTTCTTATGCATATGAAGGATGATTATATGAACATGTTATGAATATGATATAATGAAGTATGAATGCGTATAGTGTCTTAGTAGGTTTATATGAAAGTATTGCTCATATAGTTATGCCTATAGACTTATGCATTGATATATAAACATGTGTAACATTATGTGTTATGTGAAAGGTTTGCTCACATCTATGTATACACTCACACACATGGATGATCTAGTTAGTGAGAAGAGGCCTTGCTAGGGGTGCCCAAGAATACTCCAACTAGATAGGTGCTTGAATATGCTATAAGCATATGAATGATGAATATCCTAAGCTTATGTTTTTTATAAACAAACGTAATAAAGGCTTTTCAATAAAGGGAACTTAGCTTAGCACCGAGTGAACTTGACATTGAGAGGTGTTGACTTTCCTTGGAGGAATATTCACCATTTGTCCCTTATAGAGTGTTGACTTCCCTTAGAGGAATAATCACCTATGGACCTACATAAGGTGTCGACTTTCCTTAGAGGAATACTCACCTATGGACTTACATGAAGTGTTGACTTTCCTTGAGGAATATTCACTCATGTTTTCTAATGAGGTGAGGCCCCATTACCAAATGGTATGTAGAGGGAATACCTATCTCTTAGTTCCATAAACTATGCTTGCCACATAGGATCTAGCAAAGTGATTTCACTTAGAATGGTAGGAAATATGTTAATGTTCTACCTTGGCTAGGTAGGAACACCTTCCTTTGGTGTAAGGCTCTACAACACCAAATTCCATGTTTAGCACCCATGGTCTTAGTCTCGGTTAAGGCTATGGTTTCCCTAAAGATAAAATGGACAATGGAAGTAATTGAATAAGATCATAACTAGGAGGACTTAAGGTAAGTTACTTAGGATAGGTGGAAATAAAGAACCCATCTAGACATTGCACAAGTGACTCCTTAGGAAGTCTTAGGAAGGTACCCTAATGCATATGATTATGTATGTGTCCTTTATGTATGATATTGTAGTCTTGGTTGGACTATGTTTATATTGTACTATACTTCTATGATGACTTGTGTTGTCTTGTGTAGATGCTATGTATGGCTTTTCTCTTGGGTTCCTAAGGTTATACATTGCACCAAGTATCCCTAAAGGATTACTTAGGGGACTAATGAATTAAGAGTAAGAGTTCACTGTAAAGGTGATGGAGCTTATTGTAAAGTGACCTCAAATTGTACTTAAATTCTATATGTGCTTTTCTATGATGTTTGGCCTTTGATCGTTTTGCTATGAAGTATGTGGATGATATAAATGCTATTGATAAAGGTTTTATGGTGATTTATTCAAAATGGCATGAAGTATGATTTCAAAGGAAATGTCCCTTTTAAATGCATGTTTTTGCATGGTTGCCATACTTAGTACATTCTTGTGCTAATCCCATTCTTCTTTACTTTTTACACAAGTGTAGGTATTGGAATGCTAAAAGGAGGTCTATGATTGAGGATCTTGATAGTTGATTTCCCAAGCTCAAGCAAAGGAATCCTTAAGTTCAAGGATGTCCTAATGTGTACTTATTGTAAAGTCTATTTAGTAATGTATAGCTTTGTATTATGTCTTAAGGGCTTTGTCCTTAATGTACTCTAAAGTTATTGAGTCTAAGATGGAAAAGAGACTTAGAGTCTAAATATGTATTTTGACTTATGTTTTATATATATATATATATGATGTGATGTTTCTAGCATATGATGTGCTATGAAAAGTTTTACATTTTCCGCTAAATTTACTATGTCAATGCAATGAATGATATGAGAGGCTTGTCTTAGACCTCTGAGAGGTCGACGACGCCGGTTACAATCCAAGATTGTACCCTATCTTTTAGGGTATGCTTTTGGGTTGTGACAGTAACCTCCCTATATGCAGTATGCGAGAAGTCTAAGTACACTTCACTATGTATATGTAAAAGATTTAATTTTTTTTGTATTTTAACCTATGAAATGTAATGACGAATGCTAAGAGGCTAGTCTTAGTCCTATCTGAGGACGACGACACTAGTTACCGCTATGGGGTGCTCCCCTGTCGTGAAAAACTTGGTATCAAAGCATGAGATTGAAGTAATCATAGGATCGATGTCTCACTAAACCACATCTATGTAATGTCTTTTTAATGGGTATGAAGCATGCCACACTTACGAATGAGAGGCTATGTGATTCTTAGGAATTCTCACTTATTGGTAATCTTGAAAGTCGAGCCTTATGAGTTGAAACTCTATGTTTCCCATTTTATTCAAATCCTTTTTTTGTGGATATACGAGATGACTACACGAAAGGCAGCTGCGAGGAGAGTAGAGGAAGATTTGGCTAATGTGGGAGTTCCAGCCCAAGAAAACCAAGTCCCTCCACAAGGTAATCAAATGCCTCCTTAAGACCAAGCTCCGGTCATTCCTCCACCTATGACGGATGGAAAGATAAGCTCGGCATTTTTGACCTTTGCCCAAGCCATTATGGCTCAAGAAAATAGGGAAATTAGTCCACTTGAAACTCTAAAAATCAAATCAGTTGTATGTTCATAGACTTAGTCTATTGTTTTTAATTGCTGTTTCTTGTTATTCTTTTATACCCATCCATTCCATTTACTACTTCTTGTTAATCTTTAAACCCATTCCATTGTTTTAGAGTTGCTGTTTCTTATTAGTCTTGTAGCCCATTCCACTGTTTTAGAGTTGCTGTTTCTTGTTAATCTTTACACCCATTCCATTGTTTTAGAGTTGCTGATTCTTGTTAATCTTTAAACCCATCCTAATGTTTTAGAGTTGCTGTTTCTTGTTAATATTTAAACAATCTAAATACATTTCATTGTTTTAATGTAGATGTGTATGAGAATTTGTTAAAACAACACTTTTCTTCCCATTTCTCTATCTCTTTGTGCACAAATAACAAATTGATTTCCTCAATCTTCTAATTGTAAGATATGGTCGTGCATCTGTTCGCTAGACCACTTTAAGATTGATGTCTACATCTTTGGTTTGAGAACATCTCTGTATTTTTGTTCTTATTAGGCTGATAGGAAGTTAATTTATGATGCTTGTAGCTTTAAATTTAAAAATAGAATTAGTGGTTCACTCTAATATTTTAGTCAATGAAGCAACAATTGTCAGCAAAATATTCCTCGTTTTATAATTGATGGATTCAATGCTTTGCCTTATGAATTGATATTTTCTCCCATATGTATATATTTTTCATCTTTAGTTTTTGTTTCTGATACTTCTCATTTTCTTATTTTTATCTGATGCGGTAAATGAAAAAAATTGGGCGAGGTAGAAGGCAGGCCAGGATGTGAAAGTGGCAATTTTTGAGGAGGTGGTAGTTCTGGGAATGATGAATCAGCCACAAATACAACCAATAGGGATTACTGAGGCATCACTGAAGGTATAAGTGTGCGATAAAATTCCTGAGATAATATCTGGTACAAGTTAGAAAATAGATGTCTATTTTATGATTTTAGTGTGCAAAATTGTGTATATAAGGAGAGATTTGTGTTTGCTTTTGATGTCTATAATCTAGTGAAATGCTTGATTTCAATTCTAGCAGAATTTGTATTGTGCTACTACAAGTGGCTTTCACGAAACTAATTGTTAGTAATTTAAGTGCTTGTATCTTGAATTCTGATCCTGATTAATTCAACTTAATGTGATAATACAAAAATATATACACTCTCAATGTAGAACTCAAAATCATAGTTACTTATCTTCTTTTTAGACTGAGTACATATATCCTGGCTATTTTAGATGTATATTGCATGTTGAGATCTGTTATCGCAAAAATAATAAAGTGACTGTAAATGATCAGATGCTGCATGGTGCAAGTGTGTGCATGTGCAAAAATGTTACTGTGAATGAGGTCTCAGGTTAAGGCTTCAAGTTTGATATTGTTTTGGTTGTCATTTTACGTGCATAAGCTTATGTAAATCGTGATGTTCTTTAAAATAGAAGTGGGGCTGGTTTGAGTATCAATATTTTGGCTAAACGAATCCATGAAATACACCCCAAAAAGTGTTAAATGATCCATGAATTTTCCTAAGTTTTCAAGTGGAAATATTGGTGAAAATAAGCTAAGAAAATGAATAAGTTTCCAGCAAAAATTATAAGTTTAGTTTAGGCTAAAGTATAGAGGAGTATTCTGGAAATTTAATTGATTTTAAAGGGATGAGACCACCAGGATTCGAACCTGTGACCTCACTCGTGTGATACCTTACACTCGGAAGAAATGAAAAGGGGTCAGGGTGATTCGAAATGGGGTATACTGGCTGAGAAAGGAGAGTGCAAAATTAAATAAATAAAATGGGAGGCGTGGGAATCGAACCCACGACCTCCAGGCAGCGAATGAAGTGAAAGAAAAATAAAATAAAGGAAATGTGAGGCGTGGGAATGGAACCCACGACCTCAAGGCTGTAAAGGAGAAAGGGAGAAATAAAAAGAAAATAAAGTGAGGCTGTGGGGGCTCGATCCCATAACCTCACTGCCAACGCATAGCTAATTCAATTTTTAAATAAAAATAAAATAAGGAGGCTGTGGGGGTTCGAACCCACAACCTCTCAGTCCCTAGCGAAATAAAGAATAAATATCCCACAACCTCATGGTCTATGCGAATTGGACAAGAAAAATTTTAAATGAAAAAAATAAAAGGGGTTGTGGGGGTTCGATCCCACAACCCTTCGGCCAAATAAGAGTATAATCCAAGGAGAAAAATAAAGAGAGAATGTTGATGTTGGGGCTCGATCTAGGGTCCCAATGGCATGTGTATTAAAAATAAAAATCAAGGAAAAATGTAAGTATTGTCCAAGGGATTCAAACTTGGGTTCCGTTGCCCAAATTTCCGTATTGATACATAAATCATACGTGAATTAAATGTTCAAGAATAATGCCACCTACTTAGATCGAAATCGAGATCTTGGCATACATACAAGATAAATAAATCTTGTACTACATAATGTTAGGAAGATATGAGTCACTTAATGAATTATGAATGAAGCCTCATGGCTTGTATGTATAGACCCATAAGTCTAGCATACGTTTCAAAATAAGTAAACCTAAGATGTATGTAATGAAATGAAGTAACCTTAGGAGGGTTAAGTACGAGTGTAAAATACACTAAAAGGCCAAGTGCATTGGCATACGATGAAATGATTATTATGTAATGAAATAATGAAACCCTAGAAGGGTTAAGTAAGAGTGTGAAACACACAAATGGCCAAGTGCATTGGCATATGATGAAATGAACATTCACGTAAAATGGGGTGAGTAATTATGAAGAGCAATTGTGCTAATGTTAATGAATGTGGTGACAACATGATATGAGGCTAATGTAAAAGATGAGAACAATCTAAAATGAGCCTAAGTAATTGTTACAAAAATGTACTCACCTACGAGAGTGTAAAGTTAATGAAGAGACCAGTCTCTATGAAACTCTAATGAAAGTATTGAGATTAACACACTTTATACTAATGATGAGATGAGAAATCATCTATTGAGCTAGGATGTCCTCATACTAGAAGCCAGCTTCCATGATGTATGAGTTGATTGTAATGGAACTTTATACTGAGCACCGATAGACTAGCTATGAGCGGTGATGCCTTCTTTCGGGAAGGGCGGAGGTTCACGTAACTCTCATGAGATGAGACTCTCCGACTTGCCGGGTATGTGTCTCCTTATATCTCCTGGTCTTCGAACCTATACTGATAATATAGGGATCTGGCGGTGTTAAATTCCCATGTACGCTAGCATGTTTTGGGTCACTTTGGCCGGTGATTCCACCTCTTTTCGGTGTGGGGGAGACACTGGATTTCATGATGCTCACATGATCTATGTCGGTTAAAGTTAAAGTTTCCAATGAATGTATGAGGCAAGCCTCAAATGATGCACATAATGAAATGAATGATACCAAAGGTGTTAAGATAGGATAATCAAGAGGTGAGCTAGACTCAAGTAATGACACTAGGTTATTCTTGATCATTGCACATGAAACTCGATGAAAGTCTTAAAGTACATGCTAGGTATAGCTGGTGTTCACACTAGCCTATGAACGAAATGAAATGAAGTACGTATGAATGAATGAAGCAGACTCTGTGTTTGCTAATGAAGACTCCCTAGTTGAGGTCCCATATGTTGAGCCCTCATTTTGGAAAGTCTTAATGTCAAGTCCATGATTCCAAGGTCTCATGACATATGAATGAATGATATAAAAGATGTTATGTGCTATATGCTATATGATATGTGCTATGTGAAAGATATTATGTGTTGTGTGTAATATGATAAGTATGACGATGCATGTTACTCTCATGGCATGACTTTCCTAATCCAAATTTGGAAAGTTCACTGACTTTCCTAATCCAAATTTGAAAAGCTCACTGACTTTCCTAATCCAAATTTGGAAAGTTCACTAACTTTCCTAAACCTAATTTGGCAAGTCCACTGACTTGACTTTCCATAATCATGTTGTTAGGAAAGAGCTATCCTTTCTCATGCATGTCCTTGGTATGTGCTTGCATATACCCATACTTAGTACAAGTGTGTACTAATCCCATACAACTCTATATTTTTAGGTGCAGGCACAGGTGGACGCTATAGCTTACAGGTTGACATTGCAGCTATCCGGACGTGGAGCTTTTATCCGGACTTGGTAGGCCCTCATGCTTTCAACGATGTCTACCGTTACTATCTAGCTTAGATGTAGGCTTTAGCTAGTGGAGCATGTTCCACTAGTGTTTCTTTCCGTTTTTATTTCAGATATTGTATTGGTGCCATTTTGGCAATTATACGTTTATTACAGTATTGCACTGTTTCTTTCATTTGATTATCTCTATATTAGATGGTTGATTTTTGAACGCCCATGATGTTAAGTTTAAAATGTTTAGCATGCAATAAGAAAACAAAAATTTCAAAATTTCTACTAAAATTAACCTAGATGGAGTAAGAATGACGTATGTAGGCTTGTCTGCGACCTCTGAGAGGTCAACGACGCCGGTATCATCTGGGGTCTAGATTTCGGTCGTGACATTCATAGTCTTACATTTCCTTTTACTTTAAATCATCCACCCAAAAAACACCCTTAAGTAATACTTAGTGCAATGCATGGATAGTGTCCCATTCCACCTTTCACATACAATGTCACGACCCGAAAGCACCCCCAAGTCAAGAAACGGCGTACTCAACCTCTCAGAGGTTTTGTACAAGCCTTTAGAGATCTTTCATTGCATATATATGAAAAGTGGTGGATAATTCAAATATTTCATCCTAATAGTAAAACTCTTTTATGAAATCATAAGAAAGAACTAAGTCTCATCATAGCCATCTTAGGCACATATAATATCATAGAGTCACAAACCTTACATCAATTGAAAAGAAACTATAGTCTATTACAATGTCTTTTAGAAAAGGAAACTAAAACATGAGAGATGTCCTTGAACGTATGATGACATACCAATGTTGAGAGAATGTTATTCCCACAATTAAACTTCTAAAATAATCTTCACCTGCCACCTACACATGTAATAATAGAACAACATATGGAATTATCACATTGAATTCACTAAGTATGGTGTACATGAAATAAAACCATGCAAAAACAGACATTTACTTTAAAGTATACTTTTCATTCTCTTTTGATAGAAACCTCATGTAACACCCTAAAACGAACTAAGGTGAACTAGAGCTTCTGTAATACTCCAAAAAATGACTTAGGTTATCTAGATCCTAACATGTTGGTATCGGTGGTCTAAGGTCTTTAATGTAGTACATAATATGGTAAAGAGGCAGTATCTAAAGCATTAGGTGCATTGGAAGTCAAACGTCAAGGGATGACTAAGACGTTCGACGACTAAGTCACCTAAATGCCTCATATGTGGTTTTATGTGTTTTGTGTGATTCATGAGGTTTTAAGGTCCTTAAATGAGTTATTATATCATTTATAGGCAGTGTGTCAAGTTTTGTGAAGTTTAGAGGTCAAACGTCCAAGAACATTCATGATGTTCGAAAGATATGCCTTGAAACGACCTTGTGTGTCTAGGCATGTTTTGTCGAGTTTTACGTGTTTGGTTTGGATGAAAATAATGCGAGAGGTGTTACACTCATAGACGTTCATATTTGGGTTCGAAACTTTTGGGCAAACATTCCCAAGGACCAACCAAGGGTCCTTGAGGAAGGACCCAAGACTTGGTGTCAAGGCTGCCCACGACAGCCAAAACCACGGAGGCAGTCGACGCCCAGTGGGTCAATCGATGCCCCGTTGGTTGGGTGTCATCGACTAGACTTAGACTGGGGATCTAAGATCCCATTTCCCATCCTCTGAACCAATCGATGGTTGTCAGCACGGCCCGTCTGTGGGCTTACGCCCCGTCGATGGGGGTGTCGTTTGTGTGGCCTGTTTCCTGCGCAGTCCACTGCCAAGCTAGGGGTGAATTTGTAAATTCACCCCACTTCCAAATAAGAGTATTGGAGGTTTATTAAGGGTATATTGGGTATTTTGAACAAGTATATAAGTGTTAAACACTTAGAATATTTCATTCTTCTAAATCAAAATCCCAAAATCCCTTAAGAAATCCCAAAGACTCCATTGAAGTCCAAAATCAAGGAACAGCTTGGAGGTGACGTTTTGAGTGGAAATTCTTCATCAAAGTGAAGAATTATCATCATTGAGGTATGGCTTTTGATCCTTGAAACTCGTTTCATCAAGGAGCCCAACTTTCAAAGATGTTTTCAAACTTTTCAATAGAGAAATTGTCCAATTTCATGATTCTACCAGGGGTTCTTGCATTAAACATTTTCAAACATCTATTATTGATTAGATTGATGTTGTATTGATGATTTTAACCTAAATTACCTATGAACCAATGTAATTGATGAACCTAAGATTTTGACTAAATTATGTGTTACTTATATTGGCTTAATGTTGATGAATTCATTTGTAGTTTTTTATGGTCTTTTTATTGATGTAAGAATACTATTCAATTGTTATCAAATTGGTATTGGATTGTGGAATCTATATTGAATTGGTGTAAATTTCATTGATTTCTATAATTGTGTGTGGAATTGGTGTTCTTGGCCTTGGGTAAGGGTCTTGTGTTATCAAATTGAGTAAGTTGACTTGAATTGAAGTGTTGATGATGGAATGGAGGTATGCTGCCCCATTTTCTTTATTTTGATGCTATTTATACTTTGATTCTATTATGATTGGTTTGGTCCACCTTTGGTGGCGGTGTTATGTGAATTGATGTGGCCGTGTCGGCGTTACTTTCTAGTACATTGATGATCATGGCCTTGTCGGCACTACTTGAACTTATATGGATATTTGTTTAGTTGATTTGGTGATGTGTAATCATATCTACCTATATGTGAAAGTATGTGTTAGACTATTGATACTATCTAGGAAATCATGTTATGCTTTGACTATGTGTTAAGTGTGTAGTCCTAGAGTTGATACATGGTTGTTCTTAAATTGGTTAGATGAGTCTAAAATGGTTATATTGATAATGTTAAGGTAATGCATAGACTGACTTAAAGGTTAAGGGTCATGCTTAAGGGTATAAAGAATGATAGGCTATATGTGTTAAAATTGAACTATGTTGTGTCTTGTTTATGTATACTTGTGTCCCTTCCTTGATGCTTATGTGAATATGTGATGTCTTGACATTAGGAACCTAAAGGGTATTAGTCTTGAAAAAATGAATATAGGTGAGACCTTGAATGATGATTAAAGGGTCATTTATGTGGAACCTTGAACCAAGTGGTAAGGTTATGAATTGTGAAGCAGTGAGCTGTAATGGTATCCTTCATGTAATGAGTGATGGACTTAAGGTTGATTGGCTGGAACGGTATCATATCATACCTTAGGAAAATCGCGATGAGCTTCTTGTCTCTATAGTGAGATAGCCCTAATGGACCTTGCTTTGGTAGGATAAATGTAATTGGGTTATGAACATGATATGGGACCCATTTGTATGAACCTTAATGTAAATTGATCTATGACAACTAAGGCTAGCACCGAGTTAGTATGGTTAAGGGAAGTAGTTCTAGATAAGTTTGAGACTAGAATACAAAGTACGCCCTTCATATTCCATAACCATGTGCCTACATGGGATTTCTATGTTCTACCATTGGCAAGTAGAACACCTCATCAAAGTAGGATAGAACTTCGGATTCCATGCTTTGCTACCATGGTCTATGTCGGTTATTGTCTATTCTCATCATATGGGATACCAATTAGCATTAGAGAAGTTCTATGAAGTTTAGTTGGTGGTATGGGACGCTATCTAGACATTGCACAATAGACTTTGAAGATGTTATTAAGAGTCCCTAGGTCTTGTCTAAGACCATTATTTGAATGTCCTTTATGTGATGTATGTCTTCTAAATGAACTAATAAACTAATGACTTACGTTATGAAGTATGTAAGTGAATAAGTACCTAATCTAGAGTGCCTTAGGGATTCTTTAGTTAAATTGTGAAGAGGGCATAAAGGATGATCTCTTCATGTCTTATCTATGGAAGTATTGAGAATGACTCTAGTTAGGGAAAAGGTTTGGTGTTGTTGACATGATCTAATTAGGTAGTCTTAAGGACTATTTAGGTAATCTTGTAGAGGTAAATCATGGACGTTATCTTCTTGATTTACTTAAGTAGGTCTTTTGATAGCCTTTGGAAGGAGAGTGTCCTATCATCTATGTGTTGATGTATTTAGTAAGAATGATTCTATCCTAGGGAGTCTATTGGATCACTTTAGTGTGTGTGTAAGGGATTGTATGGGCGGTTGCTTCACAACTCACTCAAGTGAGACTTACAATTCACCTTTGGTAGAAGAATCTTACCTTGATGCTTAAGATACTTTGTAAGTGTGTATGTGACTCATTATAAGCAATCGTAAGGTTCGTTTAGGCACATCTAGAGAGGGTGTATGGGCGGTATCTCTTTGTGTGACATAAGTATATCTTAGGATAGCTTTGAGTGGGATAATTACATGCTAAAGGTGTCTAAAGTGAAGGTTAAGTACTTCACTGTACAGTGAAGAGACTTCACTGTAACAGTGAATTGGCTCACTGTTAAGTGGTCCTAAAAATGCATTAATTTGTCCAAATGTTGTCTTATGTGTTTCTAAGTTGCTAAATGTTATTCTTTTGATTATAATGTGATTTATTAATTGAAAATATGCATATTTCCAATAAAGTCGTTTTCATGATTTTTATGCATAATGTCATACTTAGTACATGTGGTTGTACTAATTCCATGCTTTATTTTCTATCTATAGTTCTTAATAGGTGAAGAGCTTGGGGAAGAAGACTTGGACAAGGAGATCGTTCAAGAAGAGTTGAAGTATTTCCTCATTTGACTCGAGGGCATATATGTCATTTGATATTTCTTTTATGAAGTTTTGTAACAGACTATTAGTAGTATGTTTTTAATTAGTATGGGCCGTGTCCCAAGTATTATTGTGTCTTAAGATGATGATCGAGACTTAGTGTTTTCCTATTTCCATATATTAAAGAATTTATGACTTCTATATTGTTTTACAAAAAGTTTTAATTCCGCACTACTTTTCGTTATGTATATGTGTATAAGACCTCCGAGAGGTCGAACACGCCTGTCGCAATCCAATATTGCACCCTAACTTCTAGGGTGTGGTTCGGGATGTGACAAGCTTGGTATCAGAGCATAGGTTAATGAAAGTAGTCTTAGGTATCAAAAAGTCTCGAAAAGTCATGTCTAGTAGAGTCTTGACCATCGGTGTGAGTCGCGACACATCTATGGACGAGAGGCTATCGGATATAGTGTTTCCCTTTATTTCTACTCCTATGTCGTGCGGTAGAGTTATGTTGTGATTATCCTTCTTATGAGTTTTGTTGTGTTTCTAGGAGATAAATACTAGAAGGATGGCCACTAGAAGGATGGAAGAGGGTAGGGTTGAATGAGGAAGCTCCTCCTCAAGTTGAGCAAGTTGAGCCTCCTCAAGATGATCATTCCCCTAATGTGGAAGGAGGTAATGAGGTGCCGGAGTTGTCTAATAGGGTGATTGGAGAGGCTTTGCTTGCTTTAGCCCGAGCCGTAACGGCTCAAGCTAACTTGAACATGGTGCCTAGGGTTAATGCTATGGAGAGTACTATGTCATATCGGTTGAGAGACTTTGTGAGGTTGAATCCTCAAATATTTCTTGTCTCTAAGGTGAATGAAGATCCCCAAGATTTCCTTGATGGTGTGTAGAAAGTTTTGAGTGCTATGGGGGTTATATCTAGGGAGAAGGCGGAGTTGGCTTCTTATAAATTGAGAGATGTGTCTCAAATTTGGTACACTCAATGGAAGGACAATAGGCCGGTGGAGTCGGGTCCTATTGAGTGGGAAGAATTCAAGGAAGCTTTTCTTGGTAAGTACATTTCCCGAGAGAGGAGAGAGGTTAAGGTAGAAGAATTTATCAATATCAAGCAAGGCAATATGAGTGTTGAGGAATACTCTTTGAAGTTCTCAACTTTGTCTAGGTATGCACCTTCCTTAGTGTCTAATCCAAGGGATGAAATGAGTCGCTTTGTGACGGGTGTAGCCGACTTAGTGAGGGAGGAATGTCGTACGGCTATGTTGCATGATGATATGACTTTGGCTAGACTCATGGTGTATGCACAATCAATTGAAGAGTCTAAACTTAGGAGGATGTCAAGGAACTTGAAAAGGAGTGTTGCTTGTGATCAAGTGCAACCTAGGTTCAAAAAGAGGGCTCAAACTCAAGAAGAATCTAGGGGTGCTAAATTCAAGGTTGAGAAAGGAGGTAGTTCAAAAGATGGCAAACCTACATGTGTCACTTGTGGTAAGAGACATTATGGTGAGTGTCTAGTGGGTACGGGTAATTTCTTTGGATGTGGAAAAGATGGTCACAAAATGAGAGATTGTCCAAACATTGCTTCTAGGAAAGAGGGTAAGAAGGTTGAGCCTAGTGTTCCAAAGGAAGAGGCTCCAACTAAGAGGCGTTTCTATGCACTCCGGACTAGAATTGAGAAGCCGGGTGATGGTGATGATGACGTTGGTAAGTTCTTGATTTTCTTCTGATAGTATGAGTTCCTTTTAAGTGGGGGAGTATAGTTAGAATTGTGCTAGAAGTTGTTGCATGTGCATGATGTTTAGGAGTTTGGTTGAAATTGAATTTCATTAACTTCTTTGCATTGTGTGTTTTATTGAGTTATGAGCATGTTGTAAAAGGTGTTTATATGATTTTACCTTGCATATGAGCATGTTTATATCATGAATTGCATAAGATTGTATTTTTTGAAAAATTTGCCTAAAATCACTGTTCACTATCCACAGTTCACTGTGTAATTTTCGAAAAAGTGACTAATTGATTCATTGGTATAAAATTATTGTTATGTTGTTATAACTGATGTATAAGTAGGATATTTAATATAAAATTAGTTTTTACCATTTGGAATGAAGAATGTGAGTTTTGTGGCATAATGCATTATAGAATTGTTTTCTATGTTCTTGTTGTGTTGTGAATGTCTTGAACTTGTGAAATTGATATTTTCTTCTTGATTATGTATTGTATGGTTTGGATATGTGCTGCTAGTTGATTATCTAATCTTGGAAATATTCGGAGAGTGGCAAGTGTCATTCGAGGATGAATGTTGTCCAAGTGGGGGAGAATGTAAGACCCAAAAAAATGACTTAGGTTATCTAGATCCTAACATGTTGGTATTGGTGGTATAAGGTCTTTAATGTGGTCTATAATATGGTATAGAGGCAGTAGCTAAAGCATTAGGTGCATCGGAAGTCAAACGTCAAGGGATGACTAAGACGTTCGACGATGAAGTCACCTAAATGCCTCATATGTAGTTTTATGTGTTTATGTGTTATTCATGAGGTTTTAAGGTCCTTAAATGAGTTATTATATCATGTATAGGCAGTGTGTCAAGTTTCATGAAGTTTGGAGGTCAAACGTCCAAGAACGTTCATGAAAATCGAAAGATATGCCTTGAAACAACCTTGTTTGTCTAGGCATGTTTTGTCGAGTTTTACGTGTTCATTTTGGATGAAATTCATGTGAGAGGTGTTAAACTCATAGAAGTTCATATTTCGGTTGGAAAAGTTCGGGAAAAAATCCCCAAGGACAAACAAAGGGTCCTTGAGGAAGGACCCAAGACTTGGTGTCAAGGCTGCCAAAGACAGCCCAAAACACGGAGGTGGTCGACGTCCCGTTGGTTGGGTGTCGTCGACTGCGACTTAGCCTGGGGAGCTAAGATCCCATTTCCCAGCATCTGAACCCATCGACGGTTGCCAGCACGGACCGTCTTTGGGCTTACGCCCCGTCGATGGGGGTGGCGTCTGTGTGGCCTGTTTCCTGCGTAGTCCACTGCCACAAATTCACCCCACTTCCAAATAAGAGTATTGGTGGTTTATTAAGGGTATATTGAGTATTTAACCAGTATATAAGTGTTAAACACTTAGAATATTTCATTCTTCTAAATCAAAATCCCAAAATCCCTTAAGAAATCCCAAAGACTCCATTGAAGTCCAAAATCAAGGAACAGCTTGGAGGTGACGTTTTGAGTGGAAATTCTTCATCAAAGTGAAGAGTTATCATCATTGAGGTATGGGTTTTTATCCTTGAAACTCATTTCATCAAGGATCCCAACTTTCAAAGATGTTTTCAAACTTTTCAAAAGAGGAATTGTCCAATTTCATGATTCTACCATGGGTTCTTGCATTAAAGGTTTTCAAACGT
Organism: Solanum sitiens; assembly: GCA_016801875.1. Classification (NCBI taxonomy): domain Eukaryota; kingdom Viridiplantae; phylum Streptophyta; class Magnoliopsida; order Solanales; family Solanaceae; genus Solanum; species Solanum sitiens. The sequence goes on along the minus strand of JABWTJ010000283.1, from coordinate 923,737 downwards.
CTATTATTGATTATATTGATGTTGTATTGATGATTTTAACCTAAATTACCTATGAACCCATGTAATTGATGAACGTAAGATTTTGACTAGATTATGGGTTACTTGATATTGGCTTAATGTTGATGAATTCATGTGTAATTTTTTATAGGCTTTCTATTGATGTAAGAATAGTTTTCAATTGTTATAAAATTGGTATTGTATTGTGGAATCTATGTTGAATTGGTGTAGATTTCATTGATTTCTGTAATGGTGTGTGGAATTGGTGTTCATGGACTTGGGTAAGGGTCTTGTGTTATCAAATTGAGTAAGTTGACTTGAATTAAAGTGTTGAAGATGGAATGGAGGTATACTGCCCCATTTTATTTATTTTGATGTTAGTTATACTTTTATTCTATTATGATTGGTTTTGGTCCACTTTTGGTGGCGGTGTTATGTGAATTGATGTGGCCTTGTTGACGTTACTTTCTAGTACATTGATGATCATGGTCTTGTCAGCACTACTTGAACTTATATGGCTATTTGTGTAGTTTATTTGGTGATGTGTAATCATATCTACCTATTTGTGAAAGTATGTGTTAGACTATTGATACTATCTAGGAAATCATGTTATGCTTTGACTATGTGTTAAGTGTGTAGTCCTAGAGTTGATACATGGTTGTTCTTAAATTGGTTAGATGAGTCTAAAATGTTTAGATTGATAATGTTAAGGTAATGCATAGACTGACTTAATAAGTTTAAGGGTCATGCTTGAGGGTCTAAAGAATGATAGGCTATATGTGTTAAAATTGAACTATGTTGTATCTTGTTTAGGTAGACTTGTGTCCCTTACTTGATGCATATGTGAATATATGATGTCTTGACATTAGGAACCTAAAGGGTCTTAGTCTTGAATTAATGAATATAGGTGAGACCTTGAATGATGATTAAATGGTCATTTATGTGGAACATTGAACCAAGTGGTAAGGTTATGAATTGTGAAGTAGTGAGCCGTAATGGTATCCTTCATGTAATGAGTGATGGACTTAAGGTTGATTGTCTGGAACGGCATCATATCAAACCTTAGAAAGTCGAGATGAGCTTCTTGTCGCCATAGTGAGAGAGCCCTAATGGACCTTGGTTTGATAGGGTAAATGTAATTGGGTCATGAACATGATATGGGACCCATTTGTATGAACCTTAATGTAAATTGATCTATGAGAACTAATGCTAGCACCGAGTGAGTATGGTTAAGGGAAGTACTTCTAGTTAAGTATGAGACTAGAATACAAAGTACGTCCTTCATATTCCTTAACCATGTGCCTGCATGGGATTTCTATGTTCTACCCTTGGCAAGTAGAACACCTTATCGAAGTAGGATAGAACTTCGGATTCCCTGCTTTGCTACCATGGTGTATGTCGGTTATTGTCTATTCTCATCATATGGGATACCTATTAGCATTAGAGAAGTTCTATGAAGTTTAGTTGGTGGTATGGGACGCTATCTAGACATTGCACAATAAACTTTGAAGATGTTAGTAAGAGTCCCTAGGTCTTGTCTAAGACCATTATTTGAATGTCCTTTATGTGATTTATGTCTTCTAAATGAACTAATGAACTAATGATTTACGTTATGAAGTATGTAAGTGAATAAGTACCTAATCTAGAGTGCCTTATGGATTATTTAGTTAAATTGTGAAGAGGGCATAAAGGATGATCTCTTCATCTCTTATCTATGGAAGTCTTGAGAATGACTGTAGTTAGGGAAAAGGTTTGGTGTTGTTGACATGATCTAAGCCTTAGGTAGTCTTAATGACAATTAAGGTAATCTTGAAGAGGTCAATCATGGACGTTATCTTCTTGATTTACTTAAGTAGCTCTTTTGATAGCCTTTGGAAGGAGAGTGTCCTATCATCTATGTGTTGATGTGTTTAGTGAGAATGATTCTATCCTAGGGAGTCTATTGGATCTCTTGAGTGTGTGTGTAAAGGATTGTATGGGCGGTTGCTTCACAACTCACTCAAGTGAGACTTTGAATTCACCTTTGGTAGAAAAATCTTACCTTGATGCTTAATATGCTTTGTAAGTGTGTATGTGACTCATTATAAGCAATCTTAAGGGTCGTTTAGGCACATCTAGAGAGGGTGTATGGGCGGTCTCTCTTTGTGTGACTTAAGTTAATCTTAGAATAGCTTTGAGTGGGATAATTTCATGCTAAAAGGTGTCTAAAGTGAAGGTTAAGTACTTCACAGACTTTACTGTAACAGTGAATTGGCTCACTGTTAAGTGGTCCTAAAAATGCATTAATTTGTCTAAATGTTGTCTTATGTGTTTCTAAGTTGCTAAATGTTATTCTTATGATTAAAATATGATTTGTAAATTGAAAATATGCATATTTCAAATAAAGTCCATTTTCATGATTTTTATGCATAATGCCATACTTAGTACATGTGGTTGTACTAATTCCATGCTTTATTTTCTATATATAGTTCTTAATAGGTGAAGAGCTTTGGGAAGAAGACTTGTACAAGGAGATCGTTCAAGAATAGTTTAAGTATGTCCTCATTTGACTCGAGGGCATATATGTCATTTTATGTTTCTTTTATGAAGTTTTGCAATAGACTATTAGTAGTATGTTTTTAATTCCTATGGGCCGTGTCCCAAGTATTATCGTGTCTTAAGATGATGATCGAGACTTAGTGTTTTCCTATTTCCATATATGAAAGAGTTTATGACTTCTATATTGTTTTACGAAAAGTTCTAATTCCGCACTATTTTTCGTTATGTATATGTGATGAATGATATGATAGGCTTGTATGAGACCTCCGAGAGGTCAATCCAAGATTGCACCCTAAATTCTAGGGTGTGGTTCGGGATGTGACAGCTTCGTAAAATTCTTAATAATGATGTACTTTAGCAGTGTATGAAGTTTGGTGATATTTGGAGGTCAAACGTTCAAGAACGTCCATGACGTTCGGAGGATGAGCCTTGGAAAGTATTTGTGTGTCCTTATGTGTTTTAGCGTGTTTTACATGTCCGTTTTGATTAAAATTGGTGTGGGATGTTCCTAGTACCTAGATGACTATGTTTATGGGTTCAAAGTCTGGGTACGACTTCACCTAGGACCCACAAGGTGTCCTAGAATAGGACCCAAGACATGGCAACCAAGCTGCCAAAACTGGGCAATCGATGCCCATCAGTCTACTGGCCGTAGACACAACGATGCCCCGTAATTTGGAGGGAGTAGTCCCACACTTAGTGGGAAATTATACCACAAGGAATCATCCTCATTCCCAATCGACGCTCTAGAAGGACGGGCCATCGACTGGACGATGCCCCGTAGCTACTGGACGTCGATGTGTCACTGAAAAAGCTGTCACGTTTGCTGCCTTGGCTTGGGGTGTTTTGAAAATTCACTCCAAGTCTTTTATCAATCTAGTATAATTATTTAAGGGTTTTAAAGTATATTGAATTTCTTTTAAGTCCTAGACCTAGACAAGACCCCTCTCTTATAATATTCAAACTCTCTCTCTAAAGAAAGACTCTCCCAAAACCCCATAGAAGCTTCGACTCAAGAAAAGCTTGGAAGACTGTTGGTGGACGTGTTATATATAAACAATTAGTGGGTTTCTTCTCATTTAGGTATGGTAGTCATCCTTTAATTCTCTTCCATTCAAGGAGCCATTTCTAAAAGATTTCAAAAAGGATTTTCAAACTCTATCTTTGACTCTAAGCATGGGTCTTCATATAAAAATGTTTTCATGATTCAAATGTGTTGTTTTTATTGTTATTGATGATTTTAACTTCAAAACCCTAATGAACACATGCTTATGCATATTTCCAACTTCTAGCTTAAGAAATAGGTTAAATGAACAAGATTGTTTAGTGTTTGAGTTTTGGTTTCTTCATGTTGATATTATGGTTTAGCTACTGCCCTAAGGGCTATTGTATGATGAATTGTTGGGTAAATTTTGAATAGGTGTTGAATGCTTGAATTAATGGTAAGTTGGTCTCATTGTATAACTCTTATTTTGAAATGCAGTTGAGTGGTATGGTCCACTTTTGGTGGCGCTGTTTACTTGAAATATATGAATGTTAATCTACTTGTGTATTGTGAATAAGGACATTAAGGCACATTATGTGATATATGATGATAATGATGTTGATCTTGTTGATGTGCTTTATGAAGCTTGTTATGTGAAGTATGCTAAAGATTATGTCTAAATGAACTATATGTTTATGTGAAGCATGTTTAAGTGTGTAATATGATGAATGAATGTTTTAAGCATGTTTAGAATTCAATGTTGATGAAATGGTTATTAGGTGGAAGGTGTGATCATCTGTACACTCACACACTCACTCTTGTATGAATGAATGAAGTTAGCAAATGTGTTTAAGGGGAGTTTTGGGGTGAACACTCTTTGTGAGTTGAGAGAAAGTGTTTAGTGGCAACCTTACTATATCCTAAGAGCTTTCTAAGATAGGTTAGAGGATGGATGCTCTTCATGAGTTTAGATGTGGTGTCAACTAGTTATCCTTAACCTATAGTATATAATGTTGAGACTCCGTGGGGGAGTTATTCTTAGCACCGAGCGGATATGAAGAAGGGGTGGATACACTTTGCGAGTTGAGATGTTGTATTCCAATGTACCGCTTGATATGACTACTCCTCGTTAGTAGAGAATGAGTTACTTAGTAGCAATCTCCTTATCCCTTAACTATGCACCCACATAGGTGTAGATATTGAAAAAGCCTTGTAAAAGCTAAGAGAATGACCCTACCCTAGGCAAGTGTGGATCCCTCATCTGATAAGAGCTAGTATTGGGATTCCATGTTTAGCTATCAAGGTCTAAGTCGGTTCAATCCATCCCTCCAAAAAGAATTTAATGAACTAAGTCCCCTAAAAGAGTGTACTACTTAGGGTAGGTGGTGTTATGGGAGGCTATTTATCCATTGCATTAAGTAGACATTCCGAAAGCAGAGTCTTGGTGTTTTTTATATGAAGTGTATGAATGAGATATCATATGTTACAAATGAGGTTAGATGACTTAAGGTCTAACTATAAGGAAGCATGTTAAAGTTATGTTTCATATAATGAAGTTATGAATGACTAATGTAGTGTGCTTGATCCAAGGGAATCCTCAAGGATAACTAAGTGAGAGTAGTAGTATGGGATGCTACTGTCACATTGTACTTAGTGTTACTCATAAGTCCCATTGGAATAGGGCACTTACATGAAGTCCTTAATGTATGAATGTTCTTCTATTGTCTAGTCTAGCGTGTGGACTTGTTTCTCGTGCGAGGTAAGCCTATGGTTGATAGTCTTAAGGGTAACTTAGGTGTGTATTGAAGGATGTGTATGGGAGGTTCCTTCAAGTCTTACCTTAGTGAATCTTAGAATAACTTGGTTAGGGAAACTACATCACCTGTGATGTTTTTGGAGTTCACTTTAAAGTGACTCCTTGTGCTAAAATTATGGAAATCTTTTATTACGTGCTAAATTATTATTCTTATGCTATTTCACTTCTATATTCATGAAGGTTTTACTTATTTGTATGAAAGCTTATTTTACTAAAATGTCCATTTTTGCATGTTTTTCAATATGTCATACTTAGTACATTGTCTTCTACTAACCCTATAAATTTATATACTCTATAAGTATAGGTTGGAGGCAAGAAGAAGTCTAGAAGGCAAAACTTGGGAATCGACTCTCTCAAGAGTAAGTATGTGTAACCTCGAAAATGACATAGGTGAAGCTAGAGACTAACATGGTTGTCATAACGTTCTAAGGTCCTAAATTGTTATATAATAAGGTACTCAGGCAATGTCTAGAGTTTTAGCTTATTTGGAAGTGAAACGTCACGGGACTACTAAGACGTTCGACAACTAAGTCACATATGTTCCTCATGTGTGGCTATATTCATATATGTGTGTTTCATGAGTTAATGAGGTCATTACATGAGTTATTGTAGTTTTTATACACAATGTGTCAAGTTTCATGAAGTTTGGAGGTCAAACGTCGAAGAACGTCCATGACGTTCAAAAGGTTTGCCTTTAAATGACCTTGTGTGTCTATGTATGTTTTATCAAGTTTGACGTGTTCGTTTTGGATGAAATTGATGTGGGAGATCCTAAACCCGTATAAGAGCATATTTGGGTTGGAAACGTCCGGGCAAAAATCCCCAAGGACCATCCAAGGGTCCTTGAGGAAGGACCCATGTTGGTAGCCAAAACTGCCCAAGGCAGTCCCACCTACGGATGGCAATCGACGGCTCGTGGCCTGGTCGACGCCCCGTAGATGGAGGGAGTCAATGAGTACATAGCCTAGGGATATAAGATCCAATTTTCAAGTCTCTGAACCCATCGACGGAGGACAGGATAATCCGTTTGTGTACTGACGCCCCGTCGATCGGCAGTCATTTGTGAAGTTGTCTTCCAGCGCAAGTTTACTGTTAATTCATGAGGGTGAAGTGGTAAATTCACCCAACGTCCAAATAAGAGTTTGGGAGGTTTCCTAAGGGTCTTTTTGGTATTTTAAATATGTTTATAAGTCTTAAACACTAAAGTGAATTCATTCTTCAAAAATCAAAACCCAAAACCTCTAAAGAGCTCTGTAGAACTCCATTGAATCTTGAAGGGAGATTGAAGTTTGAAGGTTGATTTCTACACCAATTTCTCTCAAATTTCGTGGATTAGAATCAATAAGGTATGGTTTTTTATCCTTGAAAGTATATTCATCAAGGAGCCAATCTTCGAAGTGATTTTCAAAGGTTAATCAAAAGATGAGTTTTCTAAATTGAAATCTATCCATGAGTTCTTGCATTAAAGGTTTTAAAGCATTGAATATTGATTAAATTGTTGTTAATTTGATTATTTTAACTCAATTAACCTATGAACCCATGCAATTGATGAACCCTAGTTTTTGACTACTTTATGGGTTAAGTGATATTGACTAAATAATTATGAATACTAGTGTAGTTTTCTATGGGCTATTAAATGATATAAGAATTATATTCAATTGATGTCATATTGGTATTAGATTGATAAATATATATTGAATTGACTTATATTCATAGAGTATTGTCATAATTGTATTGAATTGATGTTCGTGGCCATGGGTAAGGGCCTTATGGTATTGAATTGGATGATTTAGATATGGATTGAAGTGGTGAGAATGGAGTGGTGGTACGCTGCCCTAATTCTCTTTATTTTTTTTATTAGTCTAGAATTATGTTATGATTGGTATGGTCCACTTATGGTGACGGTGCTATGTGCTTTACTTGTAATAGATGTGGCCTTGTCGGCGTTACTTTACGTATTATGATGATCATGGCTTTGTAGGCACTACTTGAAGTATTATGATGATTTGTGTAGTTGATTATGTGAAGTATGATCATATCTACCTACATGTTAGTAATGTGAAAGTATATGTTGTTCTATTGATGTTTTTAGGTGATCATGTTAGACTATGACTATGTGTTTATGTGTGTAGTCATAGAGTTGATGCATGATTGTTCCTACTTTATTATATGAGTCTATAATGGTTAAATTGATGATGTTATAGTAGTAGATAGGATGATTTAAAGATGATGTTGGTTGTGCCTATTTGCTTCTAGAACGACATTGTCACATCCCGAGACCACACCCTAGAAGTTAGGGCACAATCTTGGATTGCAATCGGCGTACTTGACCTCTCGGAGGTCTTATACAAGCCTTTCATATCATTCATCACATATACATAATGAAAAGTAGTGCGGAATTAAAACTTTTCACAAAACATATCATAGTCTTTAAAAACTCTTTCATATAAAAGTAATAGGAAATACTAAGTCACAATCTCATCATCTTAAGACACAAGAGTACTTGGGACACGGCCCATACGAATTAGAAAATATAGTACTACTAAGTCTATTACAATACTTCAATACGAAACATAAACGACATATATGCCCTCGAGTCGAATGAGGACATACTTCAACTTCTCTTAAACGATACTACGGTCCAACTCTTGCTTCCCAAATTCTCCTCACCTACCAAGAACTATATAGATAGATAAAAGCATGGAATATGTACAACCACATGTACTAAGTATGGTTTAATGCATAAAAATCATGAAAATGGACATTTATTGGAAATATGCATATTTTTCATTTAAATATCGTCATATCATCATAAGAACAAAATTTATCAACTTAGAATCACATAAGGAAACATTTAAACCAATATCACAATCTAAAGAGCAACTTTACAGTAACCCATATTCACTGTACAATGAATTGCTTCACTGTTACAGTGAATTGCTTCCTACAATGTACTCTTCTCACTAAAATCTATCCTAAGGTTCATTTAAGTCACATAAAGAGAGACTTCCCATACACCCTCTCTAAATGTGCCTAAACGATCCTCTAGGATACTCATAATGAGACACATGCACACCTACAACACAACAACATACAAGACATACAAAATATGACAATCTCCCCTACCAAGGTTATCAAAAGACTTACTAAAGTACTCCTACAAGAGAACGCCCATACACCTTATTCAAGGTTATCTAAATAATCCTTAAGACTTCCTAAGTTTAGATCATGTAAAACATAACAACCAACTTCTCTAACTAGAGTCATACTCAAGAATTCCATAGATAAGACATGCAGAGATCATGCCATATGCCCTCTTCACACTTTAGCTAAGGAATCATTAAGTCACTTTGGATTAGGTACTCATTCATTTACATACTATCTATCATAAAGTCATTATCCCATTAGTTCATTAAGACACATTCATTACATAAAGGACATTCAAGTAATGGTCTTGGAGAAGACCTAGGGACACTTACTAACACTTTCAAAGCCTATTGTGCAATATCTAGATAGTGTCCCATACCACCACCTAAATCTCATAGAACTTCTCTAATTCTAATAGGTATCCCATATGATGAGAATAGACAATAACCGACATAGACCATGGTAGAAAAACATGGAATCCGGAATCCTACTCCGATGAGGTTGTTCTACTTGCCAATGGTAGAACTTGGACACATCCCATGTAGGCTCGTGGTTAAGGAATATGAAGGGCTTGTTTGTATTCTAGACTCATACTTTAACTATAACTACTTCCCTTGCCATACTCACTCGGTGCTAGCCTTTGTTCTCGTAGAGTACATCATATTAAGGTTCATACATAGGGCCTTACATCATATTCATAACCCAATCACATTTACCCTACCAAAGAGGTCCTCTAGGGCTACCTTCCTATGGCAACAAGAGGCTCATCATGACTTTCCTAAAGATTGATGTGATGCCGTTCCAGCCAACCAACCTTAAGCCCATCACTAAATTATATGAAGGATACCATTACGGCTTTTGACTTCAAGTTTGATGACCTTACCTTCTAGGTTCAAGGTTTCACATAAAGGACCCTCTTATCATCATTCAAGGTCTCACATCATGAATCAATTCAAGACTAAGACTCTTTAGCTTCCTAAGTCAAGACATCACATATTCACATTCATACTAGCATCAAGTAAAGCACTTAAGTCACCCTAGACAAGACACACCATTACTTTACTTTAGCACATTTTACATGTCATTCTAGAAGCACATAGGAAAATATTATCATATTAAAGTCACTCTATATACTAATATATCATCATCAACATAACCATTATAGACTCATATAGCCAAAAAGGAAACAATCATGTATCAACTCTAAGACTACACACAACACATAATCATTAGACTAACATAATCACCTAAATAACATCAATAGAAGAAACACATACATTCACATTACTGCACATAGGTAGATATGATCATATTGCACATAATAAACTACACAAATCAACATAATACTTCAAGTAGTTGCCGAAAAGGCCATGATCATCATAATACTTAAAATAGCGCCGACAAGGCCACATTAATTCACATAACACCACCACCATAAGTGGACGAAACAAATAACAACACAATTGAAGTCTAATTAACATTAATAAAAGAGGATTACGATAGCGTACTACCACTTCATCCTTAACACTTCAAGCCAATGCCAATTCATGCAATTCAATATCATAAGGCCCTTACCCATGACCATGAACATCAATTCAATACATAACTATAATACTCAATGAAATCTAAAGTCAATTCAATATTTATTTATTAATTTAAGACCAATTATATATTTAATATAATTCTTACATCATTAGAAATCCCATAAGAAACTACACATTAATTCACAAAAACAAGACGAATATCAAGTAACCCATAAATTAGTCAAAAACTAGGGTTCATCAATTACATGGGTTCATAGGTTAATTAAGTGAAAATCATCTTATTAACAACAATTCAATCACTAAACAATGATTAAAAACCATTAATGCAAGAACCCATGGTAGATCATGAAATAGGTCAATTCATCTTTTGTAAACTTTAGAAAACATCTTTGAAAGTTGGGATCCTTGATGAAACGAGTTTCAAGGATCAAAAACCATACCTCAATGAAGCTAATCCTCCAATTTGATGAATAATCTCCACTTAAATCACTAATCCAAGATCTTCCTTGAGTTTTAGGTTTAATGGAGTCTTAGGGAATTTCTAAGAGATTTTGGGGTTTTGATTTTAAAGAATGAAATATTGTAAGTGTTTAAGGCATATAAACACATTTAAAATACCTAAAAGAACCTTAGGGAACCTACAAACCTTCTATTTGGAAGTGGGGTGAAATTACAACATCACCCCTCAACTTAACAGTGGCTTGCGCAGGAACACAGACTAATCGACACTTGCCCATCGACGAGGCATCATTCCACACACGGACAGTCATGTCCTCCATCGATGGGTTCAAAGACTGTAAAATAAGATCTTAGATCCCCAGGTTAATTCCCAAATGACGACATTCCACCAACGGGGCGTCGTCTGACCCACTAGGCATCGATTGCCTCGGTTGGTTGGGACTGTTTAGGCATTTTTGGGCATCAACTTGGGTCCTTGAGGATTGTCCTTAGGGATACTTGCCCGGAAGTTTCAAACCCAAACATGCTTGTATATGAGTTTACGACCTCTCACATAAATTTCACCCAAAACAAACACGTAAAACTCAACGAAACATGCCTAGACACACAAGGTCATTTCAAGGCAAATCTTTCGAACGTCATGGACGTTCTTGGATGTTTAACCTCCAAACTTCACGAAACTTTATACACTGACTATTTACACTATAGTAACTCATTTAAGGACTTCACAACATCATGAATCAAACATAAACACATAGAGCCACATACGAGGCACATAGGTGATTTAGTCGTCGAACGTCTTAGTCGTCCCTTGACGTTTGACTTCCAATGCACCTAAACTCTTAGCTACTGCCTCAATACCATATTATAGACTTATTCAGGACCTTATACCATCATGACAACAATGTTATGATCTAGTTCACCTAAGTTATTGTTTGGGACCTTACATTCTCCCCCACTTGGACAACATTCGTCCTTAAATGACACTTGCCACTCTACGAACACTTCCAAGAATAGAGAATCAACTAGAAGCTCAAAACAAAACCATATATCACACAATCAAGTAGAAAACATCAATTTATTATAATCTAGAGATTCACAACACAACAACAAACTACAATAAATTCTATAACTCACTATGCTACAAAACTCACATGCCTCATTCCAAATAGCAAAAACTCATTTTATATTCAATATCATACTCATATACATCAGTTCTAACCACATTATAACAATTTTAGACTAAAGAATCAATTAGTCAGATTTTGCAAAATTCAACAGTGAACCTGCCAAGCTACAGTTATTTTATGCAATTTCCAAAAATTCAACTTTTATGCAATTCATGATATAGAAACATGTTAATATGCAAGGTAATATCATATAAACATATTTTACAACACGCTCTATGCTCCATAAAATACACAATGCAAGAAGTTAATGAAATTCAATTTCAAACAAACTCCTAAACACCATGCACATGCAACAAACTAACACATCTATTTAGCCATACTCCCCCACTTAGAAGGAACCCATATCACAACAAGAGAAAACAATACTTAACAACATCATCATCACTCTCATCCGGCTTCTCTCCTATAGCCCGGAGTGCATAGAAACGCCTCCTTGTTGGAGCATCATCCTTTGGAACACTAGGAGCGACTTTCTTACCATCTCTATTAGGACAATCTCTAACTTTGTGTCCATCTTTTCCACATCCAAAGCAACTACCGGTACCCCTTAGACACTAACCATAATGTTTCTTGCCACAATTGGCACATGTAGGCTTGCCATCTGTGGAACTACCTCCTTTCTAACACTTCCCCTTAGCACCCCTAGGTTCTTCTTGAGTTTGAGCCCTCTTTTTGAACCTAGGTTGCACTTGATCACTAGCATCACTCCTTTTGAAGTTTCTAGCAATTCTACCAAGTTTATATTCTTCAATAGATTGTGCATAAACCATGAGTCTAGATAAGGTCATATCATCATGTAGCATAGTGAATCGCTCAAATTACACTTTTTTACAGAAGTATAAGCGGTCGTATCAAGTAAAGAACCCAACAAGTAGGTTGGGGTCAATCCCACGAGCAAAATGATTTAGACTTAACTTTAATATACTATTACGTATACTTAGTCAAGTCCTTTCCGAAAACAGTTAATTAAAGGGGGGATTTTGTGCAACTAAAGTGTTCAGTTATTTCTAAGTAAAACAAGTAGCAAGATTAAAACTTTGATTTTTATCAAGGGATGAGAGAAACTAGGGTGTAAGTGTTCCCCATAGGTTCATAACTCGGTAATCCTAGCTATAACAATTCTTTCCTAGTATCTTGCATGAAAAGTTATAAGCTATGTCTCTCTAAATCCTTGGTCCGACATTTAGAGAGTTTCACCCCGTACCTTGGTCCGGCTACGTGTGTCTAATTTACTAAACCTTACCTTTACCTCATATTAAGCATCATATTTGATGTTTGGCTTAGTTACTACTTCGCACCAATCGAAACTAATCTATTAGATAGTGTCCACTAAATCTATGTTAATAATTATTTTCCTATTAACTACCCCCTTGGTCCGGCAAGTAGAGAGAGGACAAGTTCTAACGCGTGCACTCATTAAAAAGACTTCTAAACGAAAGAATTATCAATACATGCAAGAATCTATTCTAGAATTGTTATTTAGCTAGTTTTACCTTGTTAATCATCCATGGTTCCCACAACCCTAGTTGTGGATTTAGTTACCCATGCTTAGAAATATACAATTTATGATTGTTAAACAAGAATTCATGTACTTGTTTTGATAAGGTTGAAGAAAATCCAGAAATCACACTTGAAATAGCAAAATTTACTTGATAATCGACTCCGGAAACTTGAATACATTGCTAAATTGCAAAGTCAAAGCTCCAAGAACAAAAGTATGAAAAATAATAGAAAGTCTAACCCTAAAAACGAGGTTTTTAACCCTATTTATAATAACAAAGTCCTAAATTAAAAGGAGTCCAAAATAAGGAAAGTTTGTCCAGAAAATGCGGCTTCAGTCGACAACCCCACGGACAGTCTGTTGATGGAACGACGGACCGTCGACTGCCTCCGTCGGTCCACACTTAGTTTTTTCTTCAGCCTTCATTTTTGCATCTTCTCTAATCCAATCGTCGGACCAACAGCATGGTCTGTTGTCTCACTCATGGCCCGTCAATGCCTCTGTTATTCCATACTTAGTGATTTCTTAAACATCGGTTACTGGGACTAATATCTGATCTGATCGACGGTATGCCAGGACGGTTCGTCGATTAGTCGACGGACCTTCGATCCTTTCGTAGCCCCACACTTAGTCAGAATTCCCCGAGTTGCTTCTAGATGCTTGGACCTCCAGTCGACGATCACCACCCACAGACCGTCGATGGAACGAAGGGCCGTCGATGGCTTCGTGGGTCACTTCTGCAATGATTTCTGCACAGCTGTCTGCATTTTTATTTTGGAAAACTTCCCCGCAAAACACAGATAAAACATATTAAAATTACTACAAAAGGCCCTAGACACACACTAAACTTAAGAAAAAAGCATTGAAAGTATCGTGAAACAACGATAAATCAACACCCTCAACTTAAATTCGTTGTTTGTCCTCAAGCGACGCACTATGACTCACCACAATACTTTTGTACAAAAATACTCTCTTTTTAAGGTTTCACAATCATATGGCTATCAATCCCAATTTTTTTAATTGCTTTAGTGCATGCTTTTACTCTTCGGCTCACTAGGCTCCTTTTTGTGGATCAGACCATGACACAAACTCACCACGCACCGACACCTCTCCTATTTTGATCTTTCACGAATGTACCAACTTTCCAATATTTCAACTAGGGTCCTCACTTCAAAAACAATATCCTCCTTTTTCACACAATGATTTCAAATTTGAGTATAAGGATTATATTCAACACTCACGCTCAGAAAAACTTCACACCTAATTTATACTTGTGGCAATGGACTTGCCCTTATTTTCACTGCTTTAAGTTCACTATATTAGACTCTTAGGATCACGATAGGACTTTCTTGGCTTATAACGTAGGCTCAGGGTGACCCCATTTTGCGAAAATGGGTCACTTCGGGTTGCCCCACCTGAATTTCTTTATTTTTTTAAACTTAATTAATTAAATAATTAATTACTCAGGGTAATTACAATATTACCCTTGGCCTGGAAAAGACCATTTTACCCTTGGACCCTCAAAACTTAAAATTTCTTCTTTTGAGTCCGGGAAAAACTCTTTCGATTAAATCTTCATTTTTGTGAGCCTCACATGGTTGGTTCCAACCTTTCCAAGCTCAATTAACTACCCAAGTTAGTTGGCTTGGTCGTAGTAAGGGTTCTGAGGTCTGGTTCTACGCGTATCAATACATGTGGACCTTGGTCTAATCGCAAGCATTCTTGAAACACCTAAGTCTTGATTCTATTCATTTTTAGGGTTGTTACATTATCCCCCCCTTAGGAACATTCGTCCCCGAATGACACTACTACTTCATGTTGTAATGCCAGTCAGGTCGTAATAAAAGAACTATACACAGTCAATCAATAGCAACAAAGTACGGGGAGATAAGGAAGCATAGGTTAAGAGTATAAAGTCTAACCTCAAGAGCTGAACAGGTGAGGGTAGCGGGCCCTCATGTCGGCCTCAGATTCCCACGTAGCACCCTCAACAAGATGATTTCTCCACAATACTTTCACTGTGGCAATCTCCTTGTTCCTCAGCCGCTTGACCTGTCTGTCTAAGATTTCAACCGGTACCTCCTCATAAGACAAGTCTTCATCAACCCCCAAACCTTCAACAGGTAAGATTGATGCTGGATCACCTAGGCACTTCTTCAACATAGATACATGAAAGACTGGATGGACAGAAGCTAACTCTGCGGGCAATGCCAGCTCATAGGCCACCTCACCCACACGCTGTAGGATCTCATATGGCCCAACATATCTCGGACTCAGCTTTCCTTTCCTACCAAATCTCATCACCCCTTTCATAGGTGATATTTTTAAGTAAACCTGGTCACCAACATCAAATTTTAAGGGTCGCTTTCTGTTATCAGCATATGACTTCTGCCGACTGTACGCAGTAGCCAACCTATCCCTAATCATTCTGACCTTCTCTAAGGCCTCATGAATGATTTCCGGCCCCAAAATGGATGACTCTCCAACCTCGAACCACCCAACTGGAGATCTACACCTCCTACCATACAATGACTCAAACGGTGCCATCCCAATGCTGGAGTGATAGCTATTATTATATAAGAACTCTATCAAAGGTAGTTGGTCATCCCAGTTACCTCTGAAGTCAATCACACACACCCTCAACATATCCTCCAATGTCTGAATGGTGCGCTCTGCCTGCCCATCTGTCTGAGGGTGAAAGGCAGTGCTAAGCTACACCTGCGTGCCCAAGCTCTTGGGGAAAGATCTCCAGAAATGAGAAGTAAACTGAGCTCCTCTGTCTGAAATAATAGACAAGGGAATCCCATGCCATCTCACAATCTCATCAATGTAGAGCCTCGCATAATCCTCGGCTCTGTAAGTAGACTGTACAGGGATAAAGTGGGCAGACTTAGTCAATCTGTCCACAATAACCCATATAGAGTCATGCTGCCTCCTAGTCCATGGAAGACCAACCACGAAGTCCATATTAATGGCCTCCCATTTCCAAGTCGGAACCTCAATAATCTGCGTCAGACCACCAGGCTTAAGATGCTCTGCCTTAACCTGCTGACAATTAGGACACTTGGCCACATATTCTGTAATGTCCTTCTTCATGCCATCCCACCAATAATTCTGCTTGAGATCATGATACATCTTGGTGGAACCTGGATGTATGGAATATCTGGAACCATGGGCCTCTACAACAATCCTGGTCCACAAATCATCCACATCTGGCACACACAGCCTGTCCTGATACCTAAGTATGCCATCACCTCCCAAAGCGAAAGACTCATTCATCTTCATCAGCACTGAGTCCTTCAGCTCCATCAACAGGGGATCTAGATGCTGACCCTGCTTGACTTCAACTACCAAGGATGATTCAGAACTAGGATGAACTGAAACATCCCCACTAGTGGAGTCAACCAAACGCACACCCAGTCTGGCCAGTCTGTGTACATCTTTGACCAGCTCCTTCTTCTCATCCTCAACGTGAGCTGTACTTCCCATGCTTATCCTGCTCAAAGCATCAGCTACAACATTAGCCTTACCTGGATGATAGTGCACATTCATGTCATAATCTTTCAATAGCTCCAACCATCTCCGCTGACGTAGATTCAACTCCCTCTGTGTGAACACGTACTGGAGACTTTTATGGTTTGTGAACACATCTACATGCACTCCATACATATAATGCCTCCACAGCTTCAGTGCTAATACCACAGCTGCCAACTCCAGGTCATGAGTGGGATAATTCTTCTCATGAACCTTGAGTTGTCTAGATGCATAGGCTATCACCTTGCCAACCTGCATAAGAACACAACCCAAACCAACCCTAGATGCATCACAATAAACAGTGTAGTTCTCACCACACTTAGGCAAGGTAAGCACCGGGGCTGAAGTGAGTCTGTCCTTGAGCTCCTGGAAACTCTTTTCACAAGTCTCCGTCCATTCGAACTTGGCTTTCTTCTTAGTCAAAGCTGTCAATGGGGCAGCAATGAAAGAAAAGCCCTCCACAAACCTGCGATAGTAACCAGCCAATCCCAAAAAGCTACGGATGTCAGTAGGAGTAAGAGGTTTTGTCCAGTTCTTCACAGCCTCAGTCTTCCTGGGATCCACCTCCACGCCCTGATCGGACAGAACATGACCCAGGAAGGTCACTGATCTCAGCCAGAATTCACATTTGCTGAATTTGGCTTACAACTGATGCTGTCTAAGTACCTTCAAGGTTAGTCTCAAATGTTGTTCATGCTCTTTCTTGGTCTTAGAGTAGATGAGAATGTCATCAATGAATACTATGACGAAAGAGTCAAGGTATTCACGGAAGACCCTGTTCATGAGGTCCATAAATGCAGCAGGTGCATTCGTGAGACCAAATGACATGACTAAAAACTCATAGTGACCATAGCGGGTACGAAAGGCTGTCTTTGGGATATCTCCATCCCTAACCCTAAGCTGATGATACCCTGAACGAAGATCAATCTTAGAGAAGAAACTAGACCCTTGGAGTTGGTCAAACAGATCATCTATTCTGGGGAGTGGATACTTATTCTTTATAGTGATTTTGTTGAGTTGCCGATAATCGATACACATTCTAAGGGTTCCATCCTTCTTCTTTACAAAGAACACTGGAGCGCCCCAAGGGGATATGCTCGGTTGAATGAAACCCTTATCAGTGAGATCTTTTAACTGCAGCTTCAACTCTTTGAGTTCAGCTGGAGCCATTCTGTAAGGAGGAATTGAGATTGGTTTAGTATCGGGTTCTAAATCGATACCAAAGTCAATCTCCCGAAGGGGAGGGACTCCAGGTAAATCATCAGGAAACACATCTAAGAACTCATTCACTACAGGTACTGAGTCTATGGAAGGAATGTCATGGTATAAATCATTAACACTCACAAGAGGACACAATAACCCCTTGGACATCATTTTATTGGCCTTAAGGTTAGAAATCAAGGGGTTAGGACGACTCGAATTGTACCCCTCCCAGACTAACTCTTCTTCATTAGGAAAGTGAAATCTCACCACTCTACTACGACAGTCCAAGCAAGCATAACAACTGTGAAGCCAATCCATGCCAAGAATAACATCAAAATCATGCATGGGTAACTCAACCAGGTTTGCACACATAGTTTTTCCACTCACAACTATTGGGCAATCTTTGTATACTCTATCAATTCTTACATTCTCTCCTAAAGGTGTACTAACCACCATAGGATCATGTAGAACTTCAGGAAATACCTCAAAAGTAAGAGCAAGCAGAGGAGTTACAAAGGAAAGTGTAGACCCTGGATCAAGTAAAGCATAAACAGAAGTTGAGAATACTTGCAGCATACCTGTGACCACATCAGCGGACTTCTCCTGCTCCTCTTTGCCCTTCAGGGCATAGAACCTGTTCCTCTTAGGAGGCTCAGTTGCTGCTGCACTCTGTGGATTAGGCCTAGGCTGAGTATTACCTCCAGCCTGACCTCTGTTCTGTGGACAATCTCTGACAATGTGTCCACTCTTACCACAACCGAAGCAGGCATTAGTGCCCTATCTGCACTCTCCACTGTGAGCTCGGCCACACTTAGCACAATTCTTCTTAGTACGTTGCATCTCACCTCCATTTCCCTTCTTGGGCTCAGGTATGCCTTCTTTAGGTGTAGCACTACTCTGAGGATTAGAATTCCCAGAACTCTGTTGCCCCTTTTTGAACCTTGGCTGCTCACGGACGCCAAAGTTATTCCTGTGGCCTCCATGACTGGGTCCTGCCTGGTCTTGAAGCCTGGGCCTCCTAGCATCACGAACACCTCTTTTTCTGCCGCTGTCCTCTACCTGCTGGACATGCACCATCAACCTGGAAAGATCCATATTGTCATGGAGCATAGCAGATCGACACTCCTCCTCCAGGTCTCCATTGATTCCTGTGAGGAACCTGCTCATCTCATCCCTGCTGTTAGAAACCAGGGAAGTAGCATACCTGGGAGATTTCAACAAAGTGCAGTATTATTCTTATTCTTGCTATTAAATACTTAGGGAAAAACAACATACCTTGACAGCTTAACAAACTTTAGGGAATACTCCCTGACTGTCATGGAGCCTTGTTTGAGGTTGATGAATTCCTCAACCTTGGCCTCCCTCATCTCTCTGGGAAAGAATCTCTCCAGAAATGCTGTCTTGAACAGCTCCCATGTGACTGGTACTCCACCTAAGACACGACTATCTTGCCACATCTTGCACCAAGTCTGTGCTACATCCTTGAGCTGATAGGAAGCCAACTCAGCCTTCCCAATGTCAGTGGCCCCCATAGCCACCAGGATCTTATGCACCTCATCTACAAACTCTTGAGGATCCTCCGATGTCTTAACCCCTGTGAAAATGGGAGGATTCATCCTCGTGAAATCCCTCAGTCTGTCAGCCATGCTACGGACCGGTGGGTTCTCCCTCTGAACATCCTGTCTGTTGACCTGGGCAGTCATAGCCTGGGCCTGCATGGTAATGGCATGTGCCATTTGGACCAAAGATGCCCGCACCTCAGCATCAGTAAACCCAGCTGGGTTAACTGGCATGGCCACTCCTTCAGCTGGAGCCTGGGGTAGATCCTGATTACCCCCAGCAGCTGCTCCTCCTCTCCTCTGACCAAATCCTCTCCTAGTGTTCATTCTCTGGAAAAACAAAAAGGATTGATGTTAGACACGCTCATAACACCAAGAATTCAGACATTTAGAAAAGCACGATAAGATTAGAAGAAGGGAAACATTCCTACGCATCATGCAGTCTCTAATTCAGGATAGTGGTGCACTTCACTACCATGACTTAGAAACTACTCAATGTTGTTGATGTGAACTTATTATTTTCGTAATTTAACCTAGTGCTCTGATACCAACTTTGTCACGACTGGAATCTGGAACCCAGACGAGACCGGCGTCGTTGACCTCTCAGAGGTCGCAGACAAGCCTACTTACGTCATTCTTACTTTACATAGGTTAATTTTAGCGGAAAATTTGAAACTTTTTGTTTCTAAACATTACTTACTAAACATTTCTAATACATTCGTAATTCGTTCAACATCAACCATCTAAACATTTAGAGATAATCAAATGAAAGAAATAGTTCAATAACATAATCGTATAATTGCCAAAATGGCACCCATACATAGTCTGAATAAAATAACAAAGAAACGCTAGTGGAACATGCTCCACTAGCTCAACTCCTAAACTAAGCTAGAACATAAACAGTAGCATCCTCGAAAGCATGAGGACCTACCAAAAACCGGATGAATGCTGGACGTCCGGATAACTGCAACGCTGATCCTGTAGCTCTACCGTCCACCTGTGCCTGCACCTAAGATAGTAGAGTTTGTATAGGGTTAGTACACACTTGTACTAAGTATGGGTATATTCAAGCACACACCAAGGACATGCATGAGAAAGAATAGCTCTTTCCTAACAACATGATTTTTGGAAGTCAAGTTAGTGGACTTGCCAAATTGAGATTAGGAAAGTTTCCAAATTTTGATTAGGAAAGTAAGTGAGCTTTCGAAATTTGGATTAGGAAAGTGATATCATGAGAAAAACATACATCATCATACTTTTCACATTTGCACACAGCACATAACATTTACACATAGCACATATCATATAGCATGTAGTACATTTTACATGTAGCACATAACTTCTTTCATATCATTTATTCATATGCCATGAGACCTTGGAATCATGGACTTGACATTAAGACATCCTAGAAACGAGGGCTCAACATATGGGACCTCAACTAGGGAGTCTTCATTAGCAAACACAGAGTCTGCTTCATTCATTCATACGTACTTCATTTCATTTCGTTCATAGTCTAGTGTAACCACCGGTTATACCTAGGATGTAGTTTAAGACTTTCATTAGGTTCGTTGTGCAATGACCAAGAATGACCTAATGTCATTACTTGAATCTAACTCACCTTTTTATTATCCTATCCTAACACCTTTGGTATCATTCATTTCATTGTGTGCATCATTTGAGGCTGGCCTCATTCATTCATTGGGAACTTTAACTTTAACCGACATAGATCATGTGAGCATCCTGAAATCCAGTGTCTCCCCCACACCGAAAAGATGTGGAATCACCGGTCAAAGTGATCCAATAACATGCTAGCGTACATGGGAATTTAACCCCGCCAGATCCCTATATTGGCAGTATAAATTCAAAGACTAGGAGATATAAGGAGACCCATACCCGGCAAGCCGGACAGTCTCATCTCATGAGAGTTACGTGAACCTCCGTCCTTCCCGAAAGAAGGCATCACCGCTCATAGCTAGTCTATCGGTGCTCAGTATAAAGTTCCATTACATTCATCTCATACGTCATGGAAGCTGGCTTCTAGTATGAGGACATCATAGCTCATTAGATGATTTCTCATCTCATCATTCGTATTGAGTGTGTTAAGCTCAATACTCTCATTAGAGTGTTCATAGAGACTGGTCTCTTTATTATCTTACACTCTCATAGGTGAGTACGTATTGGTAACATTTACTTAGGCTCATTTGAGATTGCTCTCATCATTTACATTAGCCTCATATCATGTTGTCACCACATTCATCATCATTAACATCTTTGCTTTTCATAGTTATTCACCTCTTATTACGTGAATGTTCATTTCATCATATGCCAATGCACTTGGCCATTTGGTGTGTTTCACACCCTTACTTAACCCTTCTAGGATTTCATTATTTCATTGTTCATCTCATCATATGCCAATGCACTTGGCCATTTAGTGTATTTACACTCATACTTAACCCTTCTAGGGTTCATCATTTCATTTCATACACTTAGGTTCACTTACTTTTGAACGTATGTTAGACTTATGAGTCTATACACACAAGCCATGAGGCTTCATTCATAGTTCGTTAAGTAATTCTTACATTCCTAAGATTATGTAGTACAAGACTTATGTATCTTGTAGTTATGCCAAGATCTTGAATTTAATCTAAGTAGGTGGCATTATTGTTGGATGATTTGTTCACGTATGACTTATGTATCAAACGGAAGTTTGGGCAAGGAACCCAAGTCTTGAATCAATTGAATGTCATTTACATTATTAATTGATTTCATTCTAATATTCATAACATTTTAACTCTAAGTTAAATCACAATATTTACCTTGAAGGGTTACTTGTAAAATTTTCCTTGCATTGGCCGATGGGTTGTGGGTTCAAGCCCCCACAACCCCATTTTCGTTTTTCTTTTATTAGTTTCGGCCTATAGGAGACTTTGGGAGTCGAGGTCGAGTCCCCTCAGCCACACTACAATTCTCCTTTATTTTCCTTTCCCTTCCATTCGCTTAAGGCTGAGAGGTTGTGGGTTCGAACCCCCACAACCTCTTTATTTTATTCTCCTTTTGAAAGTTGACTTATTTGAGTTGACTGTGAGGTTGTGGGGTCGAATCCCCACAGCCTCATTTCATTTTTAGTTTTTTACTCCCCTCATCTGCATAGAGGTTGTGGGTTCGATTCCCACGCCTCTCAAAATTTTCCTTTATTTTTCCTTTTCCTTGGTTCCTAACCGAGAGGGTGTGGGTTCGAATCCCACCCCTCTCATTTCTTATTTTCTTTTTCTTCACACTTAGTTCCCAACCAAGGGAGGTTCGAATCCCACTCACCACACGAATTTTCTTCTTCTTTATTTATTTTGTTTTTTTGATTTTTAAAGGGGTGAGGTTTCGGGTTCGACCCTCAAAGACCTCACCTAATCTTCCTTATTTTTCTTGGCATTTTAAACATCTTAATTTGGCAGAGATATATCAACAAAATGCTGGAAATTCAAAGTAACTTCTTTACTCATTTTTATCTCCATTTGTTAGTAGATTCATAGGACAATACATAGTTCGTTTGGTACGTTCTTTAATACAATTTTTCACGAATTCTTAACCAAAATGTTTTCTCCTCAATTCATCCACACTTCACGTCACATGAACATCACATTTTACTTCAATTAGTGTACATAAAACAACCAACAAAATATTAACAAAATCAAGCCCTTAGGCCGAGACTCAACATGCCATACACATTTTGTTTTTCTTAATTCGAACACACACATGGTAGTATTTTCATGAATTAACGTACATCCAATACATTAACATTCAGCACAAACATCACATAATCCTAAGTCTACCAGCATTCATACCAACCTACATTCATTGGGAGCTAATGACAGGGACATGCAATAGGGGAATCAACCTTAGTTTTTGAGCCGAATATACTGAGTCCTAGGGGTCTCTTGGGAAAGGGACCAAGAGTAAGAAAACCCATACATTTTTAATGTTTTTACAATACACAACCTGCTTTCCAACCTCTCCAAACCACATTCAAGTCCAACACTTCAACACCAACCGACGGAAGACTCCTCCCCTTTGCCTAACGTGATGGATTAACGTTGTTTTCTTAGCTATTTGTGTGAGTTCTTCAAGTGTGAAGAACTTCCATATATTTTATGTTCTTGAAGTTGTTTTTGGCATAGAGAAAATGTGAGAATGAATGGTTAAACGTGAGAGAGAGAGAGAGTGAGAGAGAGTGGCTTAAAATTAGGAGTTTTAGTTTGGGAATTAGTCAAACTAGGACTCTTTGTTAAACCTTAAAATATAAAAAAAAAATCTGATTTTTATTTTTCTTAAATCAGCTAACATTTATTAATTAATTAAGTTAATTTATCTATTTAAATAAAAACAAGTTAAATCATTGCTTCCACCTAGGTTCGAACCCGGGTGGAGCAAGACTTCACTTCAAGAGCTCAATTTCGGCTCTCTCTCCCCAAATTGCCCCTCCATCTTATTAGATAATTAATTATATATATATTTAGGGTAATTACGATACTATCCTTAGCCTGGTAAAAGACCATTTTACCCCTAGACCCTCAAAACTTAAAACTCCTTCTTTTTAAGTCCGGTAAAAACTCCTTCGATTAAATCTTTGTTTTCGAGAGCCTTACTTGATTGGTCCAACCTTTCCAAGCTCAATTAACTCCCCAAGTTAGTTGGTTTGGTTGTAGCAAGGCTTCCGAGGTCTGGTTCTACGCGCATCAATCCGTGTGAACCCTGGTCTAATCATAGGCATTCTTGACACACTAAGCATTTCTTATCTTATCAATTTTCAGGGTTGTTACATTATCCCCCCCTTAGGAACATTCGTCCCCGAATGACACTACTAACTATCTAGCGTAATGCCAGTCAGATCATAACATAGTTACTATACACAATCAAGCAATAGCAACAAAGAATGGAGAGATAAGGAAACTTAGATTAAGAGTAGGAAGTCTAACCTCAAGGGCTGAATAGATGAGGGTCGCAGGATCTAATGTCGGCCTCGGCCTCCCACGTAGCACCCTCAACAAGATGATTCCTCCACAATACCTTCACTGTGGCAATCTCCTTGTATACCCTATCAGCTATTACATTTCCTCCCGTTCGGTCAATCCTTCATAATGTGACCCGGTTTGCTACAACTATAACATCATTAGGGTCCATCATACATTCTCCTCCATGCATTATGCCACACTTCCTATTAGATGGCCTCTCCTGGGATGTAAAGTCTTACGAACTTCAGGGAGTAATCCCTGACTGATATCGAGCACTGCTTAAGGTTGATAAATTCCTCAACCTTAGTCTTCTTCATTTATCTGGGAAAGAACTGCTCTAGAGTAGCCATCTTGAATAGATTCCAAGTAATAGGACCTCCTCCTAAGGCCTTGCTATCCTGTCACACCTTATACCAGGATTGAGCTACATCCTTTAGCTGGTAGGATGTCAAGACTTCTTCACATCAATCAAACCCAACAGCCTGAGCTTGTAAAGTGTTAGCTTGGGCCATTTATACCAACGTTGTTATTACTTTAGCATCTGTCAACCCATCTGGGTTAACAGGCATCTCTATTCCAGCAGCTGGATCCTGGGGAAAAACTTGGATTACCCCAGCAGCTGCTCCTCCAATATCTTCGCTTGCTTTTCTCCTTGTATTCATCTTTCGGAAACTTCAAGAGTTGATGTTAGACACGCTCATAACACCAAGAAAATTAGACATTAGGAAAAGCATGATAAGATCAGAAGAAGGGAAACTTTCCTACGCATCATGCAGTCTCTAATCCAGGATAGTGGTGCACTTCACTACCATGACTTAGAAACTACTCAATGTGGTTGATGTGAACTCGTTATTCTCGGAATTTAACCTGGCTCTGATACCAACTTTGTCACGACAGGAATCTAGACCCCAGACGAGACCGGCGTCGTTGACCTCACAGAGGTCGCAGACAAGCCTACTTACGTCATTCTTACTTCATCTAGGTTAATTTTAGCGGAAAAATTTGAAACTGTAATCATACTTATAAAAGCATTCTCATTAATACGTAATTGTTCACCATCAACCATCTAACATTAAGAGATAAGCAACTGAAAGAAATAGTTCAATTCTTATAAAGCGTATAATTGCCAAAATGGCACCAATACATAGTCTAAATAAAATAGGAAAGAAACGCTAGTGGAACATGCTCCACTAGCTCAACTCTAAAACTAAGCTAGAATATAAAACAGTAGCATCCTCGAAAGCATGAGGACCTACCAAAACCGGATGAATGTTGGACGTCCGGATAACTGCAGCGATGATCCTGTAGCTCTATCATCCACCTGTGGCTGCACCTAAAATAGTAGAGTTTGTATAGGGTTAGTACACACTTGTACTAAGTATGGGTATATGCAAGCACACACCAAGGACATGCATGAGAAAGAATAGCTCTTTCCTAACAACATGATTTTTGGAAGTCAAGTCAGTGGACTTGCCAAATTGAGATTAGGAAAGTTTCCAAATTTGAATTAGAAAAGTAAATGAGCTTTCCAAATTTGGATTAGGAAATTCAGTGAGCTTTCCAGATTTGAAATAGGAAAGTTATGCCATGAGAATAACATACATCATCATAATTTTCACATTTGCACACAGCACATAACATTTATACATAGCACATATCATATAGCCTACAATACATTTTGCATGTAGCACATAACTTCTTTCATATCATTCATTCATATGCCATGAGACCTTGGAATCATGGACTTGACATTAAGACATCCCAGAAATGAGGGCTCAACATATGGGACCTCAACTAGGGAGTCTTCATTAGCAAACACAGAGTCTGCTTCGTTCATTCATACGTACTCCATTTCATTTTCATTCATATGCCAATGTAAACACCAGCTATACCTAAGATGTAGTTTAAGACTTTCATTAGGTTCGTTGTGCAATGACCAAGAATGACCTAATGTCATTACTTGAATCTAACTCACCTTTTGATTATCCTATCCTAACACCTTTGGTATCATTTATTTCATTATGTGCATCATTTGAGGCTGGCCTCATTCATTCATTGGGAACTTTAACTTCAACCGACATAGATCATGTGAGCATCATGAAATCCAGTGTCTCCCCCACACCGAAAAGAGGTGGAATCACCGGTCAAAGTGATCCAATAACATGCTAGCGTACATGGGAATTTAACCCCGCCAGATCCCTATATTGGCAGTATAGGTTCAAAGACTAGGAGATATAAGGAGACCCATACCCGGCAAGCCGGACAGTCTCATCTCATGAGAGTTACGTGAACCTCCGTCCTTCTCGAAAGAAGGCATCACCGCTCATAGCTAGTCTATCGGTGCTCAGTATAAAGTTCCATTACATTCATCTCATACGTCATGGAATCTGGCTTCTAGGATGAGGACATCATAGCTCATTAGATGATTTCTCATCTCATCATTCGTATTTAGTGTGTTAAGCTCAATAATACTCTCATTAGAGTGTTCATAGAGACTGGTCTCTTTATTATCTTACACTCTCATAGGTGAGTACGTATTGGTAACATTTACTTAGGCTCATTTGAGATTGCTCCCATCATTTACATTAGCCTCATATCATGTTGTCACCACATTCATCATCATTAACATCTTTGCTTTTCATAGTTATTCACCTCTTATTACGTGAATGTTCATTTCATCATATGCCAATGCACTTGGCCATTTGGTGTGTTTCACACCCTTACTTAACCCTTCTAGGATTTCATTATTTCATTGTTCATCTCATCATATGCCAATGCACTTGGCCATTTAGTGTATTTACACTCATACTTAACCCTTCTAGGGTTCATCATTTCATTTCATACATCTTAGGTTCAGTTACTTTTGAACGTATGTTAGACTTATGAGTCTATACACACAAGCCATGAGGCTTCATTCATAGTTCGCTAAGTAATTCTTACATTCCTAAGATTATGTAGTACAAGACTTATGTATCTTGTAGTTATGCTAAGATCTTGAATTTAATCTAAGTAGGTGGCATTATTCTTGGATGATTTGTTCACGTATGACTTATGTATCAAACGGAAGTTTGGGCAAGGAACCCAAGTCTTGAATCAATTGAATGTCATTTACATTATTAATTGATTTCATTCTAATATTCATAACATTTTAACTCTAAGTTAAATCACAATATTTACATTGAAGGGTTACTTGTCTATTTAAAATTTTTCTTGCATTGGCCGATGGGTTGTGGGTTCAAGCCCAAACAACCCCATTTTCGTTTTTCTTTTATTAGTTTCGGCCTATAGGAGACATTGGGACTCGAGGTCGAGTCCCCTCAGCCACACTACAATTCTCCTTTATTTTCCTTTCCCTTCCATTCGCTTAAGGCTGAGAGGTTGTGGGTTCGAACCCCCACAACCTCTTTATTTTATTCTCCTTTTGAAAGTTGACTTATTTGAGTTGACTGTGAGGTTGTGGGGTCGAATCCCCACAGCCTCATTTCATTTTTATTTTTTTACTCCCCTCATCTGCATAGAGGTTGTGGGTTCGATTACCACGCCTCTCAAAATTTTCCTTTATTTTCCTTTTCCTTGGTTCCTAACCGAGAGGGTGTGGGTTCGAATCCCACCCCTATCATTTCTTATTTTCTTTTTCTTCACACTTATTTCCCAGCCAAGGCAGGTTCGAATCCCCCTCACCACACGAATTTTCTTCTTCTTTATTTATATTGTTTTTTTGATTTTTAAAGGGGTGAGGTCTAGGATTCGACCCTCAAAGACCTCACCTAATCTTCCTTATTTTTCTTGGCATTTTAAACATCTTAATTTGGCAGCGATATATCAACAAAATGCTGGAAATTCAAAGTAACTTCTTTACTCATTTTTATCTCCATTTGTTAGTAGATTCATAGGACAATACATAGTTCGTTTGGTACGTTCTTTAATACAATTTTTCACGAATTCTTAACCAAAATGTTTACTCCTCAATTCATCCACATTTCATGTCACATGAACATCACATTTTACTTCAATTAGTGTACATAAAACAACCAACAAAATATTAACAAAATCAAGCCCTTAGGCCGAAACTCAACATGCCATACACATTTTGTTTTTCTTAATTCGAACACACACATGGTTGTATTTTCATGAATTAACGTACATCCAATACATTAACATTCAGCACAAACATCACATAATCCTAAGTCTACCAGCATTCATACCAACCTACATTCGTTGGTAGCTAATGACAAGGACATGCAATAGGGGAATCAACCTTAGTTTTTGAGCCGAATATACTGAGTCCTAGGGGTCTCTTGGGAAAGGGACCAAGAGTAAGAAAACCCATACCTTTTTGACGTTTTTACAATACACAACCTGCTGTCCAACCTCTCCAAACCACGTTCAAGTCCAACACTTCAACACCAACCGACGGAAGACTCCTCCCCTTTGCCTAACGTGATGGATTAACGTTGTTTTCTTAGCTATTTGTGTGAGTTCTTCAAGTGTGAAGAACTTCCATATATTTTCTGTTCTTGAAGTTGTTTTTGGCAGAGAGAAAACGTGAGAATTAATGGTTAAATGTGAGAGAGAGAGAGAGTGAGAGAGAGTGGCTTAAAATTAGGAGTTTTAGTTTGGGAATTAGTCAAACTAGGACTCTTTGTTAAACCTTAAAATAAGGAAAATGTAGCATCGAGTCAGGACAAAGCGAAGGCTATGATTTTTCTTCGTTATCATTTGGATGAAGGATTAAAGGTCGAATATTTGACAGTGAAAGATCCACTTGAATTGTGCACTGGTTTAAAGAAAAGGTATGACCACCTTAAGGCAACGGTATTGCCAAGGGCTCGTTATGATTGGATACACTTACGATTACAGGACTTTAAAACTGTATGTGAATATAATTCCGCTGTTTATAAAATAACTTCCCAATTAAAATTATGTGGATAAAATATAACAGATGAGGATATGTTGGAAAAGACACTTACTACTTTTCATGCCTCAAATCTGGTGTTACAACAACAATACCGTGAAAGGGGATTTAAAAAATATTCTGATTTAATCTCATGCCTTCTTGTGGCTGAGCAACATAATACTCTTTTGTTGAAAAATCATGAAGCCCGTCCCACTGGAACTGCTCCTTTATCGGAAGCAAATATGGTAGAAGCACATGGCCAGTCTGAAAGAAGACAAAATAAAAATTCAGGCAGTAATAATGTGCATGGACGTGGCAATGGCAGAAAACGATATAATAATCATCGTGGTAGTGATCATTATAAAAGAGAGAACAATATGAGTTCTCAAAGTAATACTTTAAGAGGCAACTGTCATCGTTGTGGCATGAAAGGGCATTGGAAGAATGAATGTCGAACGTCTGAGCATTTTGTCAGGCTTTATCAAAATTCCTTTAAACGAAAGGCAAATAGAGGTGGTACATCTTCTTCTAATGCTCGGGTGGAATCACACTTGACATTTGAAAATAATGTTGAGGAAAAACCTTCGCAAATGTACAATGATAATATTGAAGCAAATTTGACTTTGAAGAATGACGATTTTAATAACCTCAATGATATTACTCATTTGGAGGTTGAAGACTTCTTTGAAGATCGTAACTGAAGTTTGATGTTATTTTATAATATATAATATGTTGTTTTTGTGTGCTTTTCATTATCATTTTTTATGTCACTTTTATTTTAAAAGTAAAATAATATAAAGACCTAAGTTTTCTTGCAATGTTGTTAGTTATCTTACCTCTTATGATGTACTTTTATTTTATGAAGATAAATAAAAAAAATTCAGTCTTCAATTGGATCCAAGATGAGTAATGGAGATATGTGCCTCCTGGATAGTGCTACAACTCACACTATATTAAGAGAAAAGAAATATTTCACTCATTTAATTATGAAAGGGGCCAATGTTAATACAATATCTGGTAGTACAAAAATAATTGAGGGCTCTGGGAGAGCATCGTTATTACTACCTGGAGGAACAATATTGGCCATAAATAATGCTTTGTATTGTAGTAAATCTCAAAGAAACTTGTTAAGTTTCAAGGCTATTCGCCAAAATGGCTATCATATTGAGACTGCAAATGAAGGAAATGTTGAATACCTTTATATTACTACAATAAAAGAGGGAAAAAGATTTGTGCATGAAAAATTATCTGCACTTTCTTCTGGGTTGTACCACACAAATATTGATGTGGTTGAATCACATGTCATGATAAATAAAAGGTTTATTAATCATAATGATTTCATCATTTGGCATGACCGGTTGGGTCATCCCGGTTATAATATGATGCGCAAAATTATTGAGAATTCACATGGACATACTTTGAAGAATCAGAAAATTCTTCAATTTAAGAAATTCTCTTGTGTTGCTTGTTCCCAAGGGAAACTGACCATCAGCAACTAAGGTAGGGATTGAATTCCCTACATTTCTGGAACGTATACATGGTGATATATGTGGACCAATTCACCCTTCATGTGGACCATTTAAATATTATATGGTCTTGATAGATGCATCTACAAGATGGTCGCATGTGTGCTTATTATCAACTCGCAACATGGCTTTTGAGAGATTGTTGGCTCAAATTATAAGGTTAAGAGCACAATTTCCAGATTATACTATAAAGACAATTCGTCTTGATAATGCTGGTGAATTTACATCTCAATCCTTTAATGATCATTATATGTCCATTGGAATAACAGTTGAACATCCGGTTGCTCATGTTCATACCCAAAATGGTCTAGCAGAATCATTGATTAAACGTCTTCAGTTGATAGCTAGACCATTACTAATGAGGACAAAACTTCCTCTTTCGGTATGGGGGCATGCTATTTTGCATGCAGCAGCACTTGTGCGCATAAGGCCAACCAGTTTTCATGATTTCTCCCCATTACAGTTGGCTTTTGGAAAGGAGCCAAATATATCCCACCTTAAAATTTTTGGATGTGCGGTATATGTTCCAATTGCTCCACGGCAACGAACAAAGATGGGTCCCCAAAGAAGATTGGGAATATATGTTGGGTATGAATCTCCTTCAATTATAAAATATTCGGAACCCATGACTGGAGACTTATTTACAGCAAGATTTGCTGATTGTCATTTTGATGAATCTGAATACCCAACATTAGGGGAGAAACATAAAAAATTGGAAAATGAGTTAGATTGGAATGCAGTATCACTATCTCATTTAGATCCTCGAACAAATCAATGTGAACAAGAGGTTCAAAAGATGATTTATTTGCAAAATATTGCAAATCAACTGCCAGATGCATTTACTAACCTTTCAAGGGTTACTAAATCTCATGTTCCAGCTGCAAATGCTCCAGTTCGAGTTGATATTCCGACAGAATAAACTGTTAATGCAAATGAGTCTAGACCACGTCTGAAACGTGGTAGATCAATTGGTTCTAAGGATAAAAATCCTCGAAAAAGAAAAGGAGAAAATAATCATAATATAAAAGCAAGTGCTCAAGGGGAGCCTCAAGACATAACAAATGATGATACAACTGAAAATATTGAGATATACGAAAATAATAAAAATGAAGAGATCTCAATAAGTTATGTCTCGACTGGAAAAAGGTGGAACCGAAATGATGTTGTGGTTGATAATATTTTTGCTTATAATGTTTCCACTGAAATAATGCAACAAGATGAGGATCATGAACCAAAATCTGTCGATGAATGTAGACAGAGAAATGATTGGCCAAAATAGAGTAACTTCACTTGAAAAACGTGAAGTTTTTGGATCAATAATCCAAACACCTGAAGGTGTCAAGCCAGTGGGGTACAAATGGGTTTTTGTGCGAAAACGAAATGAAAAAGGTGAAGTCGTAAGATATAAAGCACGACTTGTGGCTCAGGGATTTTCGCAAAGGCCCGGCATTGACTATGTAGAAACATATTCTCCTATGGTGGATGCAATTACCTTCCGGTATTTAATGAACTTGGCAGTTCATGAAAATCTTGAAATGCACCTAATGGACGTGGTCACTGCCTATTTATATGGCTCATTGGACCATGATATTTTTATGAAAATTCTTGAAGGATTGAAAGTACCTGAAGCATACAATGGTTCTCGAGAAACTTGTTCAATAAAGCTTCAGAAATCCTTATACGGATTGAAGCAGTCAGGGCGAATGTGGTATAATCGCCTTAGCGAATATTTGTTGAAAGAAGGATTTAAAAATGATCCAATTTGTCCTTGTGTCTTCATGAAAAGGTCTGGATCTGAATTTGTCATAATAGTTGTATATGTTGATGATTTGAATATCATTGGAACTCCTGAGGAGCTTTCAAAGTCATTAAAATGTCTGAAAAATGAATTTGAAATGAAAGATCTCGGAAAGACAAAGTTTTGTGTTCCACTACAAATTGAACATTTTGCAAATGAGATATTTGTTCATCAATCAACATACACTGAGAATATATTAAAGAGATTTTACATGGATAAAGCACATCCATTGAGTAGTCCGATGGTTGTGAGATCTCTTGATATTAATAAAGATCCATTTCGACCTCATGAAAATGAAGATGAACTTGTTGGTGCTGAAATACCATATCTTAGTGCAATTGGTGCATTAATATATCTTGCTAATAATTCTAGACCTGATATAGCTTTCTCGGTAAGTTTGTTAGCAAGGTTTAGTTCTTCTCCAACACGAAGACACTGGAATGGGATTAAGCATATATTCAGATACCTTCGAGGGACTATTGATATGGGATTGTTTTACTCAAATGAATCCAAGTCACAATTGATTGGTTATGCAGATGCAGGATATTTGTCTGATCCCCATAAAGGTCGATCCAGACAGGCTATTTATTCACATGTGGTGGTACAGCTATATCATGGCATTCAACAAAACAAACTATGGTTGCTACTTCCTCAAATCATGCAGAGTTAATAGCTATCCATGAAGCGAGTCGAGAATGTGTTTAGTTGAGATCAACAACTCAACACATTCAAGAAATATGTGGTCTTATTTTAGAAAGAGATGTTCCAACAATATTGTATGAAGATAATGTTGCATGCATAGCTCAACTGAAAGGGGGATACATTAAAGGAGATAGAACAAAACACATTTCACCAAAATTCTTTTTCACTCATGATCTTCAAAAGAATGGTGAAATAGATGTTCAACAAGTTCGCTCAAGTGATAATTTAGCAGATATGTTTACTAAGGCATTGCCAACTTCAACCTTTGAGAAATTGAGATACAAAATTGGAATGCATCGTCTTCGAGATATTAAATGATATTTTCATCAGGGGGAGTAAATACGCGCTGCACTCTTTTTCCCTTCATCAAGATTTTTATCCCACTCGGTTTTTTCTTGATAAGGTTTTTAACGAGGCAGCAAACAATGCGTATTAAGAATAACTATGTAAACTCTCTTTTATTCTTCTAGATTTTATTTTCTACATGGACATCCAAGGGGGAGTGTTGTAAATAATGTGGTGTGGATGTCATGTATCAAATCCACACTTCATGACTTTAAAAGATTTTAAGTATGACTTTAGGAGATATAATTAGGACTTTAAAGATCTCTTTCATGACTTTGAAAGATTAGGAATAGATTTGCTTTCTATATATAGTCATCCTATATGTAGATACAAATGCACCAAAATATTGAAAAATTGGAAGAAAAATATTACTACTCTTTCTCTCTATTTCTTTGTTATTAAATTATAATACTTTATTTTATAACATATACGTATTTTTTATAAACAATTTCATTTTTTATTATAAAAACTTACTTTTTGTAATTAAAATATATTAATTCCTCTTATATAATAAAAGATTTATTTTTCATGAAGCATTCAAACTATCAAACCTCCAACATCTAAGACAAGATTATCATGCTATATTTTGTGAAAAATTATATTTTTATGTGCAACTTGTATACAATAGGACGCTTGAAACTTAGCGATGAATTTATGTACGCTCCACTATGATATATTTACTTTTATTAAAAAATGGACATTAGGGACAATGCACGTTTCCAGGGCTAGTGTGTGTGTGTGTGTGTATATATATATATTCATTTATATATAATTTGAAAGAATTTATCCAGTAGAATATATAATAAGTTTTCAAATTTAAATAATGTGGGCATCGTTGTAATAATTGAGAAATTGAATAATTTTAGGTAGTTACAGTATCATTTCTTTTGTCGTTACCTATTTTTTCCCCTCATTTATATTCTGACGACTAACATAAACTCACATTATTATTCATATATTTTCCTCTCTTATTCTCCCCCCCCCCCCCCTTCCTTTTTTTTTTTCTATTTTACACCTCTCTAGGAGCTCCCACCTTTTTTTCTCTCTTGGTGACTAAAACACACAAACTTGGATATCAAAGTGAGAGGTGCGTACAATCCAATAAATTCTCTTATTATTGAATATACAGAAGTCTCCGAACGGTGAAATCTTTGACATTATGAAAAATCAATTGTTGTGTGTTTACAAAAAAAAAATTGTTTTTGGATGTCTTCTCCAAATTTCAAACTTTGAAAAAAAGTTATCATTTTATTGAAGCAAGACAACACTATTTTTATATCATCATATCAACTTATCAAATTTAGTACAATACTATTTTGATATTGTACTAGTGCTTATGCCCAGCAAGCGGGCCTAGAAGAGGAGGACAAAAGCGTTTTTGGGGGGATTTGAACAAAGGTGGTGAGGGGTGTACGGAAAGTTATTCATAGGAAGGGATTTCAATTGTCATATTGGGTCTACACCAATAGGGTATAACAATGTGCATGGAGGTTTTAGTTTCTGGGACAAGAACACAAGAGGAGTGTCACTTATGGATGAGATTTTGGCTTGGTAGCAGCCAATTCGAGATATCCAAAGAAGGAGGATATCACACCATAACCTTCTGTAGTATGGTGTCTAAAATAATAGAATATTTGCTTCTTAGGAAGTATTATAAAGTCCTTGTAAAAACTACAAACTTATCTCAAGTAATAACCTTATGAACCAACATACACTCTTGATAATAGTAGAGATTGAGAGAAAGAGGACGGAGATAGTTATGAATCAAGATATGTGGGAGAAACTTATAGTTATGGGGCAGTAGTAAAAATACATACAATATGTGGGATAGGACCGGTAGTGGTATTAGGAAAGAAGCTAGAGAGGTTTTGGGGGTTCAGGAAGTAGCTTGGGGTGGCATCGAGAGGACAGGTGGAGGAATGAAGAAGTTTACAAGAAGGTGGAAGCTAAGAAGATATACTTTGCAAAGTTGGTGTAAATTAAGCATGAGGAGAATAACCGAACTAATGGGGTGAGGTATATATTGGTGAAGAAGAAAGCAAAGTTAGCGGTTACGACGGCTAAGACAACAACTTTTGATTGCATGTATGTAGAATTAGAGGGAAAAGGCATGGATAAAAAGTTGTACATATTGAACAAAGTGAGAGAAAAGAGGGCTCATGACCTGGACCAAGTGAAGTGCATCAAGGATGAGGATGGAAAGGTCATGGGGGAAGAGACACTCAATAGATGGAGCAGTCATACTTTATAAGCTCTTGAACAAAGAGGGAGACGATAACATTACATTAAAGGAGTTGGAGACTCAAAGAGGCATCACAATTTGAAGTGTTGTGCATTAAGGTTTGATAAAATATGTGCGTCCACTATCAGTCAATGGACCAGGTCCTTTGACACACTCAAAATAAGAACAACAAGTTAATAATAATAGAAAAAACACAAGCAGTTTACGTGGAACCCTCCTTGCTCAAGGGAGTAAAACCACGACCTGTCACACAGGATTTTCAACCATCTTCACTAATCTTCACAAACAAAAGGGAAACCCGATCAAAACAATGTGAGAAAAAGTTATTAATCTCATGACCAAGAAATAACTCTATTGCTTGAAGAGCCTAAGAATATGGCACTTTGACCACTAAGCTATCACCACTAGACAACTTACGATTTAACTAAGCAACACACAGGTTGCCTACTAAGTCACTATTCTCCGAATGACTTAGAAGTTAACTATGTAGCACAACACGACTTCTCACTAAATCAGTTGGACTCAACTAATTTAGACTTTTACAACAAACCAAAGTATTTGAATCCTTTATAAGTTTAGGAACAGTTACAGTAAACGCGCAGAAGAAATAATCCTAAAGACAACTAAGCTTCGGCTCTTTCAGATTGGATTCGATGTGATCTTGAGAATGCTTCTTCACTCCTTTTTCAGTCTTTGCTAGAGTTCTTGAGATGTTTTCAAGTTGAAAAAACTGAGGTTGTGACTATTGGACATTAGGTTAATAAGGAATAGTCACAACCTTCGATACCACACCATTGGTCGAGGTGTTTGTCCTTTCTGCCATGGTTGGAGACTGTGCACCAACTTTTTGTACTTTTTCCAGCCTGGAATTTTGTGTGTATATTGCCATACAGTAGAAGGTCCCTTTATAAAGGTTCCTGAGTTTGTTATATCATCAAAACTACAAATAACATTTCCCTCCTTTTTTATGATGACAAACTATACACACAATACCAACAGTTTCACAATTCTTCAGTTCCCCTGTCGATCACAAATTCTATTGCTTCAATTCCCCCTGTTAAGCATAGCCCAAGCACTGTTTAACCATTATCCCTAAGCACCCAATGATTTCTTCTTTTGGAATCATAAAAATAAAGTGCAGTAAACTAGAAAAACAAGTAAGATGGTTAAGCAAGATCACAGCCTTAAGGCAACATAACAAAAAAAAAACAATAGATATTAGCCAAAACAAAACAGGAATCAATTTCATTGCACAAAAAGAGTATTCGATACATTACAATTAAACTGAACTAAGAGTACCTTGACATTGGCCACACAAAAGTAAAGACACTTGAAGAAACGAAAGAGGACTATAAAGAGGGAGGTTGATGTGAAAGGGGTTGGATGATGAGGGTAAGTCTAGCATTGGCTTCATCATTGTCCTTGATTGCCTTATCTTGCGATGCAACACTATTAGCCCTCAGTTCCACATTCTGCATTTACCTCTCTAACTTTAGAGGGACTTAGTCCCTCAGTCTGTGCCTTGACCAACTCGGCTTTGAGTATAGCATTTTCAGTATCTTTGTTGCTGACTCTCACATTCATTTCCTTCATCTCGTGTTTCAACTAGTCCTGCTCCGCTATCAACTGAGACACCTTGCTCAGTGGATTTCCCTTGCCTTCGATACACTCGCATTCCACTAGAGTACTCAGGGTGAATGATAGCTTAGCAGTCCCCACTTTATCCGTTCCCAATTGGACGTTCAGATGATGAAACACTTTGGTCAGCAGGTACCCTTACCCCATCCATTCTTGCATTTGCGTTCGATTACAGTCTTGTACATATGTTCTAGAATGAGAGCAGAGAGATACAGTGGCTCAAATTTGCATCGGGAGTCCATGATAAATAAGTCAGTTGAAGTGGCAAAGATCCTCTTCTCTGTTCGAGGAAGCAGAACTTTGTTGACAAATTCAAACACCAACTAATACTCACCTTTCATGAGTTTATTAAGAAGTCCAGCACGACGAGTGGTGGAAAGTTTAGACCATTCCTTGACAAATTCCGCAGTGCAGATTCTTCCGACTACGGACCTAATCCCTTCCCTGGGCACTCCCAAAATGATCCCAGTAGGTCCTCATCTAGATACAAGCTCACATATTTCACCCTGGTGTTTATCTACCATCCTAAGAGAACTCAATGTTATAGTGGAACTCTCATACCTCTTCTTCATGGAGAATAGGAGATTTTGTTTCAAACAAGTGCATCCAGGACTGAGTATGCACTATATCATGGAAGGAATCCATCCCAGGCTTTTGAATGATGTCCATCTCTAATATCGTACCTCCCAAGACGCTTTATACACGCAGATTGTCAATAATTGTTTGTTTGCTTGTACCTCCATCATCCAGATTCATGTTGGGACGAGGTCCCTGTTCAGAAATTTCTGGTTCAACGGGAGAGGTTTCACCCTTCCTCTTTGATAACCCCTTTTCTCTTGTGGATCCTCTCCCTTAACCTTTTCACGAACAACCTTCTTGCCCATAGATGTCTTAGATTTACTCTTGTTCTTTCCCTTATAGGCTTTCTTCTTCAAACTTTCTTTCCTTTATTCCGACTCTTCTCTTACAAACTCCTTTTCAGATTCTTCACAAGAAACATCCACCACATCAGTAGGCATCTGAAACCGAGCAACTCGGAATTTCCTTTTCTTTCAATTGTCAGCAGTAGTAGTTGCATTTTCCTTCATAGCATCCCCCATCAGTTTCTTAGAGTCAGATCTAGTAAAAGGTCTTCTGTTGGATTTCTCTTCAAGTACCTTTTCTTTTCCTTTTGTGGATGTGGTAACAGTTCTCTTTTGAAGCAACCATTGAAGAGGGACGTCATCCTCATCTGTGTCCATAGATTCAGATGAGGGATATCTACCAACTTCTAGAGTTTTCTTGAAAAATGGTCGAGACCCTCCCAACACTTCGTCTACAAAATGTTCATCTTCTTCATTCATAACTTCTTTCCTCATCAGTGTCAAACTCTCAATAACCAGAATTTGAGCAGCGAGAATGTTGGATTCAGACGTCTTGTTCTCAGGAAGATCACCCTCAAATAAATGATCAAATAGCATGTCAAACTGGGGACCAGGTTGCTGCGAGGGTGCAGGGTTATTGAGATTAAGGGTTGACAGGGGATTAGGAGGATTGTTTTCACTAATGTTGACCGGAGAGATGGTCGACATTTTGGATAGAGACAGGACAGACGAAGATTTGTAGAAGGATACAGGGTCTATTTTGTTTAGGGAGTCTAACATCTTCTTGGAAGATGAGGAAGAGTGAGACATCTTTGTTTTAAAAGAAGAGATGAGGAGAGATGGATATAATATGAGATAGATGAAGAGATATAGGGTTTTTCAGAAGAATGCTTAAAGAGAGAGAAGTTTGAAAAGTGAGGAGATGGAGTGAAAAGGATTGTATAAATAAAGTGAAATGGTGTGTCAGGTCTCAGGAGTAGACGTGTCGCTTGGATTTAAAGAGATGGGACAACGGTCAGAAGGATCGATGACTGAGACGTGCAGATCTCAACGGTTCTCATTTAATCAATTTAAGAGAAATGTAAAGAGAGCTCACCTTAGAAGGGACCAGGTCCACTACTGCAAATGAGATTTGATTCCTGAATGGTTCCCACCATTCTTTACTCCCGTAATTTTCATGAATGTATACCTGCAACAGGTACAAAATTGATCTTACTCAAACAAGCATTACAAGTAATGAGGATACCTACCCTTCAGATCATAGCCAATAAAAGAATTGAATGATTTTGGATGTGATTAGGTCAATGCATATTCATCTTTCCCAACTTCAGCATATTGCTCTCAAACTGCTCCTTTCTAAGAGCCTTTGTAAAGATATCAACAATTTGATCTTTCGTTCTGCAATACTTCAAGATGATGTTCCCCTTTTCAACATTGTCTCTCAAAAAGTGATGTCTAACATCAATATGTTTTGTTCTTTTGTGTGGACTGGATTCTTCCCCATACTGACAGCACTAGTAATATCACACATAAGAGGAATCGTGTGGATATAGACTCCGAAGTCCTCCAACTGTTATTTGTTCTAGAGAAGCTGGGCACAACAAGATACAACAACTACATATTCAGTCTCAGTTGTTGAAAGGTCTACAGAGTTTTGCTTTTTGGTGCCCCAAGAGATGAGCGAGGATCCAAGGAAATGTTTTATTCCATAAGTGCTCTTTCTATCCACCTCATATCCTGTAAAATCATCATCTGCATATCCTACAAATTCAAAATAATCATCTGCCGGGTAGGACAGGACCAGGTCCCCTTTTTCTTTAGATACCTAAGGATCTGTTTGGCAGCCTTCATATGTGAATTCCTGGGACATGCTTGAAATATTGCACACATTCAAACACTAAAGACAATGTCAGGTCTACTAGCTGTGAAATATAGTAAGTATTAATAATACCTCTATACATAGTTTGATTCACTAGAGGATCAGCTTCATCAGTTCCCATTTTAGAGTTTGTACCCATAGGGGTATCAATAGGCTTGGAGGATACTATGTGGAACTTTTTCAGCAGCTCATTTGTATACTTTTGTTGACATATTGAGGTTCCTTCTGGTCTTTCCTTGATTTGCAAGCCTAGAAAGAAATTCAACTCTCCCATCATGCTCATCTTGAACTCATTTGCCATTAGAGTAGCGAATTCTTCACACAGATATTCAGAGGTGGCTCCAAAGATGATGTCATCCACATATACTTGAAGGGTGAGCAGTTCATGTTCCCTTTTCATTAGAAACAAGGTGTCTATTTTGCCCCTTTTGAAACCATTTTTTAGCAAGAATTTGGACAACCTTTCATACCAAGCTCTAGGAGCTTGTTTTAAACCATATAGAGCCTTGTTGAGCTTGAACACGTGATTTGGTCGATAAGCATCCTCAAATCCTGGTGGTTGTTTCACATACACCTCTTCCTTTAAATCTTTATTCAAGAAGGCACTCTTTACATCTATTTGGTAGAGTTTGAATCCATTAAAATCAACAAAACGCTATGAGGATTGTGCTAGCCTCCATTCGAGAAACAAGAGCAAACGTCTTATTATAATTGATACCCTCTTCGTGATTATAACCTTGAACAACCGTGATGGTTCTATCAGCAGGTCTTGGGACCAGGTACCACACATTTCTCATCTCGAACTGATGTAACGCATCTTGCTTTGATTTGACCCAGTCAGCATCATTTAGGGCCTCCTTCACATTTTTAGGTTCAATAGTAGAGATGAAGGTTGAGAATGCAACTAGATTTTTTGTCTTTGATCTGGTTTTCATTCCTGAATTAGTGGAGAAATGAGATTTTCAAGAGGGTGAGATGAACTATGCTTCCATCCTGATTTAGTGCCCAATGGTTGGGATTGGTCCATCTTCTCTTCATCTTCTCCAGCGTCATCATACTAAGGTGGATGAGTTTCTTCTTGGTTTGCATTCTGTAC
Source organism: Solanum sitiens (assembly GCA_016801875.1). NCBI lineage: Eukaryota > Viridiplantae > Streptophyta > Magnoliopsida > Solanales > Solanaceae > Solanum > Solanum sitiens. Next base: position 882,272 of record JABWTJ010000283.1, on the reverse strand, counting down.
CAGACCAGGTCCTTCAGTAGGCTGAACATCTTCCTCCATATTTCAGGATGGACCAGGATCAACACTCTCAGGATCTAAACTTTCTTCTGCTTCAATTCGTCTGACTTCATCACTTTGGATTTTGAATAGTTCATTTAGATCATCTTCCTCCTTCATTTCCAGGTTCTTCAAGTCATCATCCTCATCGAAAATCACATGAACACTTTCTTCAATGCACAGTGTTCTTTTGGTGAACACTCTGTAGGCTTTGCTTGAGGAAGAGCACCCTACAAAGATACCCTCATCACTTCTGGGATCAAACTTTCCAAGGTCATCCTGTCCATTGTTCATCACAAAACACTTGCACCCGAAAGCCCTTAGATAGCTAAGTGTGGGTTTCTTGTTCTTGAGTAATTCATAGGATGTTTTTTTTAGCTGGACCGAATCAAACATCTGTTACTCACATAGCATGCCGTGTTGACTGCCTCAGCCTAGAAGTTTTGAGGAAGATTTGACTCAATGAGCAAGGTTCTGGCGTGTCTACCAGAGTTTTGTTCTTCCTTTCTACCACGTCGTTCTATTGAGGAGTTATAGGAGCTGAGAAATTATTGATGCCATTTTCAGTGCAAAACATGTCAAACTTTGCATTATCAAACTCGGTCCCATGGTTGGACCGGATCCCAGCTATCAAACAATTTAATTTGATTTGGATCATTTTGAAAATACAATCAACACATAAGTTGTCTCAGATTTCAATTTGAGAAACATAGTTCATGTGAACCTTGAGTAGTCATCCACAATCACCAAAATGTACTTCTTTTCGTTTCTACTTTGAAATTTCACAGGCCCACACAGATCCATATGTAACAATTCAAGAGCCCTTGATGAACTCACTTTCTTCTTTGGTTTGAATGAGGATCTCGTCTGCTTTCCTTTGACACCTGTATCACACACTTTGCTTTCACAGAACTTCAATTTTGACAGACCACAGACCAGAGCCCTTGAAACCAGTTTATTCAGTAAAGACGAGCTCACATGAACTAGCCTCTGATGCCAAATGTCGGCATTTATCTTTGAGCAGAAAGGCATGTCAGATCGTCTCCCTGAGATGTTTCTAGGTTAGCCACATGTATAGTTTTCCTCCTCCGAGCTGTTAGGATCACCTTCTTGGTAGACACGCTGGTAACAGTGCATTTTTTAGGTGAACTTGACTTCATTTCCCTTATCACAAATCAGGGAGACACTAAGTAGGCTATACCTTAACCCACTCACATAGTATATATTTTCAATGGATTCTTCAAGAGACTTTCCAACTCTACCAACACCCAAAATATATCATTTCTTTCCATCACCAAAAGACACACCTCATCCTTGAATTGTCTTGAGTGAAATATAGTTTTTTGTGTTTCCAGTCATGTGCTTCGAGCATCCACTGTTCGTAAAACAGCACTGACTGCTACTTCCTTCACTCCCCTGCAACAAAAATCACTTGTTAGGCTTGAGAACCCATCTTAATCTAAGTTCCCAATAGGAAGATAGTGGAGTAATAAGAGTATTTATTGCCCAATGAGGTAGGTTGGTCCTTTTCCTATTCGAAGACTTAGAAATCGGATCAGGTCCCCTTTTTTGTGACCTTTTCTGTCTAGAGTAGATTGAAAAGTTTTCTTGTCACTCTTTCCATGCATTGCTCCCTTTTTAAGTGACCAATTCCACCATAGGGAAGACACAACAAATTATCTGACACATACACATATTTATTGTGAGAATTATAGGGAGGAGTAATGTTCAAGCTACCTAAACCCTTTTTGTTGTAGTTGCTTTGACTGGTGATGTTGGAGAGAAATTTGGAGGATTTGGTCCATTTAAGAGAAGTATTTAGTTCTTCCTTAAGACGGATCAGGTCCATCTCCATATGATCATTTCTTTCCAAAGCTAGAGCAAGTCGGGTCTCAGCGGTGTTTAAACTTGCTCCTAGTTCTGCCTGCAAACTAGTAACCTCCCCCTTTGTTTTCCCAGACTTCTCAATCATTTGGTCAAACTGGTTTTTGACTTTTAGTTATTCAAGTTTAAGAACCACCAGTTTTTCCTCAATGACATACATTCATACAGTCATCACATCTCTATTTTCATTAAGATTGTCAAGATTATTGTTCATAGAGTCCCTTTCGGTGGTTGGCTCTATAACATAGTCAATCAAGACACTAGCTAGCTTTCTCAGCATTCTAACATAGTACATATTCAATTTTCGCTTAAAGTCAAGGAGAGTTACCTTATCTTCATCATCTTCATCATCTGACTTGTTCATGAGAGAACATGCCATCAAATATGTTAGTCTCATCTTGAATCACTAGCATTGATGCATCATCAAAACACTCAGATTCTCCTGATTCACTAGAAGAGTCCCCCATGTAGCAAGAGCTTACTTTACTACATAGTTAGTTGCGGCTTTTTCTGGTGCTTTTGTCAGGTACCAGGTCCCTTATTTTGTCCCTTTAACCTCCTGGCCTTTGATACTCCTTGTTTTCAAATTTGAGCATCGGGCAGTCTCTGATGAAGTGTCCAGCCATCCAAAATTTGTGACAAGAGTCACTAGTAGTTGCAACTCGGGGAGGATTCCCTCCTTTTCTAAACCCTCCATTTTTCTTTACAATCTTCGGAAATTTCTTAGTAAAATAGGCCATATCATCTTTCTCACTAGACACTTCTTTAAATGAGAATTTGAGGACTAAAGACTTGTCTTTCTTAGCCTCCTTCTTCGAGAAGTCTTGACTTCTATTCATTTCAAGAGTCTTGAGATTTCCAATAAGAGCATCCATAGTAAGGACTTTCAGATCCTTAGCTTCAGTGATAACATCAACCTTTCTTTCCCATGACTTAGGAATTCGAAGAACCTTCCTGACTTGCTTGTTGGTACTGATGGGCTCTCCAAGACTTCATAACTCATTGGTTATGGAAGAGAGTTTAGTATACATGTCATGAATAGATTCCCCCTCGTTCATTTGACTGTGTTATTCGTAAAATGTGTAAGGGAAGAGCAACTCGACCAGACGAGATCCCAATGGAATTTCGGAGGCACAATACGGTTGGAGTGTCGTATTGGGATATTTAATGTGGTTTTAAAGATGATAAAGATGCCCTAATAATGGAGGTGGAGTACGATGATTCTATTATACAACAACAAGGGGGACATCTAGAATTGCACAAACTATAGAGCTATAGGTATTAAGTTGTTGAGCCACACTATGAAACTTTAGGAGATGGTGGTTAAGATGAGGGCGATGAGGGACATGTTTATTTCCATGAACCAGTTTGGATTCATACCAGGTCACTCCATGACAATAGCCATTAACCTTGTTAGGAGATTGGTGAATCAATTTAGGGAAAGGAAGAAGGACCTTCACATGGTGTTCATCGGCCAGGAAAAGGCTTACGACAAAGAACCTAGGGTTTTTTTTATAGAGAAGCCTGGAGTCTAAAGGTGTACATGTTGGATACACTAAAGTAATCTTGGACATGTATGAAAGAGAAAGACTCGGGTAAGGACTATGGGAGGTGAGTTAGAGTACTTTAAGATTGTGATGGTGTTGCATCAGAGATCAACTCTTACCCTATTTTTAATTGCCTTAGTGATGCAAAAATTAACGCGACATATACAAGATGATTTACCTTATGTATGTTACTTACGGATGAAAGAGTCCTAATTGAGGAGACTCGAGGTAAATTTAATGCTAAGTTGGAGGTTTGGAGGCAGACCTTGGAGTCTAAAGGGCTCAGGTTGAGTAGAACAAACACGGAATTGTTGGAGTTCAAGTACAATGGTGTAACACATGATGGACGTCTTCACGGACCATACTAACTTTGACGATCCGTGATTCTGTCCATCAACAAGATTCCAGAAAGCAGTGCAAAGTGTCCAGAGTTTGAGAAAGTTGAAGTAAATACTACGGACGTCTTCACGGGCCGTGATAATTTTGACTGTCCGTGATCCTATCCGTGAACCAGATTTTAGAGAACAGCTAAAAGTTTAAGTTTTGGAGAGTTAAAGGCAAGACCACGGACTACTGTACGGACCGTGAAGCCTTTCACGGGCGTGATGGGGGCCGTGAAGGAAAGCGACAATGCAGTCCTAGTTATATTAGGTCTCTTTTTAAAAGGTTTTTGTGATTTTTTATTTAGGGGGTTTTTGAACTATTATTGGATTATCGAACTTTTTTACGAAGGAGTCGAAGAGAACTTGGGATTTTTTGAGTTTATCTTGTTTTCTAACCACTTAGAAAAAAGAAAAAGTTTAACTCTTAGATAATCAAGTTTGATTTTGAGTTTCAATTTGCTATTGTAAGTATTCAGAATTATGTCCTCAATCATTATCAACTTTATACACGCAGAATTATGAATCACTAAGTACTCAAATTCGGTGTGTGGGATCTATGATGAGATTGTGAATTTGAATTCGTAAAACAAGCATAGAGTAATCGTCGTTCACGTGTTGTAGATTCAATCTTTGATTTTAATTTGGTCTAAGGAGTGCACACTTTAGACTAGCATGTATCAAGTGGTTGTTCGAGAGAAAAGCAATTGTCAGGAAAAGAATAAATCTCTTTACAATATTGAAATTAAAGTTAGAGTTCAAGAGAAAATAACTTTAGCTTCACATCCACTTAAGCGAGCTCTTTATAAAAGAATCAATTATAGCTCGAGAGAATACAACCGATTATTGTCTAATCAAGTTGAGAAGCATTAGATAAATTTTAGTCGCTGAGTTTTGTGAAGGTATGATTGATTGAAGCTTAGATTGAAGAAGAGTTTCACAAGTTCTTGTCATAGTGAACACTAACCTGGTTTCTCTTAATCAAAAGAAAAAACCATACCTAATCATCGTTTATAAAGTACATTTGAAATCTTAGTCTTACGTCTAGAGATTGATACTTGCTATTCACACCCAAATTTTACCTTTTGTTTAAATTCATTAGGAGATAGTAATAACAACCGGATAAGAGCAATAGTAAAACATTATCTGTAAAGAAATTTTCTGTCGGAACAATCTCAATTCAAGTTGGGTTCTTTAAAGTGACAACGACCCTTTTTTGACACACCCCAGATATTCCAAGACCTATACTAGAGCCTTATATGTTGAGTAATAATGATTTTAGACCTAAATAAGTTAAAATAACTTGTTTGAGAAGTATTGGGTCCATATCATTAAAGAAAGGTTTTAACGTCCAAAAACTAGTGAAATTGAACTAGTTAACGTCCCTCTGTTTGGTGAAGGTTGGTGAGGGTCATATGAAGTCCAAATCTTATGAAAAGACTTTAAATAGTTAAAATGTAGTACAGAGGGTCAAAACTTACAGTCACGACACCCCAAGGATCACCGGAAGGGTACTTGGGGAGGACCCAAACATGGGCGAGCAGGCTGCCAAAGCAGCCTGCGAGCAGCCAAGAATCTGGTAGCTGTTGCGCGACGCGCAGACAACACGGGGAGATTCAAACTTTGCCTCTCGACACATGGCCTACACGAGTCTCACTGCCTCAATCCGGATTTCAAAAATAAATTGTGAAATTAGCCCCGCGACACGCAACCACTTCCTAGATTCGTAAAAGTCGTATTTTAAATATTTTGACTTCACAAAAAGACCCATTTAAGTGAAGGGTCTTTTGGGTAATTTAAGGGGTGATCATATAAGGTATTAGGGTCAGTTTTAGGTCATTTTTAACACCCAAATCAAGTCTCAAAAGTTTATATCAAAAATCACCCTCATCTCTCTTAAATTCTCTCTTCCTCCAAACCTCCATTGAAGACCATTAGAGCTCCAAGAAGAAGATCAAGACTTCAAGTTTCCAAACCAATTTCGTGGATTTATCATCTCTAAGGTATGATTTATTTCACTCTTGGGATTATTTCCCCAAGAGGTCCCTCCAAAAGATGATTTGTAAATCCCCCAAAATTGAGGTTTTCTTCTACACATGGGTCTTCTTTGAAAAACAAAATTATGAATCAATGGTTGTTAATTATGATGAATTAATGTTGTTTAAGTATATATTGATGGTTAATTTATGATTTTCTATGGTATTTCTCTAGACCCCTATCTTTCCCCCAATTGCATGAAAACCTTGAATTGATATGGTGAATTGTGAAGATTATGAATATGTAGATTGACTACATTGTTGTTAATTATGAAATTTCTCCTTGAATTTACCTTTTTTATATAATTGGTTATGTATTCTTGGTAATGGAAGTATGAAGGTTCTTGTAAGGGGAAAAGAGGTATGTTGATTGGTTCTTCTTGGATTCAATTATGAATTATGAGTTACTTAGATAATGCTTCTAGGTCTAATGTGTGGTTGTGATGTTGATGCTAAGTATTTCTTATCTCTAACCCTAAAACATTGAATTATACATGAGATATGTATGCATGTTATGATACGATTATTTTATGATTGAAAGTAGTTTCTTATGATTACAATAAAGTGTTAAGTGAAAGGTTTACTCACTTATGTAGTGGTGTATAAAGTGAAAGGATTGTTCTCACTTTTGATGACCTATGAGATATATATGATAAGATGTTTACATAGGGGTCTAGAAGAGACTAATGTGAACTTGTATGATGATATAATATGATTACTAAAGGGATTAATTGCTTAAAACCAAAGTGCATGCAAATGAGATGGAGGTCTCACGTTAGTAAGTCCGGCCTCCCACATGTGTTTCCTCACGTTAGTAAGTCTGGATTCCCAAATTATGTGTTGTCTCATGAGATGGAAACCTCCACGTTAGTAATTCAAGGTTTCTAGAAACAATCTCCTTGACCATTAACTATGTGCCCACATAGGACTCTAGCTTAGTGGATCCACCTAGATATCTACGTATAAATGGTTACACCTTAGGCAAGTGTTAATCCTCTCTTTTCGGCGTGGGAGTAGAACACCGGATTCCATGTATCTCACATGGTCTCATGTCAGTTATTACACTTCTTTCCCTAACGTAAAAAGTAAATGAACAAGTTAATTATGTTAACTCTTATTAAGGTTGCCTTGAAGGCCACTACATAGGGTGAGGGAGGGTATGTGACTTCTCTTACTCATTGGACATGTGGGATCCTTAGGGATGGTTCTAGTAGTGTTCTTTTATGATTATGATTATGATTACGATTATGTTGATGAGCTATGAGTAGTATTTATGTATTAAATATGTCATGATAAATTATGTGAATATGTTGTAAGTATGAAGTAGGTTGCCTAATGTGATACTTAGCCTTGGATAGGATTATGGGTTTCTATCTTTGGTATTGCACAAGTATTGCTTAAGTGGTCTACATGTTGGGTTGATAATATGTTGAATTGACTTATTATGCTTATTATATATGCATGTTGAGTTAAATTGATAGAAAGCATGATTTTGACTAAATTATCCTTTTCCCATGCATTGATGATTTTTGTGCATAGGAGTCATACTTAGTACATGTGGTTTGTACTAACAAATATTTCTCCATTTTTCCCAAACATTTTTAGGTTCGGTTCATTGAGGAGATTCGTGGTCATTGGAGAAGAAGACTTGGATCTTTCCTAAGTCAACTGGTGAGTCCTCATGAGTTCCGAGGATAAAGCCACTCATCAAGCCTTATTAGTTTCGTCTATGATTTGAGACAATTATTCCATTCTTATGCTGAGACTTCATTGTAGCCTATATGGGCATGTTGTAATAGACTAAGGGCTATGCCCAAACTATTGTGATTCATACTCTTGTAGATGGTTTCTATGTGATATGAGACATAGACTCCTATATGATTTGTTGTGCTAAAAGATAAGTCTATGTACACTTCGTATGTGAGGAGTCTATGTAAACTACATATATAATATGTGAGAAGTCTAAGTATACTTCACTATGTAAAGTTTTAAAATTTTCTGCATTTTTGACCTATGATGTGCTATGATGTATGCTAAGGGCTTGTCTTAGTCCTCTTAGAGGAGGACGACGCCGGTTACGCCTAGGGGTACTTTGGGTCGTAACATTTACACTCTCGTTTGAGGTATAAGTTTGGACGTATCAACCTCCAATATGAGAAGGTAACGATTGAAATTCTTGATTGTGATGTGCGTAAGTTGAGGACAAAAGAAATTGATCTGTGAAGGTTCAATGGAAGCATCGTCCAGTTGAGGAATCTAGTTGGGAAACTGAAAAGGATATGCGAGACAAGTATCCCCAATTGTTTGTCGATTCAAGTACTACTTCATTACTTCCTAAGCCTATTTTCCTATGTTTTTCACTTGGGGACGAGTGATGGGTAAATTGGTATCTTTTGTAGTGATCGGGTTTAGTCGTTATATAGAAAAGCCAACGGGGAAAATTTTTGGGTCGAGAAACTTTTTTTAGTATTTGAAATTTCCAACCTAGTCTAGATTTTGACAATATCAGAGTATTTGAGGTGTAGGGAAATCTGGTAACGATCAAGGAAGTTAATCATTATTTTGGTCGCATAAGTAGTTAGATATCTCGTTAAAGAACCCTTATGACTGTACATAATTGAATTCGGGCGAATAGAACTCCCAGAATCGACTTTAGCATAAATGATATTTTCTGAGTGTTGTGGGTTAGAGGTGTGTTATGAAATAGGGGTCTTGGAACTTTTGAAATAGCTCACTAGTTCGTGCAACCCTCCTTGGTGCTACTTTTTGCCACTTTGGCGGGACCGCTACAGCGGGGTGAGGGCCATCGTGGCGGGTCAGATGCGACGTGAAGTTGTAAATAAGCCCCTAAACAATCGTATTATGAAGTTTCAACTTTTAGAGCTAAGGAACGAACCCCATTCGACTCCTTCTCATTTTACATCATTCTTGAGGATAAATGTAAGATTTTCTTTCCCTGAATCTATTTTTTTATCCGTAGAACGTACTTGAATAGGTGAATATTGATGGAGGAGGGTTTTGTTATAGATTCCATTGTTTAATCAATCTATCGTGGATAATTAGGATCATGAGTTTGGTCTACAGTTCATAAAATTGTTAGTAATTCGGATATTTAGTGATTGTTTATTGATTCTCGTATTATATTGATCGTTCGTAGACGAAGAACAAGCGAAACAAATCCGAAATGGGAAGGATCAAGTTTCTTATGGTTTCAATCTTGTTTCGAGGTAGGTGATTGTTGTGATTCTATGATTGTGCGATCTATGTTTGTTCTTGCTTCATTATGATACATGTACATATATGAATGTTGCATTATTTATCACACTTGTTGTAAAGGAGATAGATGAATTATCGTTGCCATCAAATCATGATTTAAATGTATGAACTTGAAGATATACTTTTGATTGTGATTGTGGTATGTTTATGGGATCGGTTTCTACGTTCCGATGACATAACTAATTTGGATCGGTTGCCACGTTTTGGCATAACTAACTTAGATCGATTGTCATGTTCCAATTAACATTAGGATCGGTTGCCACGTTCTAACATAATTATGGGATCAGGTACCACATCATGGTATGCTAACTATTTGGGTTTGGGTTCCATGAGAGGACCAATGATGTCACGCCTCTAGCCTACTCCCTGGACGTGGCCGGCACCCAATGACCATTGTTGGTTTTGAGTGAACCCTTGGCCTGGCTTACTTAACTCAGTGGAAGACTCAAACATAAGATATAACTTAAGAGCAGCTTTTAAAATAGTACTTAGTCAAATCGAAACTTCAAGTCTTTACAAATGAATGAAGAGAAAACAAAAACTAACACAATCTGTCTATAAAGCCTCTTAAAATACTAAGATGAATGTTGGGACAAACCCCACAACATTTGATAACTGAAAATGTATAAAAACAATGAAAATGAGTCATCGGAATGCAAGGAGGCTCACCACTAACTCTGAGTTGCTCATTGGATCAACAACACGCCAATTGATGATCCTAGTTACCTACATCAGCATCATAATACGATACAGGCCAATTGGCATCAATACAATCAATGTACGAGTTGTGAGTTGGAAAGCTAAAACAAACTTAAGCTGGAAAGGAGTAAGAAGAGACACTTACCTGGCTCTGTTCAACCCCTGAATAACTACTTATTTCAAAATAAAGAAAAATAAAGGCAATATGCAATATAAAGAAAACTAACTGAAAACATGCTGAAAACCCTAAATGTACACAAGTGTACAAATAATCTCTTAGATGTATGCAAAAAGTACAAGTATCTGATGTATATAAAAATAAGATAACTTCTTTGGTAGCTTCTCTAACCGACAACTATCACTTAAGAGCTATAGTGATGATGCAACGTTACTCGGCCCACGCTGCCCGACCTTCCTAACCTTGCCAGCGTATAGGACTTGAGCTGCCTAATGGATCCACTAGTATACGGTGAAAATGGTTCACTAAAAAGTATGACCCTCTTCTACCTATGATGGTTACAAGGTTTTCATGGAGAGTTGAGTTAATATGAACTCGCATCCCCACATCGGTGCTCAATACTACTCCCAAACATATACTGGCTCTTATGTTTTTAAAACATACTAATTCTATGGTTTGAGATTAGTGCTCAAAACTTAGCTTTGATAGCTCTCTTGGAAATCATAGTTTCCCTGCTTGCTTGATTTCATAAAGCTATTACATCTGTCTGAAAACTAGCCCGAAGGCTCTTTACTTGTTTAAATGTGAAAACATTTGTAACTCTTAGGGATTACTTAGTCCCGTTGTAACTTTTGAGAATGAACTCAACTCTTTACTCTTGCTTAACTTGTAACTTGAGCCGTAGAAGAAAGTTAAAATGTTTGTTAGACTCTTGGAAACTTTAGGAGCTCACTTTGACTTGCATCTTAACTTTTAGACTTGACTCTTAACTTCTTTGACTTTGATCTTAACTTTTCTTGAATGAGATTATGGATTCAAGGATCATTATCTCATTTTTATGAATGATTTTATGATGTTTAGATGTACTTTAGAGTGTTGGAATCAACCAAGAAATATAGGTACATCACTTAGGAACTAGCACAAAAAGATAGGGGAAAATGGGGTCTACAAGTGACCTTGGTGCTCTGAGAGGCGCGGAGCGCCAGAGCCTGATGGACAGACTCTGGAATGAGGCACTTTGGCTGGCCCGGTATGCCAGGGCCTGTCAGACAGAGCCTGCCCTGAGGGGCTCTAGCAGACGCGGCACCCCAGGGTCTTTCAGACGGGATTTCCGACTTTTCTTCTCTGATTTTCAACTCTAAACCTTATAAACTTCCATGGATCTTCCCCCATACACTTTGGATCACTAAAATTCCCAATACCCAATAGTTTAGACTCGTAAAACATCCCAGAAACACGAATCAAAACAACTAAAGGCATACTAAGACACAACCAACAAGAATTCACTAATTATTCATCAAGAACATCAATATTCATCATTCAATTTATACAAAACTTGATGAATTAAACATTTTAGTGTGTAGGTGAATGAACCCAACATAGAAATATCTCACATACATGATTAGGGATCACCGCTGACGAATTCCACTAGAATTTCTTGGCATTCTTGGTGAAATCTTGCTCTTTCTCCCTTCTCCTTCTCTTCTCTTTTCTCCCAATCCCAAAGCGTGAAAAGTACTTTTCTACAAACTTGGTTTTACCCCAATTAATTGTTAAAACAAATTATGAAATAGTAGGTGAAAAGACTACTTTACCCTTACTAAAATCCGGATTGGACTTTCCTCAGTCCAATAGCCCAACTTTTGAAAGGCATATCTCCTTCATATGACATCGAAAATGAGAAAACTCGGACCCGTTGGAAATATCTTTCCAAGGATTTCCATCCATATAAAGAACTTCCCCTAACTTCTCTTGAGAATGAAGTTATGGCCGTCTAAAAATGACCAAAAACTTACTTTTACACTTATGAAATTTTACAGATTTTTCCTATTGTTTCCAAAAATAACTATTCTTAGTTTCTTGGTTCAATCCTAGATATTTTGAGTTACGTGATGTTACAAATGACGTGATATGAAATGTAAAACTGATCGTTGTTCGTAATTGTTGATAAGATTGTATATGTTTATATATATGCATGTGAATTGTTGTCTTGACTTACTTATGTTGCACTAGTGCGATAGCCGTGTGACCCGACCTATACACTGTGGTTGTGTACTGATACTGCACTTGCTCTTATTTTGTTGAGTACAGGGCATCTTCAAGAGGCTATTAACAGACCTCGCATAGGAGATCACCGATCGTTGCTTTGAATTCAAGGGTGACCCAATTCTTCCAGGTTGCCATGTGATTCTCTTTCGTCTGTATCCACAATTTCTAGACTTAGAAAATTGTTTTAGTTAGTTCATTAGTTCATTAGTTTGGGGTTGTATCCCTTCTTATTTGGACTTGTTGAACTTTAGATGTTTTGGTACATTGACTTTCAGGTTGTAGGTTATTCTTCTGCTTTGTTTGTTTGTTGTTGTTAGACTTTTGTTAGAGTTTATGGAAACTCTATTATGTTTCCTTAGTAGTTGACTTAAATGCCTTATTTATTGCTTTAGTTGCTTTGTTTGAGTTGTAATAGTGGTTCTCCCACCGGAGTGTTAGTATGGGCGCCAATCACAGTGGTCTGGGTCGTGACAATTATTATATTAATTGATGATATTTTTAATTAAATTAATCTACATATCAAAATATTCAACAAAACTAAAATAGAGTAAATTCAAGTTCAGTAACATAACTCATTTGTTTGTTTATTGGGGAATGACTCATCTATCCAAATAAATACATAAGTTAAATGGAAAAGGATCTAAAATACCCTCGAAGTATTAAAAATATTATAAAATTACCCTTCATCCACCTATTGTCTCCAAAATGTCCTTGTCATCCACCTATTGGCTCCAAAATACCTTTGTCATCCACCTTTGGGTTCAAATTAACCACTTATTTAACTATTTTAAAATTAAACTGTTTATAAATTTTTTTTAAAATACTTGGCGCTCAACTATTGGTTATAATTTAATTTATTAATATAATTTATAAATCAACCCACTACCCACTTATTACTAACTAAGCCCCACCCAATTAATAAACTAATTATAATATCAAAATTGTCATAAACACTAATAAAAACACGAGGAAATTATAGATTCCTAAAAATGACATTCAAAATTATTCGAGTCCGAATCGAAGCCCCAATTAAATTTAGGTTGAGCCACTTATTTAGGAGGACACTTTCAATAGGATTCTCTTTGAAGCTTGAATTCAAAATTTATGATTAAAGGTAAAGAAGTAGCACATCCCGAATTAATTCATGCACTTTTTTTAAAATATAATTTTATAAATATTTATGATCTGTTGAAAACCTTTAATAGATTATTTTAAAAAAAAGTTATCTATGAAGTAACATCACATAATTGAGACGAAAGAATAATTAAGATAAACATAGTCAGACTTTAAGTTTATCCGTAATTTTTATTTAGACACTTGAATGTATGATAATTTACTTCTATAGATATTTTCACCTCAAATTTTTAAAAATACTCATTGGCAGTAGTTTTCCTGTAGTTGCATTAGTAATGTGATGGGTTTATTAATTTGGTGGGGTTTAATTAGTAATGGATGGGTAGTGGATTGATTTATAAATTATACTAATAAGTTAAATTATAACAAATAGTTGAGCGCCACGTATTTAAAAAATATTTAAATAATTTAAATTTAAAACCGTTAAATAAGTGATCAATCTTGAACCCAAAGGTGAATGACAAGAGTATTTTGGAGCCAATAGGTGGGTGGGAAAATAGGTGAATGAAGGATAATTTTGTACCATTTTCAATACTTCAAAGGTATTTTAGGCCCTTTTCTGTAAATTAAAATAAATAATTGACATCGATATTAAGCCACAACAATGACATAAAAATAATGACTTAGGTATTAAAAAAATGGTATATCAGCAAAAACTAAAATTCTTACATAATAATAAGATTTTATTCATCTTTTAGAGATTCCACTAAGAAATTACATAAATATAACTCAAGAGGTCAATATTCATTTTAATCAAATTATGAATGAAACAAAACTATAAGAAAAGTATAAAATAACTACACCAAATTCCATAAATAAATCAAAGAGATAAGGTAAAGTTGAACCTTAAATGAAGAAATAAGAGTCACAAAATCTTGTCCAAGCTCAATTAAAACGTCCACAAATCAATTTTTTTGGTGTGGATATGTTGTATTTTTGTTTCCGTGTGTTGTAGTAATTGGAGGAAATTAAAATGTTTGGATGTTGTTTTCTCTTTTTCTGCAAGTATGTACGCTTTTTTTGTGTGTTGTGAGTGTTTTTTTTTTTTTTTTTGGTGTTGCTTGTTCTCTTTTTTTAGTGCATGTGATATATGTGTGTATATGACGTGTAGATAGTATATATGTAGTGTGTAATTTAGGGGGGGGTTAGGTTAGAAGAAAATCAAAAAGTTTTGGATCCTCCTTTTTTTCTCTCTACATGTGTGTTAGTGTTATTGTGCTGTTGTCTATATAGTGTGTAGGGGTGAGCTGATGTGTTGTAGTGTAGTTGGGTGTGTGGGTAGAGATATAGGGTGAGTGGGGGAATTGGAAGTGGAAATGTGGTAATGGGGCGAGGGTAGTGGTAGGTTGTTTTTTTTTAACTATGTATAATAAATATTAGGGAAACTTTTACATTAGCCACTAAAAAATAGTCTAATTACTCTCAATGACTATAGTGTGATAATTACAATTCGTAGCTACATGTTATAGGGAGGAGAGAGGCGAGCAAGACTGGGAGAGAGAGGAGAGAGGCGAGAGAGAGAAAAAAGTGGGAGAGAGGTAAATTATATATGTATATTGGGTATATAATTGGATATTATACATATGTATTTGATTATATGGCAAGCGAGATTGGGAGGGAGAGGAGAGAGACGAGCACATTGGGAGAGGGAGGAGAGAGGCAAGCGAGAGAGGACTAAGAGTGGGAGAGAGGTGAATTGTATATGTATATTGGTTATATAATTGTATATTATACCTATGCATTTGTATAAAAAATAAGCGAGATTGGGAGAGAGAGGAGAGAGACTAGCGAGATTGGGAGAGGTAGGAGAGAGGCGAGCGAGAGATGGTAGAGAGTGGGAGAGGTGAATTGTATATGGATATTGATTAGATAATCATATATTGTACATATCTATTTGTATATTCTGGCGAATTATACATATACAAATGTGACTAATTTAAACAAGCTCGAAGTCAATCCACATAATTAATGTATAATTTTAGTCGTGGTGGTAATTATAGCAAACTATAGCTATCATTAGTAATTAAGTAGTATAAATTTGCTTAACTGCGTAATTTTACCTGAATATTATAATAAAAATATTATCTAATAAACATACACGAATGAATTAATAGTTATTCTAAATATAATTAAGAAATTCTAGCTTATTGTTAAATCTAATTTAAAAGAATATACATAACGTTTTTTGTAACTTTCAATTTTCTTTTGTAAAAACAATTGAAAATAAAACTAACCTTGAAAAGTGATACTATTCTTGTTGTTTTCAAATCTTCTAAAATAAACTTAATAAAATAAAATAAAATTAAAAAATATATTGTTTAGATTTTAAAATTTGAACTCTAATAATGGTGTAAAATTTTAGGTTTTGTAAAAATTGTGTGTCTACACACAGCCTTATTATATCATATACATTTTTATCCACTACAAAATGATACACTATACATAAAAATATTGTATCTTATCAACTTGAAATCTTTCACGCTTGCACATTTATCTTTAAAGGCACACAATGTATCTTTTTCCAGAATCATAGACAAAATAAAGATACTCGAATGATGCAACAACTTGTTAACATTAATGAAATTAGTGATACATTCCATAAAACAATTATTTATATGTATCAATCACAAATAATCAGACAACTAACTTATACTTAGATACAAAATATAAATATAATCATTATGAAATATTTTGATGTTTTTACAATAAATTAAATGTAGAATATATCATCTATAAAGCATAGTATTTCATATACACAACAAGATACAAAATTATTAATGTATCATGCTAAACATTTGGTCATGATACAATAATTTAAATTAATACCACATGTATCTGATATATAATAGCTATCACACACAAATGTTCGATGTAACTACCCGAACAATCGTTATTTAAAAAGAGTAAGAAGGTGCCAAAATTTCAAACATTGTCCCACTACAAGACTAGTATTGCTTGTGCGGAGCCACTGCAACAACAACTTACTCCGCTAAAGCAGGGATCGGCAAGGCAGAATCGTAATTTTGAGAAATATTTATGTTTCCATCTTTCTAAAATACCTAATAGGTCGTAAAATACCCTAGGAACCTCAGAAAAATTATTTCAAGTTGGGAGAAGAAGGAGATGGAGCTTTCTAGCATAGAGATTGTGGAATCTTGCAAGTTCGTGATCAAATTCACCGTAGCGAATCCGAAAAAGCTGGGAAACAAAATCAAAACATATCACAATTTCTTGGCGCCCAAGTAGGCTAGGTTTTTATGTTTGAGTGGTTATAAATCCAAGCTTACCATGTAATATATGAATTAAACAATATGAGGTATGTGTAGACCTTCGTGCACCGAGTAAATTCTGTGGAAAGTTGCTATAATTCCATGTTTATGGGGTTAGTGTTGTTGAGACGGTAATTGTTCAAGGTTCTTAATTGTGTTCTTGAATGGTTTCTTGCTTAGCTACGGTACCGGTAGGAGGAAGAATGTTGATTATACTATTTTCGAATGTTTTAGTGATAATTGTGATAAAGAGTTGTAGCTATATAACTTATTAAAATAGTAATAGAACTTTACGAAGATCTGTATTGGACTAGTGTAGTTAAGTAAGAAGAAATTGAGAGAACCAACTATGTGATGGAGCAGGTGAGTAGATGATGGTTGTAATTCTATGATTGTTTAATATACACTTGCTTTGCTTCATTCTGATACTTGAATATGTATGTATGTTGAAATATTGATCATAGATGATGAATGACATAAAGGAATATCGATACTATGAAATCATGACTTGAATGTGTGATCTTGATGTGTGATTGGGATCGGATTGCCAGATTCCAACATACTAACTTCGATCAGATTGCCACGTTCCAACATACTAACTTGGATTGGCTTCCACGTTGCGGCAGGCTAAAAGTTTGACTTTGGGTCCTGTGAGACGGCCAACTACTTGTGATAAAGTGTGTGTGGTGAAATATGTTACACTTAATCTCGTGAGGTGTGTATATGTATCTATATATTGGGATGTTTAAGCTATGGTCTAATTAAACCTCAAGTGTGGTGGTGGTACTTGTAGTATACAATGTGGATAGTATGTTTAAGCTATGATCTAATAAAACCTTAAGTGTGGTAGTGGTACTTGTAGCATGCAACGTGGATAGTATCTTTAACCTATGATATAATGAAACCTTAAGTGTGGTAGTGGTAATTGTAGTGTACAATGTGGCTAGTATATTTAAGCTATGATCTAATGAAACCTTAAGTGTGGTAGTGCTACTTGTAGTATACAATTGGCTAGTGTATTTAAGCTATGAACGAATGGAATATTAAATGTGGTAGTGATACTCATAGTATAGATGGTGCTTATCGTATTTAGCTTGTAACCTTGTAGGAAAAAGATGAATGGTAATTGGAAGGTGTTCTAAGGACATACTAAGGGTGGAGAAATGAGTGGCTAGAGAAACGAGTGGTCCAGACATGAACTTTTATTGTTCTTTTCATATATTATGAGGTGTGCGTCAGATTGACCGATGATGTCTCTCAGTACGTGTGGTTGTACTGATACTACTCTTGCTATGTCTTTTTGACATAGTCTGGATGCAGGATTGGTGATGTTTCTTCAGGCGAAGACAAAGGAATCATCCAGCAGCTTTGACTCCTCATTCCGGATGGTGTAAGCTATGTCTTTTGTGTAATTGGCCATGTTATTCTCTTTGTGGCTCTTGTACTTGTCAAACTAGTTCCTTGGGGATTGGTAAACTATTTTGCATAATTTAGTAAAAATTTTATTTTGAATGAGTTAATTCTTAAACTTCCTTAACTTGCCTTCATTTTCTTTAAATTCCACATGTTTCTAGTTGTTGGATTATGAGGGTTCTCATATGTAGGTGTTAAAGTAGGTGCCCGCACGGCCCGGTGGATTAGATCGTGACAAATTGGTATCAGAGCCTCGGTTACCCGTCTCCCCATACAAGATCAAAATGTGGTCTAGACTCTTGTGGATTGTTTTGTTAACGTGCACATCAAATCTACAAGAGGCTAGGAAGTCGTTCAATTCATTCACTCCTTTCGTGCGAAGTGTCCCTTGTTGTATAAGTTAAGTCCAGTTGGTATCTCCCAATTCCAATTGGTATCTTAACAATGAGGATTGTCGTTGTTGATACGACTGAAGAGCATGGGTAATCGTTAAAGGTTATCTATGGGACAAACTAATTAATAAACCGAAATTGCATGTGTGTTGTGTTTGGTAAACAGTGAGTGTATGCTTCATGCGTTGTAACTAATTAGAGTGTGCTTGTTGTGGTATTTGTCTGCTATTGTGTATTGCATGTTGAACAATGTATGTGTGAATACAGAATTGTGTTTATATCTTGAATTATTGTTGAGATATAGGAATGCAGATGGGGGAGTAACCTGATTTAGGGCACCGTGTGGAGTGTTTGAAGTCGATACGAGCAGAGTTGTGGTTGGATTGTTAAAAGGATTTGCAAGTTGTAATGTCTGGGTGTAATCCTGGGGAGGGGTAGGTTGTAGTGCCTAGTTACTCTTCCGCTTTAGAACTCAAACCTCGCGTATTCTAGTCGAAAAAATTGAGAAGCCCGACGGGATGATACAACGGGAGGTCAGAAAAACATTAGAAAGTGAAAAAGTGACTAGAAAATCCTTAGTTAGGTTCTGGTCCCGCTTGTGCCGCTGCGGCGGGATTTGTCCTGTTGGCGCGGTGCCGCTACAGCGGTATTGAGGGAGGCAGAACCTCAATAGAAATTCTCTATTTTTCTCAGTTTTCAATATACAACCCATATCTGATCCAAGCCAATCCATACAACTCATAAGCCAGTGCTCAACAATAGTAGTAATTAAAAGTGACTAGAATTAAAAATGGGTTGCATTAGACAACTCAAAAGGCAAGCATCTGTGTGCTACAAAAACACAGTAATGTCAAAAGAGATATTATAAACTAGATGTCTTAAATACAAACCAAGAAAAGGGAAGCTGATTAGGACTGTGGGGAGGGGTAGTGTCGACGTCTAAGTCAAGTTTCTCTGGATACGTCACCCCGTTCCAAGCCTCATTTAACATGTTAAGTCCCTGAAATCATCTGGCTTGAGTCTAGAAAGAGGTTGTCTAGGAGCAACGCAGGTGAATATTACCTTAATCATCTTTAACATCCTCAACATGACATGATCTCGAACCACACCTTTCCTCCTCTCCTTTCGCAACTGAAGACAAAGCATCTCAACCTCCAGGGTAGTGTTGGGCGGTACCAGAGTAGGGTGAATAGGAATGCTCCCCATCCTTCCCCGGACGGCCGCTAAATTTTCCTCCACCCGTGCACCAAAAAGGGGTTCCTCGTCGTCAGAATCTTTGGCTGACTTGCTGCTACTAGCCCTGTTGGTCCTCCTCTTTTTTCCTATAGTAGTAGAACCTGCCCTAACCAAAAGAGGGTGAATAGGTGGATCCATAAGAATTACCTCGTCAATATCGAACAAGGGAACCCCTACCCGCTTGCATAGGGAAGTGTAAGACCGGGAAGGAAGAATGCCTTCTTGTTGCCCCGGTAGAACATCTTCCACTCGGAGATAATCTGCGCTCCCATTTTCAGCTGAATGCCCTGTATAGTGCATGCCACCAGAGCCGGAGGATAAGTGACGTCCGTGCGGTTACTCAACGGGTGAATCCTCCTAGATATCAAGTGTAGCCACCACTTAGCATCCGATGACCAGTCAACGCTAGTGATGCCCTCTAATGTATCCTAGTAAAGTTGATCCCATTAAGCGGGATCCACAATAGTGTCCCGCAGCATCTCCAGATCCATCTTATTTAGCTTGTCCTCGAACACCAGTTTGAGACCTATGGCACCTTCACATCATTAATAGTAGTGGCACTCAACGGAATGTCGATTCCCCGAATGCGAATAGTTGGGTAAGGAACATTCCAACGTACGATGGGAAGGATATCATAGAACTCGCTCACTCAAGTAGAACAAGCATTCGAGGGAGCCTAAATTAGAGGAATCCACTCAAACTTAAACAACTGGGCATAGAAATCAAGAGCCTTCTCCTCCACCTTATGAAGTATATATCATCTCTTTCTCACAAAAAAAACTAGCAGTGCGATAATCATGGTGTCTATCCCGATTATCGGCATAGGGAAAACGGATAAAGGAGATGTTATTATCATTTTGAACATCCATTTGGGATAACCTGTGGGAAATAAGACAAGTTAGAACATTATAGACCATGTAGGGGAGCCAAAAGCAAAAAGAGAAAGTTTTTGGAAAAAGGGGAACCAACTACTGGTCTGGGCCATCCCGCTGCAGCGGTAATCATCCCTTTACAGTGGGATGATGCAGGCCACTACAACGGGATGGAGGTTGCTATAACGGCCTTCATCTAGGAGGAACCCAAACGCGAAGATGACGTCTTTTCGTCTCAAAATCCCCGTTTATTCAGTTTTTCAATAGATCAGAGTATATTAACTATCCTAGAATACGAATTAGCAAGTATTTCAACAAAATAAACCTAAATTATCTCTAAATCCGAGTTTATGGCAAGATGACTATTCAACTTCCCCCACCCATTTTTGTATCAATTTAATCTTGTTCTTAGGAATCCTTACGCCTGTGACGTTGTTTGAACATTGGGGACGTAAGGGAAGTAACCATGCTATGAAATTCTAATACTTTAGCAATCTAGTTCAATTTTTGAAAATAACTACCCAAAAACCGCTCTAGTCAATTTGATTCTAGCATGCAACCAATAGTAATCGTAGTGAGTAACGTATTGAAAGCAAAGGAAAGAGAACTTACAGAAATTCCAACGATTTTGGAGGAGGGGAATTCGGGAGACAATTGAGACTGGGGGAGGAGTACGAGGGAAATGGGAAATTTTGTTCCTTTTCAACTCTTTTATTGCCTGATCTCCCACTCCAGCGGCAAGGCTGCTGCTACAGTGGGCAGTACCTTGGGCAAAATGTTGACTTAGTTGACTTGTTTTGATTTGTTTTGCAATGCCTGTTAGACTACCCTAGCGTGGAAACCAGATACTCTTTCCGTGTAGTGCATTTTACCCATTCGTTCTAGTGTGGGTCTATTCTTTTAGGATCTCAAAATAATTAGGGATCACAAACTTTAGACGTTCTGTGTAAGAGTCGTATCGCTAGTAGGAAGCGTCATGGAGTGGGAGTGGGAGACGACCGAGATTTAGTCATTCAAGGATGAACAAGTGGTAAATTGGTATCTATTGTAACGACCCGAACCGTCGTTATTTAGAAAGGATAAGGAGGCGCAAAGATTTTGGACACAGTCCCGCTACAACGAGACTGGTGTCGCTGCCGCGGAGCGGCTGAAGCGGCAATTTACCCCGCTTAAGTGAGATCGGCAAGGCAGAATTGTAATTTTGAGAAATCCTTATTTTTCCATCATTATAAAATACCCTAATAGGTCGTAAAATACCCTAGAAACCTCAGAAATATTATTTCAAATTGGGGAAAAGAAGGAGAGGGAGCTTTCTAGCGAAGAGATGGCGGAATCTTGTAAGTGTGTGACCAAATTCACGGTAGGGAATCTGGAAAAGTTGGGAAATGGAATCAAAACCTATTAAAATTTCATGGCGCCAGATAGGCTAGGTTTTTATGTTTGAGTAGTTATAAATCAATGATTACCATGTAATATATGAACTCAACAGTATGAGGCATGTGTAGACCTTTGTGCACCGAGTAAATTCCGTGGAAAGTTGCTATAATTCAATATTTATGTGGTTAGTGTTGTGTTGAGCCGGTAATCGGTCAAGGTTCTTAAATGTGTTCTTGAATGGGTTTCTTGATAAGTTATGGTACCGGTAGGAGGAAGAATTTCTATTATACTATTTTTGAACGTTTTAGTGATAATTGTGATAAAAGAGTTGTATCATAAAAATAGTAACAGAACTTTACGAAAAACTAGGATTGGACTTGCGTAATTCAGTAATAAGAAATGAGAGAACCAACTATGTGATGAAGCATGTGAGTAGGTGATGGTTGTAATTCTATGATTTTGTAATAGACACTTGCTTTGCTTCGTTATGATACTTGTATATGTATGCATGTTGCAATATTAATCATAGCTGATGAATGAGATAAATGAATATCGATACTATGAAATCATGACTTGAATGTGTGATCTTTATGTGTTAATGTCATATGTGATTTTGATCGTATTGCTACATTCCGACATACTAACTTGGATCGGATTGCCATGTTCTGGCATACTAACTCGGATCGGCTTCAACTTTCCGGCATACTAACTGGGATTAGTTGCCATGTTCCGGCATAAAACTTTGATCGGATTGCCACGTTTAGACATGCTCACAGTTTGACTTTGGGTCCCGTGAGAGGGTCAACTACTTGTGATAAAGTGCGTGCGGTGAAATATGTTATACTCAATATCGTGAGGTATGTATATGTATCTATATGTTTTATGATCTAATATAACTTTAAGTGTGGTAGTGGTACTTGTAGTATACAATGTGGATAATATGTTTAAGTTATGATCTAATGAAACCTTAAGTGTGGTAGTGTTACTTGTAGTATACAATGTTGCTAGCATACTTAAGTTATGATCTAATGAAACATTAAGTGTGATAGTGGTACTTGTAGTATACAATGTGGCTAGTGTATTTAAGCTGTGATCTAATGGAATTTTAAGTTCGGTAGCGATACTCTTAGTATACAAGGTGGTTAGCGTATTTAGGTTGTAACCTCGTAGGAAAAGATAGGTGGTAATTGGAAGGTATTCTAACGACATATTAAGGGTGGAGAAGTGAGTGGTCTAGATATGATATTTTATTGTTCGGTTCATATATTATGAGGTGGGCTTCAGATTGACTGATGATGCCTACCAGTACGTGTGGTTGTACTAATACTACTCTTGCTATGTTTTTTTGGCATAGTCTGGATGTAGGATTGGTGATGTTTCCTTAGGCGAAGATGAAGAAATCATCCAACAGCTTTGACTCTTCATTCCGCATGGTGGAAGTTGTATCTTTTGCTTAATTGGCCCTGTTATTCTCTTAGTGGATCTTGTACTGTCAGACTAGGTCCTTGGGAATTTGTAAATTATTGTTGTATAATTTAGTAAAAATTGTATTTCAAATAGGTTAATTGTTAAACTTCCTTAACTTGCCTTTGTTTTCTTTAAATTCTGCATATTTTCTAGTTGTTGGGTTATGAGTGTTAGAGTAGTCGCACGCATGGTCCGGTGGGTTGGGTCGTGACAGTCGATCTCTAAGAGAACACTTTACGTGCAAAATTTACTTTATTAATGTATCTAATAATAGGAATACATACTTATCAATTTTTACAAGATACATAAATAATAACGTATCACGATTGATATAGTCAGCTCGAAAACACAAATAAAAAAAATTAACAACATAATATATGTCTTTTATTGTCAAAACTATTTTACTATGAAATAAAATATGAAATTAAAGCTCTGATCTATTTTATACTTTGCAAATCTATGCTCATGTTTTTTCCAGATTCCTAAATGACAGATTTAATTTTTTTTCTTCAGATTCTTCAATGTCTCATCGAAATCAAAATATTCATGATGTATACTTTCAAATATTTTTGATAATTTTGAATCTATATTGAAAGGATCTTCGATGAACTGGGAGAAGAAATTTGAAATCCATCACTTATGTATCGTTCATATCTCACCTCGCTTTCACATATTCCTGAATGTATTTATCACGTATCAGCTATTGTTTTCAAATTTTGTCAATCTATTACGATTTGAGTGAGAATAGAGAGAAGAAAATTTGAATTGTTTGAAGTTGGATGGATTTAAAATATAATCGAGAGACGAAAATTTAAATTTTGAATTGAAGCTGAGCGGTTGTGGAAGTGAATTGAGAGAAGAAATTTTGAATTTTTATTTGATTGAAGTTGTTAATATTTGGGAGAGACTGAAATCAACTAGGTTATCGTGATTTGAGAAACTCACATTCAATTTTATATTCCTTTCCTTATTAAAAGGTAATTGAATTTGTGTTTGTTGTATCAGATATAATGTATCCGACGTGTTTGCTATATATTCAGATAACATTGATTTTGAGAGATTTTTGTAAATTGAAAAAGAGTAGGGATAGTATGTAATTTACTCCTTACACTATGAAATTTATGTAAGTTATACAAAAAATATCTGAAATCTATGATTAGTATCTACAAGGCCCTAAAGAGAATAGATGTTGAAGTCAATTCCTTCACGACCTGGATGACGATCAACCTTGCTAAATCATTTATCAAGTGCCTTAAGCCCAAGATAAGCTTACGTTTGTCTAAAATTTGCTTATTTTAAGTAACTTTGGAATTCAATGTTATTGTTTTTTAGTTTTGAACATGTCTGAGTAAAACAAAAAGTGTTTGAAAAAGTACCAAAAAAAGCCAATAGTAAAAAAATGGATGTTTCCCACTTGTAGCTTCTAGCTTATATCTTATAATTCACTTGAAAAAATCAATCCAAACACCCCTAAGTCATCGACATGTTATTTTGTTTTATTGTCTTCTAATTTATCGCTTTCTCTTGTTTATCAAGGGAAGTTCATCTCTGTTGAACAAATATTTACATTATCTGTGAATTATTAAAATATGTTTTTTCAATTTCCAAATAAATTCATTTATATATTATTTCTTGAATTAATAATTTAAATATGTATATATTTATAAGAAAAATATGTTATGGTATGTATTTGGGGAAACTTTAAAAAATAGCAAATATTAGGCCTCAAATATAACTCTATAGCTATTGTTTGCTTAATTACGATTAAGAGTAAAATGTTAGGGAAGGAGGGAGGAGAGAGCCAAGCGAGATCTGGGAGAGAGAGAGGAGAGAGTGTATTTTTTGTGGATTTTGGAGAAAAAAATACAAATACAAACTTATTTGTATCAAAATAAATAAATATTAAAAGGAGAGAGGAGAGAGGGAGGAGAGAGGGAGGAGAGAAGATTGTATTTTATATTTATTTTACATTGTATACTATATTTATTTTGTATCAATTTTATTCGAAATACAACTAATTATAATTTGTATTTATCTTACATTGTATCTTTATTTATTTTATATCAATTGTTTTCTAAATACAACGAATACACTATATCTGTATCTATCTATCTATAATACCTTAAAAGCATGAACTTCCAAAAATGAGTGGTTGAATTACTAAAATACCCCCAATTAAAAATTTACAATTAATTTATATTTATTTTAATTACTTATATTATATTAAATATAGATACTTTTTCGCATTAAACGGTTGTGAATTTTGCTATTGTGACTTTTTTGAAGGGTTGAAACTTTTTTGACGGGTTGTGACACTTTCGGTGAGTTGTGACTTTTCAGAAAGGTTGTGATTTTTTCAAAGGGTTGTGACTTTTCAAAGCATTGTGTCTTTTCTAATAAGTTCTAACTTTTTCAAAGTGTTGTGACTTTTCTGATGAGCAGTGTCTTTTTCGAAGGGTTGTAACTTTTCTGATATGACACAATTAGCACATATTCATAACACAATTTGTTAGATATAAATAGAAGTGTTTCTTCACATTTTTATACTATAGTTTTCCAGTTTTCTACATTTCTTCTTTTTAAAATATGTCAAGTGTTGTTTGCAATAATTGATTAAGTTCGAAATTCAACTAAACTCGAGGTACTATATAAGAAAGAATCAGTGAATAAATTGTAGCAACTTATTCATCAATTCATACTTGAATTTTCTTCTCACGATTTGCATCATGTACATACATCAATATTATTTGTATCACTTTAGAAATTAAATACATTTTTAATTAACCTACATATTTTATTTGTTAAAGAAGACATATTTCCTACGAATAGTCACAACAATTTTAACCTTCATTTTTCTTCGATCATAAATCACAATCATCCACTACTTATAAATTCTTGGGGATCTCTTTTTTGTGAGTATCTGAAATCACTTAACAATTTCACAAATGATTCATCCCTAATCCAGTAATATGTTTCGTTGATACATCATGGGAATTTAGGTATTGCTTTCTATTAAGAAGAGAAGAAGAGAATAGAGAAATGTGCAACTATGAAATCTGCTTCACATAGAAAACCTCTCTAAATAGTGGAAGGGGATTTACGTTTAATTTATCCTTTTGATTCATTAATTAATTTCTTTTTTGTTTTCATTCGAGAGAGAACTTAATAATTTGTGTTCACATAATCAGTGAAAATTGACGAATACATACATCGTGGATTATTTTTCCTGAAAAAAGTAATTGATCAAGTTGTGGGAGAGACAATAGCAACGAAAAATACAAAAAGGGCACATGATTGCGGTAAGATATTTCATATGTATTTTTCTATTTTCTATTTTTATGATTCTACCCTCAAATGAAGGAAGTTCTTCTTAATTTTGCTAAAACAAAGTAACGGGCATCGACGTAGTCCAATGAATTATTAGTTTTGATGTTTAGTTCACTATTTCTAAAATAGAGTTTTACTTTTAATTATAATATGATAATATAGCCATGATAATAATTATTTTCTTGATAGAAATGTAAGTATAAATGAACGACAAAGCAAAGTATGGAGATTTCAAAAAATGAATCACTAGAGTGAACATAGCATGAAACAGAGGAGAACTCAGGATTTGACAAATAAGGGGGGGGGGGGGCACAAGGGTAAGATAACATTTTTTGGAGAAGTCATTATCATAGCATTTTTTTTGAAGCATGTTTTAAAATAACATTATTCATATCCGGAAGCAATTTTTCAAGCCAATTCAAAAAACCTAAAAGAAGACCTTTGTTTATTGAATACTCACTTTTATCATGACCTCGAAAAAACAATCCAAATTTCAAGAGGAACCTTGCCACATTAGTAGAATCTTCTAAACGAATTTGATACTCGATTCTTGTTTTCTCAGATTGCTTATTGAGATTGATACTCAAAATTTAGCATCTTGTTGAAACAACTCTTGTTGACGCTATTTACTTCAAAAACATTTAAATTGAATCGTTCCAAAATATAATTCGAACCAGTTTTTGTGAAAAAATCACTGCATTTCTTTTTACATAATCTATCCATATCAAATCACAAGAATCGACAACAAATCCTTCAAAAATGTTTAAAAAGAAAAACTTACCAATTTATGCAGCGATAATAGGAGTAGGACTTTAATTATGTAGTGACAAATACTAGTAACTTGTAGATTTTCTAGCAGTGTTATATTTTGTTTAGAATTGTGCACGTTGTAGATTTTCTATGAGTTTTTTAATAAAAACATTTTTAAAAAGGTTTACTTAGTTCTAAGTAAAAGGTTTAAATTTCAAAAAAGTGTTGTCTCCAGCGGGAATCAAACTCGCACAGTTGTTCTCTAGCTGATCGACTTCAACCAACTCACTCAAACACCTTTTTTTATTGACAAGGGTGCACAATTGAATATATAATCATCTATTCACTATCTATACATATATATTATGTTTTAAAAGTTATCGGGTGCACGTGCACCCTCACAAATGCACGTGGGTCCGCCCATGTCTTCCTTTTCATTGGCTATGAATTGTTCAATATATTTGTTCTTTTTTATATTTATATTGAGTATGAACTTTTTTATGCATGAATTTCCTATACTATTTTTGTTCATTTAAAACATGAGAAAATGGTATGTCATACAATACGCTCCTTGCTAGCCATATAAAAATAAATTAGAAAAATGTGGTTGATCATAAAATTATCTTAAATCAAATTAAAAATTCTATAAATAATGCTTAATAGTCTATTCATATGTTTTTTTTATTGAAATTTTTATAACCATACATTATTCATAATTAAGATACTTGGTACTTCATTAGCGAAAATCTATATGATATGCATGTGACACAAAAAAGAAGAAGACTACAATTTTGCTAAGATAAGGTAGAAACGTAAAGATATGTAATATTTTTCACAATAGGTTATGTTGTTCATAAATGAAAATTAAATTATGCTACTAAAACAAAGAATTTGTCAAACTAAATATTTGACATACACTCAAACCTCTATTTGACTATAATTTGTTATAACAATATTTTACTATAATCTCCTAATTTTCTTTAGAACTAATTTTCGAGGTTATATTTTTGGTCTCTACAAAATTCTACTTATAACAGTGTTGACAATCACTGTAGAAGTACATTTTTTTTTTTGTAAAACTATCTCTCTATGATAGACTTACTCAAATATTAGTTGAGTAATAATTTTTCAAAAAATATATTTCTTATAAAGATAGTATATTGAAATATTTATGGTAATCATGATCATTAGTGTCATGCACAAATTAAATCTCAAATATGCGTATTTAAGAGAAAAGTTGTACTACAATGGCGTCCATCATTTATGGTCGTAACGTCAAGAAGAAAGCCTTTGGTGACCTTTTTTTATATTGATATTTAGTTCTATATATATTTTCTTAAACTTTTTTATATAATTTAGTGAAGTAAAAAAGTAATACTACTAAAAAAATTTCATTATCTTCCCAAATTTAAACATAGAATGTATCTTGAAAAGTATCAATGATATTTTGTCATTTTAATCTAAAATTGAGTAACTCTATGATAATTTGTATTAAACATGTATAAACACTTGTCCTCTGTTCTTTCAATCATAATTATTTTTAATTTAGTACTATTAATTCTATATTACAATATTGTATACGATATGATGCGATACAACGTGCAACGCACGTGCCGTGATACCAGTGAAATAATAAATGAGTAATGAAGGGTTGGAGTAAAAATCACTTACTTATAAGTATAATTTCGAAAAGTCTCATTGAAATCACATAAACCAAGTTCTTAATGTTCAAAAATATATAGTGGAATGGGGGAAGTAATATATATTTTAGGAAATAAGAACCTTCCCAGGTCAGTTACTCCACGTGATCACGACTCAATCCATGTGAAAGAGGAAAATAACTCAACTCATATGTTACTTGCGCGACCGCAACACAGTTTTCACATTTCAATACCTAGTATGCTTATACCTATGCAATCTAGGTGGGCCTCACGTGAATGCAATGCACAACAAATATAACTTACACGATCACGGAAGAAGATCACATGACCGCGATGAACAATTTACAAAACATCAGAAACAATAGCAACAACAACACATATATACTAGGCACAAAATTCTCAGAACGGATCATAAGGATTCATTTGGAATCCCATGCACACACAAAAACTATACTACCCCACTAGATTGAATGTTCCAAAATCAATGGAACTAATGGTGTTCCAAAATCAATGGAACTAGTAGATTCGTCTGACAGAGTAGTGTTCCAAAATACCATTAGTTCCAAAATACCATTAGTTCCATTGATTTTGGAACATTCAATCTAGTGGGGTAGTATATTTTTTTGTGTGCATGGGATTCCAAATGAATCCTTATGATCCGTTCAGAGAATTTTGTGCCTAGTATATATGTGTTGTTGTTGCTATTGTTTCTGATGTTTTGTGAATTGTTCATTGCGGTCATGAGATATTCTTCCGTGATCGTGTAAGTTATATTTGTTGTGCATTGCATTCACGTGAGGCCCACCTGGATTGCGTAGGTATAAGCATACTAGGAATTGAAATGTGAAAATTGTGTTGCGGTCGCGCAAGTAAAATATGAGTTGAGTTATTTTCCTCTTTCGCATGGACCGAGTCGTGATCACGTGGAGTAACTGGCCTGGGAAGATTCTTATTTCGTAAAATATATATTACTTCCCCATTCCTCTATATATTTTTGAACTCTAAAAACTTGGTTTATGTGATTTCAATGAGACTTTTCGAAATTATATGTTTGAGTAAGTGATTTTGACTCCAACCCTTCATTACTCATTTATATTTCACTAGTCTCACGGCACGTGTGTTGCACGTGTGTATCACATCATATTGTATAAATATTGTAAAATAGAAGTAATATTACTAAATTAAAGCTTTGTCGTAAATGATTATAATTGAAAGAACATAAGACAAGTGGTTATAAATGTTTAATACAAATTATCATAGAGTTACTCAATTTTTAGATCAAAGTGACAAAATATCATTGATACTTTTCAAATTACATTCTATGTTTAAATTTTGGCAGATAATGACTTTTTTTAGTAGTATTATTTTTTACTTCACTAAATTATATAAAAAAGTTTAATAAAAAATATAAAAATAAATATCAATATAAAAAAGGTCACCAGAGGCTTTCTTCTTGACATTACGATCATAAATGATGGACACCATTTAAGTACAATTTTTCTCTTAAATGTCCATATTTGATATTTAATATGTGCATGACACTAATGATCACGATTACCATAAATATTTCAATATTCTATCTTTAGAAGAAATATATCTTTTGAAAAAACTACTCAACTAATATTTGAGCAAGTCTATCATATAGAGATAGTTTTACAAAAAATAAAATGTACTTCTATAGTGAATGTCAACACAGTAGAATTTTGTAGAGACAAAAAATATAACCTCGAAAATAGTTCTAAAGAAAATCTGGAGATTATTTAATTTGACAACTTCTTTATTTTAGTAGCATAATTTAATTTTCATAATGAACAACATAACCTATTGGAAAAAATATTACATATATTTACGTTTCTACCTTATCTTTGCAAAATTTTAGTCTTCTTCTTTTTTGTGTCGAATGCATATCATATAGGTTTTCTCTAATGAAGTATCAAGTATCTTAATTATAAATATTGTATGGCTATAAAAAAAAGAACAAAAAAATTCAATGAAAAAATAACATATGAATAAACTTTTAAGTATTATTTACAGATTTTTTAATTTGATTTAATATAATTTTATGATCAACCACATTTTTCTAATTTACTTTTATATGGCTAACAAGGAGCATATCGTACGACATACCATTTTCTCAAATTTTAAATGAACAAAAATTATTACAGGAAATTCATGCATAAAAAAATTCATACTCAATATAAATATAAAAAAGAAAAAATATATTGAACAATTTATAGCCAATGAAGAAGGAAGACGAAAATATATGTTCATGCTATATTCACTCTACTGATTCATTTTTTGAAATCTCAATACTTTGCTTTTTCCGTTCAATTATACTTACATTTCTATCAAGAAGATAATTATTATCATGGCTATATTATCATATTATAATTAAAAGTAAAACTCCATTTTAGAAATAGTGGACTAAATATCAAAACTAATAATTCAAAATGGACTACATTGATGCCCGTTACGTTGTTTTAGCAAAATAAAGAAGTGATTACTTCATTTGAGGGTAGAATCATAAAAATAAAAAATAGAAAAGTACATATGAAATATCTTACCGCAATCATGTTCCCTTTTTGTATTTTTTGTTTATTACTATTGTCTCTCCCACAACTTGATCAATTACTTTTTTTAGGGAAAAAAATCCACGATGTATGTATTTGTCAATTTTCACTGATTATGTGAACATAAATTATTAAGTTCTCTCTAGAATGAAAATAAAAAAGAAATTAATTAAAGAATAAAATTAAACGTAAATCTCCTTGCACTATTTAGAAAAGTTTTCCATGTAAAGCACATTTCATAGTTAATTGCACATTTCTATGTTCTCTTATTCTCTTCTTGAATAGAAAGCCAATGTTTAAATTCCCATGATAAGAGCATCAACGAAACATATTACTGGATTAGGGATGAATCATTTATGAAATTGTTAAGTGATTTCAGATACTCACAAAAAAGAGATCCCCAATAATTGATAAGGAGTGGATGATTGCGATTTATGATGGAAGAAAGATAAAGGTTAAAATTGTTGTGACAATTCGTAGGAAATATGTCTTCTTTACCAAATATAATATGTAGGTTAGTAAAAGTGTATTTAATTTCTAAAATGACACAAATAATATTGAAGTATGTACATGATGAAAATCGTAAGAAAATACAAGTATGAATTGATGAATAAGTTGATACCATTTATTCACCGATTCTTTCTTATGTAGTACCTCGAGTTTGGTTGAATTTCGAACTTGATCAATTGTTGCAAACAACACTAGTATAAAACTGTGAAGAAACACTTCTATTTATAGCTAACAAATAGTGTTATGAATATGTGCTAATTATGTTATCAGAAAAGATACAACCTTTCGAAAAAGGCACTGCTCTTTAGAAAGTCACAACACTTTGAAAAATTTACAACTTATCAGAAAAGACACAATGCTTTGGAAAATCACAATCTTTTGAAAAAATTACAACCCTTTTGAGAAGTCACAACTCACCGACAATGTCACAACCCGTCAAAAAAGTTTCAAACCTTCAAAAAAGTCAAAATTCATAGCAAAATTCACAACCGTTTAATGCAAAAAAGTATCTATATTTAATATAATTAAAATAAAAATAAATTAATTATGTATTTTTAATTGGGGGTATTATAGTAATTCAATATTCATTTTTGGAGAGTTCATGCTTTTAAGATATATAAGTAGATAGATAGATAGATAGATAGATAGATAGATAGATAGATAATTTTTAACATCAAATCATTGATTTCAAATTCTAAAGTTTGATATTTAAGAGAGAAGAATGAAACACCGAGCATCAAGAAAAATATGAAATGGAGAGATGGAGAAGTAGAGGATGCTCTACTACAGGTAAGCCTTTGAACTCAACTTTGTTTCCACGCAACACAAGCAACACATCCCACTAGACAAAAGCCCAGTGGGCGGAACTCCCAAGGACTTTTTGGAGCCTATTTCTGCTTCTTCCGATCTATGCATAATTCATATACTTATTGGAGTTGATATTTGTTTTTAAAAAAAATGTTATAGTAGATATCTCATATGTTAAGTATATATTTCAATAAAATCATTTTCTTGAAATGGAAATAGAGTCTGACATTACGAAAATAGAGCATGAGCTAATTGCTCTAGTATAGGTTTCGCCGATTGCAGGAATAGATTTTTACAAAAATTGTTTATGTAAATGAAAGTAGCTTCCTTGTTCCACCTTGCCAGAAAAAAAAATGCACGGTGTATTTGGGTAAAATATCCTTTTAAATTCATGTTTTCACCATTATTGTCTTCAATAAACATTTTCTGGTACTCTCTCATTGATCGTTATTTATTCCCTCCCATATTGAAAAAATGATAAATTTCTATGCGATTGAAAATTTTGAACTTGTACTTATATAAGACTATGCATACATTATTGAAATGTGTATTTATGAGAATTTGGATATTTTCTTTGTTTCAGATCTGACTTTTTCGACTTGTCTACAATCATGTGTATATAAACCTGAAAAGTGCTACAATTAGCAATTTGCCATGTAACGTCCTGGATAAAATTCTTGGGAGTTTGCCTTTGAAAGATGCACTGAAGACCTGTATCTTGTCAAAAGACTAGAGGTACAAATGGGTAACGCGTGCAATACTTGATTTTCGTAGTGAGTTCTCAAATCTTTCAACGACAACCAAGAAGCCAAGAGAATCATTTACCAAGTCCTACGACTGCATCAAGGACCAATACTAAATTTTGTACTACAACGTCCTCTTTTGATATGTCATCGTGATATTGATAATTGGATGCTCTTCTTGTCAAAGAAAAATGTCAGGAATTCACTCTTCAAATATTCAGAGGCAACAAATATCATTTACCTTCTTATCTTTTCACATTTCAGCAACTAAGACATCTGGAACTTGAGATGTGCTTTTTCCACCCTCCACCTAATTTCAAAGGGTTTGCAAAGCTTATTAGTATTAATATTCAACGTGTCATTTTTTATCCAACAATATTTAGGAATATCATAACCAAATGCCCATTGCTTGAAAGTTTGATGTTGACTAGGTGCACCACATTTGATGTTCTTGAAATTGATGCCCCTAATCTCAAATGCTTCGACTTTCTTGGAACATTCAAGTCCATTTGCTTCAAGAACCTATGCCTAGAACCATTGTTGTATGTCTCAATCGGATTTTGATGGATACGTCAACTTTCTGTTCTAATCTTACAAAGTTCTTCTATTTCATGCCTTCCCTGGAGGAACTTGAACTGGGCGGTTCATCATTAGAGGTGATGAACATTTGTGATAATATTACTTATGATAGTTCATACTTATTATAATCATATTATGTAACTTTAACCAATTTTTTTTACTTGCTTCTAGTACTTGACCATGGGAGGTCTACCAGATATGCTCTAAACAATGTCAAATCTCTATGTATTTCGGACATGTCTTTTAGAAATCGTGAGGAGGTTTCTAGTGCACTTTACTTGATTACAAGCTGCCCTAAATGAAAAGAACTTGCAATTGAATGTGTAAGCACCCTCCTACTTTCTCATTAAACTTATTGATATGCCTAACTGTTACAAATGTTTTTGCAGGAAGCAGTAGGGATTGTGGTGGAACCTATTATACAATTCTTACGAGCCAAAGCAATCCTGTGTGGTGCTATGAAGCTGCTTAAAAGTGTGGAAATGCGTTATTTTATTGGTTTTGAGATAGATATAGAATTCGTGAAGTTTATATTGGCATCTGCAACAGTACTTGAGGAAATCTTCATTTGGAGTACTGGGCAGTTTCATTGGGGTACACAGATGATGGATGAGATAAAACAATTCCATCGAGAATCACCCAACGTTACATTAAAATTCGAAGAAATGTGAACGGATCCGGTATTGCCATGACTTTGCTTATTGATTTTTGGTGGTTCAATGTTGACTTCATAGAAATTGTGCTCAATTTATTGTGTCGGTAAACTTGATTATTTTTATACTCTCTTTGGAGCTATCGGTGTATGCTTTCTCCATCCTCTAGTTTGCTATTATATTTTGGGGGTTAAAGGTCATTTATTGAGAAAGAAAAGTACAAAATAAAGTGGTCTGATCCAAATAACTAGAAACAATAAAGACAAAAAAAGAGATCTGGTCGAGTCCACATTAAACGACCCTAAGTCTCCTTTTAGGAAAGTTACAGAGGCCACTTCACCATCTTCTTCCTCATCTTCGTCGGCAGAGCTCGGAGATTCCGCCCAACACTACAACCTTATTTATCCAAACTAAATCCTACCTTTATAAGTTGTATATTGATACAACAGAAGGTGGAACCGATCTCCAGCTTTTGAGGCACCACTTTCAACACTCCTCCTTGACACAATAGCAGCAACCCCAAGTCCATTTCTGAGAAACTCAAATCTTGCTCTAGGTAAGGCCTTAGTCAAAATATCAACTAAAAATCTGTTTTGCAATGCACTAAGTGTATGTCTCCATTATTTTGCACCTCCCTCCAGAAATAAAGCATGATCTTGAAATATTTTGTATTTCCATGTTAAACGGGATTATTTTCAATTGAAATTGCAGCCTCCATGTACAAATCTGTTAGTAGCTCCTGAATCCAAAGGGCTTGTTCACAGTTGATGCAACTGCAATGTACTCTGCTTCATCCGTGGATTAAGCCACAATATCTTGGTTCTTTCAACACCAACATAACATTTCAGAACCAAAACTAAAATAGTAACATGAGGTGCTTCTCATATCATCTGATCTACCAGCCTTAATCACTATCAGGATATCCAAAAAACTAGAAGTCTGATGCTTTTTTTGAACAATATGCTTTTTTGAATTCTAATCACGCATAATCTGCAATGCATGTATCTGGAAAGTAAACTTACAACATAAAAATATTTGGTCACGTTGCAGTCAAGTACATGAGCAAACCTATCAGGCTCCATAAGTTCCTTCATCAACCTTTTCGGCTCCATCTTCTTTGCAAAACTTCTCCTTTTGATTCATATGAGTTGTAGATGTTAAAGTGTCGTTGTTTTGAAGTATGGTAAAGTTAAGGAGTTATAGTAGTAACATGGCAAAAGAAGGAAGATGTGTGTCTTATTTGCTGAGTTCGAAATGTATAATTGTCATCATCAAAAAGGGGGAATTTGTTAGAATGAGAAAGATTTTGATAATTGACAAATATATGAACAGATGAAAGAAACAGGTTGTACAGACGTGTTCCTTACAAAACGAATCCGACTTGGATAAGGAGAACGTCAACCACGTGAATTAGAAGTTATAAAGCTGTGGAATTATTGTTTTTTCGACAACCAACAAGTACAGAAAGTTTTCTTTCATAAAAGAGTTTGCAACCAAGTTGAAAAAGGAATTCGCAATCAATAATGTTTTCTTATTTAATTAAGAAAATTTTGTGGAAGGTTTTCTTATTTATTTAAGGAAATTGTGCGTAAGTTTTCCTTGAGTCCAAAGGAAAGAAGCGTAAGCTTTTTCCTGGCAGTTTTCCTAATTAAGGAAAAATTACTGGACATGTTTACATGTATCCAAGTCAAGTGCAACAGGGAGCTCGATGAGAAGAAAGATTACGTGTTGCTCGATGCGGCAAAGTCTTGATGCGGTAGTGATGAAGTGTTCATTCAAGTTAAAGCGCAGCAAGGATTTCAATTTTATAAAGGAGTTCAAAGCCAAGTGAAAGAAGGAAAACTAATTCCTATTTAAGGAAATCTATTTAAGGAAATTGTGTTTTCTTATTTATTTAAGGAAATTGTGCTTTCTTATTTATTTAAGGAAATTCTGTAGAAAAGGAGTCCAAGTAGAAGTCAACAAGGATTTGTAGAAGGCAAATACAAGTTGAATTATACAAGGAGTTGTTGAAGTTCTGATCTATAAATAGGGAGCTATTTGCATCAGAAAAAATTGTGCACTTACACAGAGAGAAGATCAAAACACAATCAAGAGGTTTGAGAGAGTTTTGAGATTTATTGGGGGTGTTGCAATTTGTGAGGAAAAATTGTAAGATTGTATTCAAGAGTCTTGTTTACAATCTGAGTTTTGTGAGTAGGAGTTGTTCGACAAGTTGTAGAACTTGAAGAACATTAGAAGATATAAAACCGGGGTTTTTTGTGTCTTTGGGTAGCTAGAAATTAGAGTTTATAATTTCTTAGCTAGGAATTAGAGTTTATAATTCCTCTAGGGATTAGAGTTTATAATTGCTTAGGTTACATAGCTTTGTAATCTTTTGTTGAGACTTGAAGTTTAATAAAGTGGAGTTAAATCCTACAGAG
This sequence comes from Solanum sitiens, assembly GCA_016801875.1. NCBI lineage: Eukaryota > Viridiplantae > Streptophyta > Magnoliopsida > Solanales > Solanaceae > Solanum > Solanum sitiens. The sequence continues at coordinate 845,004 of JABWTJ010000283.1, read as the reverse complement.
GTGTAGGTCGTGGTTTTTACCCTTGTGAGTTGGGGTTTTCCGCGATAAAATATTGTGTCATTATTTTATTTGCTTCACAAAACGTAACTGCTGTAATTCTGCAAAGGAATATATAGAACAAACCTGTTCCTAAGGCGAATTTGGGGGTCAGAATTCCAACAATTGGTATCAAAGCAGGTTATCTTTGAAGAGTCTAACAACTCAAGATAAGATCATAATGAATTCTGCACCTCCTCTTGGGCATGGTCAAGGACAACACATAAACAGTCCACCATTATATAATGGAGAATACTACTCTTGGTGGAAGACAAGAATGGAAGACTTCATTCAAGCTGAAGATTACGAACTATGGGTTAGAATTACTAATGGACCATTAATTCCTACTATTACTGATAGTGAAGGGAATAAAGTACCTAAACCTACAGAAAAATACGAGGAAGTCGATTACAAGATGTTAGGAAAGAATGCAAAAGCTAAGTGCATTCTCGTATGTGGATTAGGACCTGATGAGTTTAACCGCATCTCTAGTTGTACCTCTGCAAAACAAATATGGGGCACTTTAAAAAACGCTCACGAAGGTACAACTCAAGTTCGTAAATTCAGAATTGCCAGACTTTGTTTTGAATATGAGGCCTTTAAGATGAAATCCGGAGAATCACTTCAAGATATGATTACCAGATTTACCACTGTTGTAAACGAGTTAATATCCTTGGGCAAAGTATACACCACTGAGGAACAGGTAGACAAAGTACTAAGGACTCTGCCTAGATCATGGGAAATAAAAGTTACTGCAATCAGAATTCCAACATCCTCCATGATGTACTTTAATTGTGAAAAGGGATGCCTCAGAAATAGGATCTACACAAATATAGAACTCGTTCTTACATATAAGAAATATATAAAGCCAAGAATGAAGTACAAGTTCAATAAAACTAATATCATGACATGTATAAGTTACTGAAAATTTTGTTATGTATATGATATTAACAAATGCTTAAAGGTTTTGAATATCAACAATACCATAGTTGGGTGTGACTGATCTGTCAGTTAAACTTTGAGCCAACATTCTTCGTATTGTTTCTTGTTTTTCAACCTACAAAATCTGATGTTATTGAGAATGAAAAGGATGATTAGTTTGAGAAATAACAAAAATAAAAATACTACAGTAATGGTAAAACCAAAACTTCTTTAATGACTATTTCTTTTACCTTGTTTGTGAGGCAAGGGAAGAGAATATAGAAAATAACCCTAGCTTTAGTTCTTCTATTGAAAAAGAACTTGTCTGGTTGCTTAAGTTCAAAAGAAGATGAAGTTTTGTTTTTGGAAGCTGATCGGGCATGATTTGCGAGGAAATCAATAGTAAAGTATATGGGGATTTGGGTAAGTCATGTTCTTGGCGCATGTTCTTTTTTCTTTTAGTTTTTAATAGTAGTTAACAGAAAGGATGTTTATGCAAGTTTTGGGATAGTAGAAGGATATTTTTTGGTCATAATTATACCATGAGGATTCTAAGTTTGGGCTATACTTGATGGATGAATTTTTCATAGAAGTATATTTTTAAAGATGACAATTTAGTAAATCACATGAGTTTAGCAACTTTAAAGGCTCATATGTTATAAAGGGAAAAGTAATAGTTGAATGATTACTGATATTAAAAAAGTATTTTTGATAGATTATATTCATTATTTAGATGATCATATAAGAAATTAACTTCATCTATTGATTTGAAAGGGAAAAATGATATCGAAGACAGGCAAATCTACCTCAAATGTTATTGATAGAAATGTGTTGGAACTTGGAATTGGGTAAGGTCGTTTCGTAAGCTCAAAAAGAAATTGAAACTAATAAATGAAGAGGAAAAAATAAATCATAGGCAAATGTGTTGAAAGTGGTGCCTCAAAAGGTGGACATTAATACAAATTACAAGTAGGATTAAGGTCAGATAGATAAGTCTGCAGTGTTGGGCAGAATCTGATTAGTAAGTTGTTATAATTTAGGCTTTAATTATTGGAAATAATGTTAGCTTATTTTACACCTTTGCTTCAGATTTTTAAGTTATGTACTAATTTATTTATATTCCAGTCATTATTTCAATAAAATAATACAACTTAACCTTGTTATGTTTTTCTTTTCTTTCTTTTTTAATATATGATAATCTTGTACAAATTTGTATAAGAGCATTGACATCTTGAGGGACTTGTGATAAGAGAGTGAACCACATTATAAGTCATTCTTTGAACTATTATCTTAAATAGTTTATAGAAAATGAATTTTGCAACAAGCTTCTTAACTCCACTTGTCTTCAGTGGTGAAAATTATTAACCTTGGGCAATTAGAATGACGGTTCATCTTAAAATGTTGAATCTCTCAGAAACAATAGAAGAGGATTATCAAGTTACTCATCTCGGTGATAATCCAACAATGAACCCGATGACAAATCAGAAGGAGAATATGACAAGGAACGCCTAAGATAAAGCTTGGCTATTCTTTGCAGTACCCCTTCAATTCTTACAAGAATTATGCAAATGAAGTCTACTGCAGAAATTTGAGAGTATCTCAAAAAATAATACGAAGGAAATGAAATAGTGCAGAATATGGAAGTTATGAATCTGATTTGGGAATTTGATATGAAGAGAATGAAAGAATCATAAACTTATGCAAACCAACTACTCCACTTGGCCAACAAGGTGAGAATGTTTGGTAAGGATTTCAGTGATGAAAGAATTGTTCAAAATATTTTTGTTATACTTCCTGAGAAATATGAAGCCACAATTTCTTCTTTAGAAAATTCTAAAGATCTGTTAAGTGTTACCTTGGAAGAACTTGTTAAAGCTTCGCAAGCATTGGAGCAAAGGAGAATAATGAGGAAAGAAAGTTCTGTTGAAGGTGATTTTCAAGAGAATTCACGGAACAATAAGTCAAACAAAGGAAAGAAAAAGATCAAGAAGCAAGCTTAGCAATAATACAACAATCAGGGAGGATGTCAATCTCCCTGTCCTCATTGCAAAAAGATAAATCACTCTCAACATAAGTGTTGGTGGAGAACATATGTCAAGTGCAAAAATGTGGTCAACTAATCCATGGTATACAAGTCACAACCACTACAAGAAGAAGCTAAGGCTGTTGTAAATCAATATCAAGAAGAGCAATTATTTGTAACAACTTGTTTTGCTAGCAAAAACACTTCTGAATGTTGGTTCATTAATAGCGGATGCACAAATCATATGACCAATGACCAAAAGATCTAGATAGATCTTTTCTTTCCAAAGTAAAAATTGAAATGGAGAATATATCAACGCGAGAAGCAGAGGAACTGTTGCAATTTAATGCCTTACAGGTTTGAAACTTATAGTTGATGTTCTTTTTGTTCTTGATCTTGATCAAAACCTCCTAAGTGTTGGACAACTACTTACAAATGGTTTGGAAGTGTTTCTTGAAGAAAAAGCACGTGTCATCGAATTCAGTATCTTATAACTTATAAGATTTAGAGACATTGGAAGAGGAGATGTTCAAGGTCAAGATGAGAGGAATTTTTTTTGTCTTGACCCTCATGGACGAGGAGCAAGTAACTCCTATCTAGTTGGAAAATAACTCACAATTATGGCACAAAAGACTTAGACATTTTCTTCATGATGCTATACTCTTCCTGAAAGAAAATCAACTCGCAAAAGCTCTTCCAAGCCTTGAAAAGAACCTTCCTGCTTGTGAAGCTTGTTAGTATGGAAACAAAACAAGGTTGCATTTTCAGAATCCATCGTGGAGGGAAAAGCATAAGCTACAACTTATTCACACGGATATATGTTGATCGTATAAAACACCATATTTAAGGGGTAGTAAGTACAATATTGCCTTTATTGCTGATTGTATCAAATATTCTAGATTTATTTTTTGAACTATAAATCTATGTCCGGTGATGTATTCAAGAAATACAAGTCTTTTGTGCAAAATCAGAGTTGTTGCATAATTCAGGTGATAAGAATAGATAATGGAACCAAGTATACTTCAGAAATAATGAACAAGATTTGTAATGAAGCACGCATTGAGCATCAGCTAACAGTTAACAACACCATATACTCTTCAACAAAATGGAAGAGAGGAAAGAAAAATAGGATACTAATGGAGATGACAAGGTGTTTTCTCCATGAGAAAGGACTGCCAACGAGTTTTTGGGCTGAAGCTGCCAATACTGCAGTATATCTGCTAAATAGATTGCCAACTAAGGCCTTGCAAAAGAATAAACCATTTGAGGCTTGGTTTGGTTACAAACCTTTGCTAAAGAATTTTAAAATATTTAGTTGTCTTTGTTTTTCTTATATACCTCAGATTAAAAGAGATAAGTTGAATAAGATAGCTTAACCTTGAATTTTGTAGGATACAACAATCTCTTAAAAGCTTATAGGGTCTATCAATCTAAAATGACAATCATTTTTAACAGGGTTGTCAAGTTTGTGTAAACTTACACCTGGAGCTCACAAGACAATGAAAAGCAAAAAAAATCTAAAATGTCTAGATAAAGATGTTCATGATGTACCCATTAGAGCAACAAGAAAACTTTCTGATATATACTAAAGGTGTAATATTGCAATTTTAGAACTACGAGCATTTATGGAGGCTACAAAAGATGAGAAATGGAGATATGCAATGCAGGAGGAGCTCAAGATGATATAAAAAAACAACAAATATGAGTTGGTTTACAGACCATTGCACAAGAAAGCTATTGGAGTCAAGTGGCTTTATAGAAGCAAGCTCAATCTGTATGGTTCCAAAAACAAGTACAAGGCTAGGATGGTTGCAAAAGGGTACGCACAAATGTTTGGAGTGGATTTTTCAGAAACTTTTTCTCTTGCCGCCTGTTTGGATACGATAACTATGTCGTTAGCTTTAGCAGGTCAATGGGGATGGAAGATACACTAGCTTGATGTGAAATGAGCTTTCCTGAATGTCTACCTTGAAGAAGAAATTGTTGTAGAGCAACCTGAAGGTTTTTCTATCAAAGGCAAAGGGTACCTTCTAAAGAAGGCATTGTAATTGATGCTCATCTTCTAAGCTTCAACTTCGAAAAAGTTTCAGTGAGTCCACAGTCTATATTATAAAAGAAGATTCTGATTTAACCGTTGTTTCTTTATATGTAGATGACTTGCTAGTTATAGGTAGGAATTTGGACATGATCAACTTGTTCAAGTATGAAATGATGGAAGTTTTTGAGATGACAAACATTGATATAATGTTTTATTTTCTTGGGATGCAAGTTCAGTAAAAAGGACACTAGATATTCATATGTTGGTAGAAATATTCTTAAGAAATTCCCATAATGCTCAAAATGGAAGAATGTAAGTCTACTGTTGGAATTCTGACCCCCAAATTCGCCTTAGGAACAGGTTTGTTCTATATATTCCTTTGCAGAATTACAGCAGTTACGTTTTGTGAAGCAAATAAAATAATGACACAATATTTTATCGCGGAAAATCCCAACTCACAAGGGTAAAAACCACGACCTACACCTCTGTAGGATTTAACTCCACTTTATTAAACTTCAAGTCTCAACAAAAGATTACAAAGCTATGTAACCTAAGCAATTATAAACTCTAATCCCTAGAGGAATTATAAACTCTAATTCCTAGCTAAGAAATTATAAACTCTAATTTCTAGCTACCTAAAGACACAAAAAACCCCGGTTTTATATCTTCTAATGTTCTTCAAGTTCTACAACTTGTCGAACAACTCCTACTCACAAAACTCAGATTGTAAACAAGATTCTTGAATACAATCTTACAATTTTTCCTCACAAATTGCAACACCCCCAATAAATCTCAAAACTCTCTCAAACCTCTTGATTGTGTTTTGATCTTCTCTCTGTGTAAGTGCACAATTTTTTCTGATGCAAATAGCTCCCTATTTATAGATCAGAACTTCAACAACTCCTTGTATAATTCAACTTGTATTTGCCTTCTACAAATCCTTGTTGACTTCTACTTGGACTCCTTTTCTACAGAATTTCCTTAAATAAATAAGAAAGCACAATTTCCTTAAATAAATAAGAAAACACAATTTCCTTAAATAGATTTCCTTAAATAGGAATTAGTTTTCCTTCTTTCACTTGGCTTTGAACTCCTTTATAAAATTGAAATCCTTGCTGCGCTTTAACTTGAATGAACACTTCATCACTACCGCATCAAGACTTTGCCGCATCGAGCAACACGTAATCTTTCTTCTCATCGAGCTCCCTGTTGCACTTGACTTGGATACATGTAAACATGTCCAGCAATTTTTCCTTAATTGGGAAAACTGCCAGGAAAAAGCTTACGCTTCTTTCCTTTGGACTCAAGGAAAACTTACGCACAATTTCCTTAAATAAATAAGAAAACCTTCCACAAAATTTTCTTAATTAAATAAGAAAACATTATTGATTGCGAATTCCTTTTTCAACTTGGTTGCAAACTCTTTTATGAAAGAAAACTTTCTGTACTTGTTGGTTGTCGAAAAAACAATAATTCCACAGCTTTATAACTTCTAATTCACGTGGTTGACGTTCTCCTTATCCAAGTCGGATTCATTTTGTAAGGAACACGTCTGTACAACCTGTTTCTTTCATCTGTTCATATATTTGTCAATTATCAAAATCTTTCTCATTCTAACAAATTCCCCCTTTTTGATGATGACAATTATACATTTCGAACTCAGCAAATAAGACACACATCTTCCTTCTTTTGCCATGTTACTACTATAACTCCTTAACTTTACCATACTTCAAAGCAACGACACTTTAACAAATTCCCCCTTTTTGACTATGGCAAATTTATCTGCTTGCATTGAATAGGTACACATAACTCATATGCAGCTGCTTCCCCCTTTTGACATTAGGCAAATTCGATACTCATGGTCACTGGGGCTATCACTTACACAAACACTTAAAAATCAAGAATTCAATTAGCTATAGCAAAGCATTTGCATAAACATAGGATATAGACATTAACTTAAAACTCAAATCCAACATTAGCATTAATCAAAAGCATATACACCACAACTATAATCAAAATTAAAGATAGAATCAAACACTTGTGATGAGAAAAAAATTGGGAAGTCAAAGGCTAGAGTGGCTAGGTAATATCAAAAGATCGGGCTTGAGAGGGTAAAAGTCGTTTTTCAGCAGCAAAATATATCTTTTGGATTAACAAAAATAGCAGCCTTCTCAATTTCAAAGGTCGCCTTGGCCTATGCAAGCTCAATTTTTATTTTATTTTTATATCACTTTTAAGGAACTTGTACGATCAGTCGTGTACCCTCTACAGAAACAATAGTTCACTCATCTTTAATTTCAATAGAGATAGTAAGAGGAACACATTTTCTTGAACATCATTTGTAGAGGAACATGTTCTCTCAATCTGTTCCCTGGACGTGGTACTATCAGGTGTAGCACCAACTATAATATTTTTTTTTATATCAATCTGAAATTTCAGTTTATATGGTTCCCAATAGAAGAACTAGGTTCCACAGATGTGTCTCCCATCGATTCCCCCTCACTAGATGCACCAAAGTTGAGCCTAACAAGTGAACTTTGTTCAAGTGTAGGGTTCCCAAAATATTCCCCCTCACAATGTAAATCCTTCAAGACTTAACTCAATACAAAAGATTCCCCCTAAGAACCAGCACACTCTACTTTCTTAATCTGTATTTATAATGCAACAAAGTAGAGGTGTCCTCCATCAAATTTATCTCAACCATAGACCATCATATTGGGATACGGCTTTTTAAGAAGATATTTGTTTTGGTAGTATTTAGGGCATGAATATCTTTTGGGACAAGTGAAAGAAATAGGTTCAAGTGCATTGACTTTATATTTAATCATGAATAATTGTAGTGCACATACCTTAGATCTCTGGATAATGCTGAATTTTGCTTCAATTTTACTAAGTCTCTCTCCTGTGCTAGATGCAAATACAATGTTATAGTGCATGAGTAGCATGACTTTAAAAGTGGTATAGAGACATACAACTTAATGTACAAAACTGAGCATGAATTCAATATTAGAGGGCAGTATACGCAATGTTCATTAGCCATTTTTGGATACTTATGTAACCTTAATCATCCCCAAGTTCCAAATTGTTCCTTTTGAAAGTGTTTCCCTTGGCTGATCAAATTTTTGATTGATTGATCATCTTAGTGCGCATAACTGTTAGATATTGTATAGGTTGAACCTGTTTCTTTCAACATGCTTCTTCAGTCTTTCTTCTTCCTCTTTTTTTTTTTTTTTTCAAGATCAATATACTCAAACTTTTCACTAGTCATGGAAGCAAGCAATTAATTTTTGGTTTTAACTAGTTCTTGAATTGTATCCATGGAAGTGAGTAATAAGAAGGATAACTTTTTCTTAGAGAACTTCACTAGTTTATCTTTTAAATCAAAAAGATTTACCTCCATTCCTTCAGAGTCTGATTCAGGTTCAGTTTTTGATTCTTCTATGGCCATCAAAGCGAGGTCCTCATCATCTTTGTCATACATGCCCGAACCTGTTCCCCAAGCTGCATACATTGCTTGTTCTTTTTCTTTGTTTTTCTTTTTGTTGAGAAGTTCCTTCTTCTCTTTTTCGACTCTTCCCTTTTTCCATTCTACTTCCCACATAGGACAATCCTTGATCTGATGATTTATTTTACCACATTTAAAACAACCTTCGTCTTGTGGTCTCTCAAGATTTATTTCTTTTTGGGGTGGTGATTTCTTGCTAGCGTTTAATCCCCTTGTTAAGATTTTCTTGAAGTTTTTACTTATCAGAGCAAGATCATCATCATCTATGTCAGATTCATCACTTTCAGTTGCTTTAAATCCAAGATTTTTCTCTTTGTTTCTCCACCTCTTTTGTCAACATTCATCTCATAAGTTTTGAGATTTCCTCCTAATTCATCCAAAGTCATATTGGTTAGGGATCATTTGTGCGTGGTCTGACAAGAGGCTACATAGGTGGAAAAGTTGAATTTTTTTACTATGTAAACAGAACAATGATAAGGCTATCAGATTTTAAAAATATGGCCAAACAATGTGGTTATAATAAGGAGTCTGTGTTGTTCTGGCACAAGTATGGTTTAACCCTTTATAAGGTTCAATTAGTTGGTAGGAACATTGAAGTAGCTAAACTTGCTACTTGAATTCCAAAGGATAGGGTAATTGAGATATATTTTGAACATTTGAATTTCTATCATGATGATCATCAACATTGCGAGAAGATGGGAATGGAATTTTTGCCAATAAGTGACACAGAAGCAAATAGTGATGATTCTCATGATGATGATTTTGAAGATTTTCATTATTTATTAGAGGAAGATGATATGTTATTTTCTAAATATATTGTTCCTTCTGCTGAATCTTTTGGGATCAATATAAATCAGAGACATGAGAAAAATGATGAAAATCAAGATTATGTAAATGAAAAGATGCAGAATGTGGAGGGTGATTCAAATTGTGTAGATTCTGATGATACATAGAGTTTAAATAGTGATTGCGATTCTGAAAATGAAGAATCTAACTTTCCGAAGCACAATCCAAAATGGATGCCCTTAATCCCAAATCAGAGTTGGGAATGATATTCGGTAATAAGAAAGAATTCAAAGAAGCTGTCATTGCAAAGCAAGCCAAAATAGAAAAGTCAATTGACTGGATCAAAGATGAGAGAAGAAGAGCAAGGGCCAAGTGCAGAAAAAATGGATGTAACTGGAGGATATTGGGTTCATCGATGCAAAGGGACACATATTTTCAAATAAAGACGTTTGTCCCCAATAATACTTGTTTTGGGTGGAATTATAACAACAAAAATATCACTTCCAGTTGGATTGCAAAGAGGTATGTTGATAGAGTTAGATCAAATAAGAATTGGAAAACATCAGAATTTGGAGAAACATTGAGTAGGGAGTTACGGCTACATGTAAGTATGCATCAAGCAAGAAGAAAAAGGGAAAAGTCTATTGCAATGATTGATGGAGATATAATTATTCAGTTTAGTATATTATGGAAATTGCAATGAAATTGTTCGAACCAATCCTGGGACTTCTGTTTTTCTGAAAGTAACTCCAAATGAGATACCTAAAATGTTGATGAGATTTCAAAGGTTTTATATTTGTTTTGCAGCATGTAAAGTAGGATTCAAGGCTGGTTGTAGAAGATTGTTGGGGTCGATGGGTGTTGGTTGAAGGCCACCATGTATGGGGCACAATTATTATCAACGGTTTGGATGGAAATAACAACATCTTTACAATAGTTTATGCAGTAGTTGAGAAGGAAAATAAGGAAACATGGCGTTGCTTTTTAACATATTTAATGAACGATCTTGAAATTGAAGAGCAATACTTGTGGACTTTTATGTCAGATAAGCAAAAGGTACTTCTTGAAGCTTTTGAATTAGTGTTTCCTGCTGTTTCCCATAGATTTTGTGTGCAACACTTGCATAGCAATATCAAGAAAGCTGGGTTCTGTGAAAGGGCACTAAAAATGCTCTTTGGAAGGCAGCTTTAGCAACAACTATTGACAGGTTTGATGCTTCTATGGCTGATTTGTTTGAGTAAGATAGAGATGTTTATGCATGACTTTCCACAAAATTGCCTAGTGAATGGTCAAGATCACATTTCTCTCCGCTTCCGAAGAGTGACATTCTTTTTAACAATCAATGTGAGGTGTTTAATAAGTTTATTCTTGATGCGAGAGATAAACCAATTATTAAACTTTTGGAAACCATTAGGCATTTTCTCATGACAAGAATTAACTCAAATAGGACAATGCTGAAAAGTGGAATTTGGGTGATATTTTCTCTACTATTAAGAAGAAGTTGACTAAAATTATGGAGGATGTTGCCACTATTATTCCTAAAAAGTCGAATATGTGGAACTATGAAGTGATTGGACCTGTTGAAGGTGATATTTGGACTGTTATTTATATAACAGGACATGTAGTTGTAGGCAATGGGAACTTTCGGGTATCCCTTGTAAGCATGCTATATCATCTATTTGGTTGAAAAATGATGAATTTTAGACTATGTCGATGATTGTTACAAGGTCAAGACATATCAAAAAATTTATGAAGTTCCGATATTGCCTATGAATGGTCCTGATTTATGGCCGAAGTCACAGAATCCTCCACTATTACCACCTTTATACTTGAAGAAAACAAAGAAAGGGAAGAAACAAAAACTAAAAAAGAAAGAAGATGATGAGCCGGGAGCTAGCAGGATGAAGTTAAAAAGGAAACAAAAATCAGTTCATTGTAAGAAATGTGGTAGGCCTGTCCATAATAGTAGAACTTGCACTCCTTCATCTGATGCCGTTGAAATCCATCCATCGGACTATCCTTGTAGTTTGGACTCCATCGTGATCAGGGCGTCTCAACGTAATTGAATGTCTAAAGCAAAATTTTAATTCGCGGCCTAAAATATAAATACACTTTATATATGTATTTATTCAAAAAGTAATAATTTACACTATTTTGATGAAAATTATTAGTACTTAATGTTGTTTTTCCAATTACTAGTTTTAGGTAAGATTTTATCAACTCAATATTGAAAAACATCCTTTAAGTGAGACTATTATTATATGTATTGTTAACATAATGAATAAGTATTAAGTTGATAAATATTAAATAAAGATAAGAGTTAGAACCATATAATTTGACTCAAAAAGTTGATGACTAGGTATACCTCATTTTAATATGCTTAGAATAATGCTTGAAAGTAAAATTTAAAAAGAAATTGTAATTCACTTTGTTCAACTTTTTCACTGAATTCTTATTTTTATTAAAGTACAAAAGATATTAAAGTGAATAAAATAATTTATTTAAATTATACTTTTTATCATACATAATTAATTTTTCTATAAAAATTTAATACATAAAATTTGCCCTCCCCCCTTCCCCCCGAAATTTGAGAGCCTAAGGAAAAGGCCTTATTTTTTAAAGCATAGAGCCGGCCCTGATCGTGATTGAGAGAGCATCAAGTTATCATAATAAGGAAAAGCTACCTGTAAGAGTGTTCAAATATTCTCATCTAAATTTCAATTATTTATGTTTTTTAATATAGTATATAAATGCAAATATGTAAAATTTTCATTTCTTATTTCAGGTTAGAAAAGATAAATCTCAAGTCGTCCATCAAAGCTACATTTTCCAGACATCTCAAAACGGCAATAACGATTGAAGAAATTACTTCTTTTTGATTTTTTGAGTTTTTTTTCTTCTTGTGTATCAAATTGATGATATGCTACTGGTTTTTGTTGTTCTTTTACTTATTCAGTTAATTTAGTGGTACTAGACGTTGTTTCTATTTATTTTCATTATTTTGCTGGTCTTTTCATGTTGTTTTTCTTATGTTTTGCCAAACAAGTTGTTGTTTACTATTGGTTTACCAATTTTTCTGTTGTATTTACTGTTTATTTTTGCTAGTATGGTGCTGTTTTACTGATTTTCTTGTTGTTTATATACTCGTTTATCAACTTTTTGTTGTTTTCTAGTGTGTTGCTATGGTTGGCTAAAGTGGTATTGTTTTGCTGATTTTTATGCTATTTTTGTACTGATTTATCAGTTTTCATAATCGTTTTTCCCTATTTTTAATTAGCTGCGTTGATGTTTTCTTGAGTGTATTTTTTGTGCAAGTTTTGGTTCTATTTTCAGGTGAAATATTAGTCTCTGGTTTGAAGTGTTATAATTCTCAAGGTGGAAAAAAGAAGAAAAAACAAATGCTTTTAGGCAACTCAGAGTACTTTCATTGCGCTTGGCAAACATACAAGATACTTTAATACGAAAAACTCAAAACGAGACTGATCCAACATAAAACGAATAGTTTAACTACAGCTGCAAATTCTGGTCTGCTCTATTTGCAAAGTGAGACCAATCCTTCCTCTTGTCGGCTTACTTCTTTTTCAAAGGCGGTGCATTTCTATGATCTCAATTAGGCACATTAGGCTTGTCTTGCTTCCTCTTTGCTCACATAGGAGAATGGATTTGTATGACTCCAAGGCATTCTATAAGAGTTGGTAATATGTCCTTCTTGGAAGTGGGTTGTGCCATTTTCTTGGTGTAGAAAAGTATGGAGTCCATTCAATGTAACTAGGATCAACAGTAAAATTATAAATGTCAATAATGACGCAAATGAAAAGTGCTAATTCTATTGATTTCATCCAATTCCTTTGGCAACTCTGCATTATACGATAACTAGGAACAAAAAATTCGAATTTTTGTTATCATTGCATTGAAGTCTCTATGGATGACACTTCTAATTATAACCACCTTATCGAGGGTTGAAAAATCATGTTTTTAGCGGCACCTCGCAGAAGTAAGAAAAAATATCTCTTCAAGCCAACATGCTTGGTGTATTTCTTATTAACATTTTTTGTCTCATATAACTGCATCATCATTGCTATTTTCCTCTCCAAATTGCTTCTCAAGAGGTCTTCGAAGTTGCCAACGGCTGCGCATTTTCTAATTTTCAAGTGCTATTAGCTCTTTATATGAGTTATATGAGAAGTTCATTTCAAACCTCAGTTAGGGACACATTTTCTGAAGGTTAAACTGAAAGTGGGACAGAGCAAACTATTTTTTTGTGTAAAAGTATGAAAGAAGAGTATGCACGTGAGTTATATGGAGATTTTGGAAGGAAAGTGATGTGCTTAGCACATGTTTTTCTTTCTGTTAGTTTTTAACATTTTGTTAATAGAAAGGATGTTTATGCAAGTTTTAGAATAGTAGAAAGATGTTTTTGTTCACAATCATACCATAAGGATGTACCCTAAGTTTGAGTTATACTTGGGGAATGATTTTAGCCAAAAACTCAAATAAACCCATCCAATTTATTGATTTATTTTTCCTTTGTCATTAATCGATGGATTTATCTTCGAACAAATCTTTTGTATTTTAATATGATAATGGAAACAACATTTTTTAAGTAATTCTTTAATTTTCAAATTTAGAGTCGACCAGTCTTACCCAGTTAACGATGTCAAGAATGATGGTAGGGTGGATGAGTACGATAAGACTCAACCATTGTCAAAAATACGATTTGCATAGGGCTTATTCTCCATAATGTACCTAGGGATACCACTATATTCAAAGAAATGGAGTAAAATAGAGTATCACCAACTCAATGAGAACAGGACTAGCAGAATCACAAAAGTCTACTAAAAACAATTGTCGTATCCCGGGAGGTTGCTAGTGATTATCTCAGTGATGTACTCTATTCATAGTTTCTGGGAATCTTTTCATACTACCCTAGAGAGTGATAAAAGAAGTTGACAAAACATGTAGGGTGTACTTATGGGGTAGCTTTCAGGATAAAAAGAAGATTAAGGTAGTAGTGTGGAAAATGTATGTGTCCCTAAGAAGTTTGGTGGTCTAAATATCAGAGGAAGCAAATTGTGGAATGTGGAATCAATGGGTAAGTTGTTATTGCATTTAGTAGTTATATAAGATGTATTATGGGTCAGATGGGTACATAGGTGTATATGAAAGAGAACTAGGACATCTGGTAGCATAAACATCCACAAGATAGTAGTTGGTACTAGAGAAAGTTGAATGCCTTAAAGAAGACATGGTGGAGTGGTATGAACAAGGAACGTAAGTCCTAGCAACAAATAGAAAATACTCATTAGGAGCAAGCATCAAATCATTGTTAGGAGTGTAGTGTAAGATGATAATTGATAAATTAATCTGGAACCAAATTTCTCAACCAAGGCATGGATTTATAATATTTGTTAGCTATGTAGGGCAGATTATTGACTAATGACATACTACAAAGGATGAATATACTAGTGGATAAGATAACATGTAGTGTATGTGATGTGCAAGATATTGAGACACAAAAACACCTTTTTTTTAATGTGTTTGGACCAAAGGAATCATTACACCAGTGAATCAATGGTCTTGGTGCTGATTCTGTTAGACAATTGGCATTTTTTCCAGATTATTATTATTTTTACTGTTTTTACTTATTTCAGTTTAGTGCTTCCTATTTTCTAGCTAGACTTAGTCAACTTTAGTTGCTCAACTTTCTGAAGTTAGTGGCTCCATTTATGGCTGTTAGTGGCCCCTTTTATGGTAGTAGGGACACATGTTCTTATTTAGTTTTAATGTTTATGTTTTTTCCTCGTATAAATTCAAACTTTGTGCCGATTAATACATAGCTGGAATTTCATAAGTTAACTCTATTTTTATTTTCAAATCAGTTTCTTGAGAATTTTTGTTCTAACAGTGGAATCAGACCCTCTAGTTGATCTTACAGGACCAAAAATTTAAAACCTATAACAGAAATGGCATCCAACAACCTACATTTAAATCCACCATTCACTTTCACCGGTGAAAATTACAAAATTTGGTCTGTGAAGATGCAAGCTTTTTTGGAAGCCTATGAACTTTGGGAAACTGTGATGGAAGATAAACCAATTGCTGCTCTACCAGCAAATCCTACCTTGGCTCAGATCAAATCCAACAACAAAGAGAAGGCAAAGAAATCTAAAGCCAAGTCGCTTATGCAGAATGCTGTGGCAGATTCTGTGTTTTACAAAATCATGGCTTGCAAAACTGCAAAAGAGGCTTGGGATAGGTTGAAAGAAGAATATCAAGGCAGCGATAGAACACGTCAAATGCAAGTGTTGAACCTGAAAAGAGAGTTTGATTTCTTGAATATGCAGGAGGATGAAACTATCAGTAAGTATGCTGATCGAATCTTCTTAATTGTTAATAAGATCAGACTTCTTGGTGAAGAATTTACAGATAAACGAATTGTGGAGAAAGTTCTTGTGACTCTTCCTGAGAGGTTTGAATCTAAGATTTCCTCTCTTGAAGAATCCAAGGACCTGGGCAAACTTTCATTAGGTGAACTAATGAGTGCTCTTCAAGCACAAGAGCAAAGGAGGACTATGAGACAAGAAAAGTTCAGTGAAGGAGCTTTCTCTGTACAAAAGTAAAAAGGAAAGCAACAATTCAACCAAAGGAATAAGGGCAAGCATGATGGAGGAAACAATAGTTGAGATGTGAAGCAGAAGTTCCCTCCGCGCAAACATTGTAAAAGAAATACACATCCAGAGAAGTAATGTTGGTGGAGATTCGATGCTATATGCGGCAACTGTATGCAGATGGGACACATATCCAAGGTCTGTAAATCAAGAGCAAAGGCCTCTGGTGCGTTGCAAGCACAAGTAGTAGAAGGTGCAGATGCACATGAGGAGCAACTCTTTGCAGTTTCATACTTTTCAATCAATGAATTCTCTGATTCCTGGCTTCTTGAAAGTGGTTGCACACATCACTTGTGCAATGATGTTGAATAGTTTAAGTTCCTCGATGATACTTACAAATCTAAAGTAAAAGTGGGAAACGGTGAGGCAGTAGAAGTCAAAGGTAGAGGTACAGTGTCTATCTGAACAATATCAGGTATCAAAACTATTCCTAATGTTTTGTACACACCTGATATGAGTCAAAATTTGTTGAGTGTTGGACAAATGCTTAAAAGTAATTATTCTCTGCATTTTATGAATCGTAAATGTGTTGTTTCTGACCCTTCTGGAGTAGAGTTATTTTATGTCAAGATGAGCAACAAAATGTTTCAGTTGATTGGGAGAAAATAACTGAGCAAGCTTACACTATTACTTCACAAACATGTACAAACCTATGACACAAAAGGTTTGGTCACTTCAATCTGAGAAGCATCGCGGAGATGAAAAAGAAAGAGCTAGTGGAAAATATGCCTGAATTTCTTTCTAATGCTCAAGTTTGTGAAACTTGCCATCAGGGAAAGCAAACAAAATTTCCATTTCAAGAAAATCAAGTATGGAGAGCTAACCAAAACCTTCAGCTCATTCATACGGATGTTTGCGGCCTAATGAAAACAGATTCACTGAGTGGTAACAAATAATTTCTCCTCTTTATTGATGACTACACCAGAATGTGTTGGGCTTATTTCATAAGACTGAAGAGTGAAGTCTTTGATATTTTTAAACAATTTAAAGCTTTAGTAGAAAATCAATGTAATCTTACTATTAAGGCTTTGAGGTCTGACAATGGAGGAGAATATACTTCTTCTAAATTTGTGGAGTTTTGTAATAGCACATGTATTGAACGTCAATTGACATTACCATACACTCCACAACAAAATGGCGTGTCTGAAAGGAAGAACATGACATTAATGGAGATGGACAAATGTCTTTTGCTCGAAAGAAAGATCCCAAATCAGTTTTGGGCTGAGTCAGTCAATACCTCTGTATATTTGCTGAACAGATTGCCTACGAAGGCCTTGCAGGACATGACTCCATATGAATCTTGGTGTGGGAACAAACCATCAGTACACCATCTCTGAATCTTTGGGTGTATATGTTATTATCGAGTTCCAGAAACAAAGAGGAGTAAGATAGACAACAAGGCTCATAAAGGTATATTTATGGGCTATATTTCATCCAAAGGTTACAGGATTTTCTGTTTGAAATCAGACAAACTAATTCTCAGCCGAGAAGTGAAGTTTGATGAAGTAGCTGGTTGGGATTAGAAAAATCAGAACACCTCTTATTCTGATTTATTTTCATTAGAGCAGCCTCAACTTCAAAAGTTGAACTAGTGGATGATGTACCAGTGAGGGGAACTCAATCCTTAAAAGATGTCTATCAGTGGTGTAACTTGGTTACCTCTGAACCAACAAGCTATGCTGAAGCAAAAGACTCTCAGGCATGGAGGAGAGCTACGCAAGATGAACTAGACATGATCGAGAAGAACGGAACCTGGCAGCTTGTTAAAAGACCTAGAAATCACAAGGTAATTAGTGTAAAATGGATTTTCAAGACAAAACTCAATCCTTATGGAACAATTTACAAACATAAGGCTAGATTGGTGGTGAAGGGATACACACGAAAATATGGTGTGGATTACCACGAAACATTTGCTCCTGTAGCAAGGTATGACACAATCAAGCTAATTCTTGCATTGGCATCTCATAGTTCCTGGCAGATTCATCAACTTGATGTCAAATCGTCTTTCTTGAATGGTTTGCTTGCTGAAGAGATCTATGTAGTGTAACCTAATGGTTTCTCAACACCCAGAAAAGGGGATCAAGTTTATCTTTTAACAAGGCCTTAAATGGCCTAAACAAGCCCAAGGGCATGGTATGAGAGGATGGACAATCATCTCATCCAACTTGGCTTTAGTAGAAGTCAAAGTGAAGCTACATTGTATGTGAAAGTCACTACTACAGTTGAGTCCTTAATTGTCTCAATTTATGTGGATGACATGCTTGTGACAGGTATCAGCACATAAGTTGCTTTGCACAACTGTCAGATAGAATTAGTTAATTAGTGTTTTATTATTCATTAGTTACTGTTGAGTTTTACCATTTGTTCATTACTGCTCTTCTAATTTGACTAGGTCTCTAACAGTGTTTAGGCTTAGGATTATCTCCCCATTTTGTGGATTTAGCATAGGAAATAGTTAGACCATCGTGTATATGTATTTCCATTCCATCAATAAGAAATTATTCTTCTTCTGCAGCTTATCTTGTTTCTTTATGGTATCAGAGCGAATAACAAACTCTAACGAGTAAGATTCGATTTTTCTTTCTCTCCCACCCTCCATAAATAGGCGACACTTCTCAAGTTGTCACGGCCGCTACAAACATTGGAGTGACAATCGTTCAATTAAATTCGGCATCCCAATTGCCTATCAAATTACTTGGTAGCCAAAACTTCTCCACGTGGAAGGCGCAATTCTCAATGCTAATGCATGGTCATGATCTATATGGCCATCTCGATTGGTCTTCTCCCTCCCCTTATCGCACGATCACAACTGGCATAGTCCCTAGTGTCAATCCTGCGTTTTCTCTTTGGTTTCGCCAAAACCAACTTATTCAAAACGCCCTTATGGCATCTGTTGATCCAACCATTGCTACCACTGTTGCAACTGCTAATACAGCAAAGGCTGCCTGGGATGCATTGCACACAGCCTATGCAAATAAGTCCAAAACTCATATTTTTAGTTTGTGTGATCGCCTTATGCGCCTTAAGAAAGACTCCCAACCAGTCACCAAATATTTGCAACATATTCGCTCTATTTCTGACGAACTCTCTACAACTGGTGCCCCAATTACAAACTCAGAACTTATTGTTAAGATCCTGAGTGGTTTGGGTTCGGAGTTTGGTGAGATCTCTGCTGCGATCCATGCCCGTGACTCCACTATCTCTTATGAAGAACTCTATGAAAAGCTATTGGATCATCAGCTTTTCCTTCTCCATGAAGAGTCCAAGCACTCTCCCAACCAGATTACTGCTGCAGCTGCCATATCTACAAGGTCTGGTAGTTCCAATTCTCGGAACACTCATCGTCCCAACAATGGCAGCAACCAACCATGGCGGTCCAACAATCGCTCTACTACACCCAATCAGTGTCGATCTTCCACCACCACCAACTCTTATGATGGTGTACGCTGCCAATTGTGCAGCAAACCTAGTCATGTTGCAAGTGTATGTAGATCAAAATCTCACAATCATTTTGAGGCAAAACTATATTTCAGGATTGCAGGCACCAACAAATTCTTGGATTGTCGACTCTGGCGCATCTCATCATATCACTGCTGAACCTGACAACTTGCAGGAATACAATGGCATGGAGCATGTCTCCCTAGGAGATGGTAACAAAATCCCCTTAACTCACACTGGTTCTACTCAATTACATGCATCGAATCATTCTTTCAAGCTTTCTAATACTCTAGGTGCACCTACCATTAAGCGTAACTTGCTTTTCGTTTCTAAATTTTGTCAAGATAATGTAACCTCTGTTGAATTTTTTCCGTTTTGTTTTTGTGTCAAGGACCTGAAAACAGGGACTCCTTTGGTCCACGGTCGGAGTAGAGATGATCTTTTTGAGTGGCCAACTTCATCTTCGGTGCCTTCCCCCCAAGCACATGCTGCCTCTTCCAATTCGTCGTCCACTGTCACTTGGCATCGTAGATTGGGTCATCCACATGCCAGAGTTTTGAATTTTGTTTTAAGTAAGTTCTCGCTGCCTTGTACACGAGAAAAAATTTCAGTTTGTAATTCTTGTTCATCAAATAAAGCTCATCGGCATCCCTTTCAACAACATACATTGTCAAGTACAAAACCGTTTCAAACCATTTTTAGTGATTTATGGGGCCCTTCTCCAGTGCTGTCCATTGATAAAAAATAGTACTACTGTATTTTTGTTGACCAATTTCCCAAATACGTCTGGCTTTATACATTAAAACATAAAAGTGAGGTAAAAGGACTTTTCCAAAACTTTCACGTTTTAATGGAACGTCATTTCAATACAAAAATTCTTTCTTTATATACTGATGGTGGTGGAGAATATAAAAGTCTTGATCCATACCAAACTCTCAAGGTATTGAACATCTTTTAGCTCCTCCATACACCCCTCAACGAGTTGCTCTTGCTGAACGACGACATAGACATATTATTGAAACGGCAAGAACATTACTCCATGAAGCCTCACTTTCATTGACCCTTTGGTCCTTTGATTGTCAATATGCAGTTTACCTGATCAATCGCTTACCTACCTCCCTCTTACAAAATCAATCACCGTTTCAAATGTTATTTGGTACAAATCCAGATTATGCTCAATTAAAAGTTTTTGGGTGCTTGTGTTATCCATGGCTCAAACCGTACTCGAAGAACAAATTAGAGCCACGATCGACGCCTTGTGTTTATTTGGGGTTTTCATAAAATTATCATTGTTATCAATGTTTTGATCCAAAATCTTCAAAAATATATTTGTCTCGTGATGTCTTTGAAAGTATTTTTTCCTTTCCGGAATATGTTTTCAAAGCTTTGTTCCTGTTTCCAACCAATTGCCTGGGAAGACTTGGTTACAACTAACCCGAACATCTCTCCAATGATTGCTCCTTGTAATAAATGTCAATGTTTAAATTATGAAAAACCAGATATTGTTAAGCTTCATATCTGTCGAAATAGGTTTTAAAATAAATACCCAGTGTGGACTAGTCATGGAGAAATTGATAATAGTTTTGATGTATTTCAACATTATGTTCATGGTAAAAGTAATAGCACAGTGAATTCTAATGCACAAAATTATAGAATGCGTGACATGGTTCAGGATGCTTTTGGGGTGCATTCTGATTTTGAATCTTGTAATCAAGGTGAAGAAGCTTCTAATGCTGAATGTAAAATTTTCTTTGAACAATTGGAAGCTTCTAGTCAGCCATTATATGAGGAGAGTCCACACTCGCAGTTGTCTATTACGGTTATATTATTAAGTATCAAATTAGATTGGAATGTTCCTCAAGGGGCAATGGACTCTATGATTGACCTTACTCATGATTTAGTGGACCCAAATATAGAGATGCCTGATAATTTCTAAAAGGCAAAAAGGTTGGTATCAAAGTTAGGAATGTCATCAATAAGAATTCATTGTTGTGAAAATGGTTGCATGTTATTACTATAAGGATGATATTGATCTAGAATCGTGCAAGTTTTGTGGAAAATCTTGTTATAAGCAGACTCTAGTGGGAATAAGGTTTCTATTAAGGCGATGCATTACTTACCTCTTATACCAAGGTTAAAGAGGTTGTATGCATCTAATAGATCTGCTCCTCATATGAGATGTCACCCGGAAAATAGAAGATCACCTTGTGTTTTTTATCGAGAGGCCTGGAAGCATTTTCACAGAATATATCCACAGTTTGCAACCGAACAACAACATTAGATTGGGTTTATGTTCAGATGGATTCACGCCACATTCTGTTTCTGCTGCACCATATTCTTATTGGCATGTATTTGTAACACTACATAATCTTCCACGTGAGATGTGTATGACCAGTCCGAATATATTTCTAAATTGTGTCATTCCTGGCCCATGGAATCCAAAAGTATTGATTGATGTATACTTGCAACCTTTGATTGATGAGTTGAAATAATTGTGGGTTCAAGGGGTTGAAACATTTGATTTGTCTCTTAAGCGAAATTTTAATTTGCGAGATGCCTTAATATGGACTATTAATGATTTTCCTGCGTATGGAATGTTGTCAGGGTGGATCACAGCGGGAAAGTTAGCTTGTTCTTACTGTATGGTAAATACTAAATCATTCACTTTGAGACATGGTCGTAAAAATTCTTGGTTTGATTGTCATCGACAGTTCTTACCAATGGATCATGAATTTAGGAGTATGAAAAATGCATTCAGAAAGAATATTGTTGAACAAGGTTTTCCTCCTCCAATCTTGACTGGAGAACAAGTTTGGGAGAGGGTTCAACACTTTCCAAAGGTTATAGAAGAACAACCCTACAAATTTGATGGATATGGTGTTGCACATAACTGAACAAAAAAAAAGCATATTCTAGGAGTTACCATATTTGAAGTATAATCTTCTTCGACATAATCTTGATGTCATGCACATCAAATAAAATTACTTTAATAATTTATTCAACACACTAATGGATGTCAATGGAAAGACAAAAGATTATGTTAAAGCTAGAATGGACTTACCAGAATATTATAGGAGAAATTAGTTATGGTTTCAAGAGAAACAGAACAACAAGTTCTTCAAGCCTAATTCTAGTTAATCATTTACAATGGATCAAAAGCGTAAAATATGTGAATGGGTCGAGCAACTTAAGATGTCTGATGGACTTGCTTCGAATTTAGGAAAATGTGTCGATATGGAGCATGGAAAATTACATTGTATGAAAAATCATGATTGTCATGTCTTCATGGAAACATTACTCCCGATTGCATTTGGTGGCTTGCTCGATAGAGTTTGGACACCTATGACTGAAATTAGTTTGTTCTTCAAGAACTTGTGTTCTAATAAGTTAAGGGAAGACAACCTAGTTCAAATGGATCAGAATATTCCTATAATTACAAATAAGTTGGAGAAGATTCTTTCACATGGATTTTTCGATGTGATGGAGCATCTTCCTGTACATCTGGTGCATGAAGCACGCCAAGGAGGTCTTGTTCAATATAGATGGATGTATCCATTTGAGAGGTAAGTGTTTAACTCTTAATATTTTTGTATCAATATTTTTTTTAAATCAATGATAATATAATATAATGTAGGACTATTGGAAAGTCTAAACAGGGCATGAAGAAAAAACATAAACTTGAGGGTTCAATTCCATCTTGCTAGGGAGATAACTGATTTCGGTTCTTACTACTTCGAAAGTAGTGTATCATGCTTTCAAAATAGACCCAATCACCATGACGATAGTGGTGATACTATAAAGCCACTATCAATCTTCAATCAACCAGGCAAAGGTTCAAAAAAACGTATGAGGAGGAATCTTAGTCCATGGAGTTTCAGTCTGCATCTACACATGTCTTATTGAATTGACCACAAGTTAAACCATTTCTTGAATAAGTTTTGTTTTTGCACTAAAATATGTAATTACAAGGCAAAACAATTAACTCAATATCCATCTTCTTTCACAGTTTCTTTGTGCATTTATATGGCAATGAAAAAGTGTTTAAGAATTTCTCAAAGTGGTTACAAGATTACGTAAGTCTGATAATATTTTCATACTACTATCATTATTAAATAAATCTATATTTAATTGATGTTAATTTCCTACTTTTCAAATATTTATAGATTTATGACATAGAAATGGTCAATTTGACCAATTTTTGAAGGACCTTTCTCGGGACCCATCAAGATTTATTCAATGGACAAGTATATTGCCAATGGCTTTAAATTTATGCTGAATAATGCTCCAAATATAACCCTTTTTTTGTCAAATCAAAATTGATTTTATCATTTCAAAATTTGCAATTCACAATATACTTTTCCATTGAATAAATCGTGATGGTTCCCCAAGAAAGGTCCTTCAAAAATTGGTCAAATTAACCATTTTTTGTGTCATAAATCTATATGTATTTGAAAAGTAAGAAATTAGCTTCAATTAAATATAGTTTTATTTAATAATGATAGTATTATGAAAATACTATCAGACTAGTAATCTTAAAACCACTTTGAGAAATGCTCAAACACTTTTTCATGGTCATATAAATGCACAAAGTAACTATCAAAGAAGATGGATATTGCATTAATTGTTTTGACTTGTAATTGCACATTTTAATGCAAAAACAAAAAACTTACTCAAGAAATGGTTTAACTTGTGGGCAATTCAATAAGACATGTGTAGATGCAGACTGAAATTCCATGGCACTAAGAATCCTCCTCGTACATTTTTTTGAACCTTTGTCTGGTTGATTGAAGATTGATAGTGGCTTCATAGTCTCACCACCATCGCCATGGCGATTGGGTCTATTTTGAAAGCATGACACACTACTTTCGAAGTAATAAGAACCAAAATCAGTCATCTCCATAGCAAGATGGAATTGAATCATTGAGCCTTCAAGTCTATGTTTTTGCTTCATGCGTTGTTTAGACTTTCAAATAGTCCTACATTATATTATATTATCATTGATTTTAACAAAATATTGATATAAAATATCAAGAGTTAAACACTTACCTCTCAAATGGATACATCCATCTGTATTGAACCGGACCTTTGAGGCGTGCTTCATGCACCAGATGTACATGAAGATGCTCCATCACATCGAAAAATCAAGGTGGAAGAAGTTTCTCCAACTTATTTGTAATTATAGGAATATTTTGATCCATTAGAACTAGGTTGACTTCCCTTAACGTATTAGAACACAAGTCCTTGAAGAACAAACTAATTTCAGTCATAGGTTTCCAAATTCTATCAGGCAGGCCACTAAATGTAATGGGGAGTAATGTTTCCATGAAGACATGACAATCATGACTTTTTATACAATGTAATTTTACATGCTCCATATCGACACGTTTTTCTAAATTTGAAGCATGTCCATCATGCATCTTAAGTTGCTCGACCCATTCACATATTTTACGCTTTTGATCTAATGTAAATGAATAACTAGCCTAAGGCTTCAATAACTTATTGTTCTGTTTATTTTTCAACCATAACTCTTTTCGCCTATAATATTCTGGTAAGTTCACTCTAGCTTTAACATTATCTTTTGTCTTGTCAGACATTCATTACTGTGTTGAATAAATTATCAAAATAATTTTTTTCGATGTGCATGCATCAAGATTATGTGGAAGAAGATTATCCCTCCAATATGGTAATTCCCAGAATATGCTTAGTTTTGTCCAGTTATGTACACCATATCTATCAAATTTGTAGGGTTGTTCTTCTATAACCTTTGGAAAGTATTTAACCCTCTCCCAAACTTGTTCTCTAGTCAAGATTGGAGGAAGACAACCTTGTTCAACAATATTCTTCCTGAATGCATTTTTCATACTCCTAAATTCATTATCTATTGGCAAGAACTATTGAGGATAATCAAACCAAGAATTTTTACGATCATGTTTCAAAGGGAATGATTTAGTATTTTTCATACAGTAAGGACAAGATAACTTTCTCGCTGTCATCCACCCTGACAACATTCTATACACATGAAAATTATTTATAGTCCACATTAACGCAGCCCGCAAATTAAATTTTTGCTTAAGAGACACATCAAAATGTTTCAACCCCTTGAACCCACAATTATTTCAACTCATCAATTAAAGGTTCCAAGTATACATCAATCAAGACTTTTGGATTACGTGTTCCAGGAATGACACAATTGATAAATATATATGGACTGGTCATACACATCTCAGGTGGAAGATTATATGGTGTTACAAATACATGCCAACAAGAATATGGTGCAGTAGAAACAGAATGTGGCGTGAATCCATCTGAACATAAACCCAATCTAATGTTCCGTGGTTCGGCTATAAACTGTGGATATGTTCTATCAAATTGTTTCCAGGCCAATACATCGGAAGGATGGCACATAACAGCAGGTGGTATTCTATTTTCATGGTGCCATCTCATATGAGAAGCACGTCTATTAGATGCATACAACCTCTTTAACCTTGGTATAAGAGGTAAGTAATGTATTACCGTAATATGAATTTTCTTCCCACTAGGAGTCTGCTTATAACAAGATTTTCCACAAAACTTACACGATTCTAGATCAATATCATACTTATAGTATAACATGAACCATATTCACAACAATGAATTCTCATCGATGACATTCTTAACTTTGATACCAACCTCTTTCCCTTATAGAAGTTACCAGGTATGTCTAGATTTGGGTCAACTTAATCATGAATAAGGTCAATCACAAAGTCCATTGCCCCTTGAGGAACATTCCAATATGATTTGATACTTAATAATCTAACCACAATAGACAACTACGAGTGTGGACTCCCCTCATATAAAGGCCGACTAGCAGCTTCCAATTGTTCAAAGAAAATTTTACATTCAGCATTAGTGTTTCTTCACCTTGATTAACAGATTCAAAATCAGAATGCACCTAAAACGCATCCTGAACCATGTCATGCATTCTATAGTATTGTGCATTAGAATTCTCTGTGATACTACTTTCACCAGGAACATAACGTTGAAATACACCAAAACTATCAATTTCTCCATAACTAGTCCACACTTTGTATTCTTTTTAAACCCATTTCGATAGATATGAAGCTCAACAATATCTAGTTTTTCATAATTCAAACATTGGCATTTATTACAAGGACACTTAATCATACCACTACGTCGAAAAGGTTCTAGTGTCTTTGCATACTCTACAAAACCAGTGACACCTTCTACAAATGCAGGTCTTATCCCAATTAAACCAAAATTAGTCATATTATACATCCAACTATGATGCATCATCTACATAAAAATTAAAATATTTAAATTTTTCAAACAATAGATTATGTAATAATTTACTGAAAATCAAATTGTAACAATCCTAGTAGGTATTCATGTAACACTACGAAAATCCAAGACGTGTTCTAGAGCCTAACATAAGTATCACAAGGTTTAGAAACTATTTTAAGGTCCATTTTAATGAATATAAGTCATTTAGGAAGTCTAGAAACAAAAACATCCAAGAACGTCCATGACGTTCGGAAACTAGTTCAAGGAGGTGCTAGCATGCCTTAGCCTATTTGACTAGCTTTTAAAAGTCGAAAAATGATGCAAATTAGTGGAAAAGGTGTCTAACATGTGTTTATGTTTATTCATAGTCAAAACTTCCGGGTACAAATCCCCAAGGAACAACCAAGGTCCCTTGAGGAGGACCCTTGCATTTTGGGGTCAAGACTGCCTGGGCAGTGTTCACCTACGAAGGCAAACGACGGGGCGTGTGTGGATCGATGGGGCGTCGATTCCATCCGTCGACCAACACTTAGCCAAATTCTTGAAGGGACTCTTTTTCACAATCTCTGAATCAAACGACGGATGTGCAACACAGAAGGAGGGTATGGCCGTCGATTGACCCACGATCCATCGATCGTGGTGTCGTCTGTAAGGGGCCTGATTTTCTGCACGTTTTAAGTGAGTCCTAATTAATTAATTAAGGAGTTAGGTAGTTAGTTGGGGGTTAAGTGGAGTCTAATTAAGTTAATTAACACCCCATATAAAGACCCTAACCCCATTAAACTAATAAAAACTCTCATAACTCACAAAACCCAAACTCTCTTCCTTCTCTCTTATTTTTCTCTCTAGTGAAGAACTCAATTGAATACCAAGCTAGGGGAGGGTTTAAGGGATGCAAAGAGTCAAGTTTCACCATCAATCTTCATCAAATAGCAAGGTATGGGATCTCTTTCACCTTTGAGACCTCTTTCCTCAAAGGGTTCCATCAAATTGATTTCCAAAGTTGGGTTTTCAAGTGGGTCTTTTCCAATCTCGAAAATTATGTTATGCATTGATTTGTTTATTGTTTATTTTGGATATTATGAATAAATTAACATGTATTCTAACTTAATTATGATGTATCTTTATGGATTGGTCTAGTTTGTAAAAGATGACCTCTACCTCTTAACCCTAGGTTATGATCTTGATATGAATTATGTTGTATTGGTTCGATTGACTTGGTTATTGGTTGAATTACTACTAGATGATGTTATTGTAGCAATCATGAATGAATTAGGTTGAATTATAGTCCTATCATGCTAGTTCTTGAGTAATTGAATTAGACTATGACTTTGATCTATGCCTCTTGTCTTAAGTTATGAACTAGTATTGAATTATGATGTAGTGATTATTTTAGCCTTGTTATCATGTTGGTCATTGAATTATGATGAGGTTATACCCTAATTGGGTTGAGTTAAGGGTTGATGGTAAGACCTTGATGATGAATTAAGAAGGAGACTTGGTAAGTCTTGTGATCCCTATTCTTTACATCAAATTATGGTTAATTATGATTAAGTCATGATGTTGTATTGGAGTACGCCTTGTATTAGGATTGATAGGGTGGTATGATGTTGAATTGAAATGTCTTGACTATGGTTGTGAGGTGTTGGCTAAGATGTAAATGTTATAAGGATGGTGATGATTTACCAATGTGTCTTATCATGATATAAAAATGTTAATGTGCTAACCTCACCTATATGAGTTGTAATTAAAGGGAAATACTCATGCAATTCTTATTGAACTATGATGATGATGATGATGTTTATACAAGGGTTAGGCCCTATGACCTACATTAAGCTATGATGATTAATAAAGACATTAAAGACATTTTAAAAGGGACTCTAGCTTATCACCGAGTGAACTAGAGTGAGGAGTGTCTCTTCCTACATAAAGAAGGTAGGATCACTAATGTACTCTTGAGAATGGAGACTACAATGCATGTAGCATAAAGAATGTCCCAACTATATCTCCTAGTTCTTGAACTATGTTGCCCCCATAGGAATACTAGCTAGTGGATCTACGTAGTTGCTATGTTCATGTTTTGGTACTACCTTGGCAAGTAGTCCGTCTTCTTTCGGTGTAGGATTCCATGACACCGGATTCCACATTAGCTCATGTGGTCTATGTCGGTTAGAGCAAGATGTTCCCAAAAGGTAAAATGAATTAAAGGAATAAACTCTAACTATGATAACCTAAGGGGTTTATCTTAGTCTAGGTAGGGGTATGGTACTCTACCTAAACATTGCACTAGTTAGCCTTGAAGGAAGTCTTAGAGGATGTTCTTATGTATGAATATGCTTATGATGGTATATGATATGTATATGATGAACTTGCACATTGTTGATACTATATGTTGATTGGTGTCACTTATGAATATGTGTTGGTCTACATTGTTAAAGTATGATGATATGTATTCTTAAATGCTATGTTATGTGAAGTAGGATGTTAGTCATGATTCTTGTTGGGTTACTTGATTGAGTACGGTTATGGGGATTTGCTTGGTTATTGCACTTGTTGACTTAATAGGGGTTGTGGGTAATTGTTTTGCTTTGGTTATGTTATAATGAATTCTTATTCATGCTTGTTGAGGTTATGACTTGGTGGTAGAGTTGCTTGACTATGTATTCAATTACATGATATGCATATTGACGTGACTAGTTTTGATGTTGTTCGTCTTGTGATATACATGTCTATGACGTAATGAATATGTCTTATTGATTTGGTATGGTCTTGTTGAATGTGCCTAAAGGTTTTAAATGAGAAGTGCATACTCATTGAAATGCCCTTTTTCTTAGCATGATTTCAAAGTATGTGTGCATATGGTCTCATACGTAGTACAAGTGGTGTACTAACCCCATTTCTTCCTTTTCCCCAACATTTTAGGTTCCGGTCATTGAAGGGCTTTTGGAGACGACTTGAAGAAGACTTGGATTTCTAATTCATCCAAGTAGGGTAGGTCCTCACTTTCCGTGGGCGATTCCACTATCTAGCTTATGAAGTTGTTTTGAGTTTAAGACTTTTATGTTTCTTTCTTTTCCATTTAGTATGAAACATTGTATAGCCCATGTAGGGCATTCTTACTTGATGTATGGGCTAGGCCCAATTTGATATACTCTTATTAGATGGCTATGAGATGAGACGACTATTATGACTATGTTATGTTCTATATATATTGATGTGCAATAAAAGTAGAAGACTAAGTAATCTTCATATACGAAGGGTCTATGTATACTCGATATATATCTATTACATGTATGTAGAGGTCTATGTAAACTTCAATATATAAGTAGTAAAAAGTTTTAAATTTTCTGCTAAATTTGACCTATGAATGTAATGATGTAAGCTAAGAGGCTAGTCTTAGTCCTCAAAGAGGACGACGACGCCGGTTACGTCTAGGGGGTATTCCCAGATGTGACAAACTTGGTATCAGAGCCTGAGGTTGAATATCTTTGAGTCAACGTCTCTCTCAAATACGTCTATGTAGGTTCGTATTCATAATTGTGAAGCGTGCCACACTTATGAATAGGAATCTAAATGATGCTTAGGAAACTCTCACTTTCTTGGAAGTCCAATATCGTGCCTTTAGAGTGTTAGCTCTACGTGATTTTGAATCTAATCCTCTTGTTGTGATTATAGGCAATGAATAGTCGAAGAAATACAGCACGAAGACTTGAAGAAGAGATTGCCAATGCGCGAGTTCCTCCACGTGGTGATCAAGTTCCTCCTCTTGAGGAAGATGTGAATGATGACCAAGCTCTGGTCAGTCCTCCTCTTTGACGGATGGTGCTATAAGGGTTGCTCTCTTCCAAATGGCCCAAGCCAATACTACCCAAGCACAAGCCGCCACTACTCAAGCTCAAGCCATGACGGCCCAAGATAATCAGGAGGTGTACCCCGTGCAAACCAACAAGTTGCTTCTATGGCCTCTCATCTAAGGGATTTCACTAGGATGAATCCTTCTACTTTCTATGGGTCCAAGGTTTAAGAAGACCCCTATGAGTTCATTTATGAAATCTACAAGATCCTCTATGCTATGGGGTTGTCTACTAGTGATAAGACCGAGTTAGCCACTTACCAACTCAAATATGTGGCCCAAACTTAGTATGTCTAATGGAGGGACAATAGGTCGTTAAGGGGTGGACCGGTGACTTAAGAAGTGTTTAAGAAAGCTTTTCTTAATAGGTTCTTTCCTAGGGACAAAAGGGAAGACAAGGTGGTGGAGTTTATCAACCTTCGCCAAGGAGGTATGAGTGTTCTTGAATACTCTTTGAAATTCACTAAATTGTCAAAATATGCTCCTTGTTTGGTTTCCGACCCTAGGGATGAAATGAACTGTTTTGTGACGGGAGTGTCGAATGACTTGCAATAAGAGTGTCATTCGGCTACACTACATGACAATATGAACATTTCTTGTCTCATGGTTCATGCTCAACAAGTGGAAGAGGCAAGGGCTAAGAGGAAGAGTAGAGATGCTAAGAGGGCAAGATCTTTTGATGGTGGTTCTTCAAAGGGAAGGCTTGAGATTCAAGTCAAGCCTAGGTTCAAGAAGAGGGTTTCTAATCAAGTTTCTTCTAAGTTTCCGAAGGCTAGGGATGATAGGGTGTCTAACCCTAAGCCTAAAAGGGAAAGGGTACTAGTTCACCAACCGAGAAGCCAACTTGTGTAAAGTGTGGCAAGAAACATTATGGTAATTGTCTTAATGGAACTGATAATTGTTTTGGTTGTGGTAAAAGTGGGCACAAGGTTCGAGATTGCCCTAATGTGAGGGTTCAAGACAAGGGTAGTGGTCAAGCTCAAGAAAGTGGTTCTAATGATGCTCCGAAGAAGAATCGCTTTTATGCTCTCCCCTGTAGGGGTGAGCAAGAGACTTCTTCCGATGTGGTGAGCGGTATGTTGAAAGTCTTCTCCATTGACGTATATGCTTTACTTGATCCAAGCGCTACATTATCTTTTGTTACTCCCTTGATAGCTAAGAAATTTGAAATCTTACCCAACATTCTAAATGAACCTTTTATGGTGTCTACCCCGGTGGGTGAGTTGCTTGTTGCAAAGAGGGTGTATAGAAATTATCCTATAATGTTGCCTAGAGTTACTTATGTTGAACTAGTAGAACTTAATATGTTTGATTTTGATGTCATATTGGGTATGGATTGGTTGCATGCTTGCTTGCTTTGCCTCTATAGATTGTAGAACATGGGTGGTGAAGTTTAACTTTCCAAATGAAGAAATTTTATTCCTAGAGGTTGTATCATCTCTTGTTTGAAAGCTTGTAAAATGATATCTAAAGGGTGTTTATACCATTTAGTAAGAGTCCAAGATTTAGACTCTGAAATTCCTCCCATTGAGTCAGTCCCCGTAGTGAGGGAATTTCTAGAGGTATTTCCTAATGATCTTCCTGGTATTTCTCCCGAATGGAAATTGATTTTGGTATCGACTTGTTACCGGATACAAATCCCATTTCAATTCATCCTTATCAGATGGCTCCAGCCGAATTGAAAGAGTTAAAGGCTCAACTCAAAGATTTATTAGACAAAGGCTTCATTAGACCTAGTATTTCTCCATGGGGTGCTCCGGTATTGTTGGTGAAGAAGAAGGATGGGTCCCTTCGAATGTGAATTGATTATCGCCAACTCAACAAAGTCACTATTAAGAATAAGTATCCTCTCCCTCGTATTGACGACTTGTTTGATCAACTCCAAGGGGAAGCTACTTTTCTAAGATTTACTTAGGTCGGGGTATCACCAACTTAGGGTAAGAGGTGAGGATATATCAAAGATGGCATTTCGGACTAGATATGACCACTATGAGTTCTTAGTAATGTCCTTTGGTCTCTCAAATGCCCCGACGGTATTTATGGATCTCATGAATAGGGTGTTTCGAAGTTACCTAGATTCATTTGTCATTGTCTTCATTGACGACATCTTGGTATATTCAAAAAATGAGGGTGATCACATGAACCATTTGAGGGTGGTGTTATAAGTGCTTAAGAAGAACCAATTATTTTCCAAGTATATCAAATGTGAGTTTTGGTTGAGGTCGGTGGCGTTTCTTGGTCATATCATTTCTAGTGAGGGAGTTGAGGTTGATCCAAGAAAAACCAAAGCGGTGAAAAATTGGCCTAGACCTTTGACTCCAACCGACATTGGGAGTTTCTTGGGTCTTGACTACTTTGACCCAAAAGAGTAAGAAATTTGAGTGGTCGGAGGAATGTGAGAGAAGCTTCCAAATCTTGAAAGATAGGCTTACTTTCGCTCCGGTGTTGACTTTACCGGAGGGTACAAAGGGCTTCATTGTATATTGTGATGCATCCCGAATGGGTTTAGGGTGTGTGCTTATACAATATGGGAAAGTAATAGCCTATGCTTCTAGACAACTTAAGGTGCATGAGAGAAACTATCCGACTCAGGATCTTGAGTTAGTGGACGTGGTATTTGCCTTGAAAATATGGAGGCATTACTTGTATGGTGTTCATATTGATGTGTATACCGACCACAAGAGTCTCCAATATGTGTTTACTCAAAAGGAGTTGAATCTCTGACAAAGAAGGTGGTTAGAATTGTTGAAGGATTATGACATGAGTGTTCTCTATCACCCCGGCAAGGCCAATGTGGTTACGGATGCTCTAAGTCGTTTATCCATGGGTAATGTGTCTCATGTAGATGAATCCAAGAAGGACCTAGTGAAAGATGTTCATAGGTTGGCTAGATTGGGTGTGAGATTAGAAGATTCTCCGAATGGTGGTTTTATGGTCCATCATAACTCCGACTCATCATTGGTAGTTGAGGTGAAGTCCAAACAAAACCTTGATCAATCATTGATGGAGTTGAAGGAATCGGTTCTTGGTAAGCTTAATGAATCATTCTCCTTAGGGAGGGATGGTGTCTTGAGGTATCAAGGAAGATTGTGTGTTCCCAATGTAGATGGTTTAAGGAACCGGATTCTTGAGGAAGCTCATGGGTCCCGTTACTCCATTCATCCAAGTTCGACAAAGATGTACCATGACCTTAGGGAAGTGTTTTAGTGGGAAGGTTTGAAAAGGACATAGCGGAAATTTTTGCTAAGTGTCCAAATTGCCAACAAGTGAAAGTCGAACATCAAAAGTCGGGTGGTTTACTACAAGAAATCCAAGTTACTACTTGGAAGTGGGAAGACATCAATATGGATTTTGTGGTAGGTTTTCCTCGGACACAAAATCAATATGACTCTATATGGATGGTTGTGGATAGGTTGACCAAATCCTCTTATTCATTCTAGTCAAGTCTACCTATACGGCGGAGGATTATGCAAGGATCATCATAGATGAGATTGTGTGTCACCATGGTATTCCGTTATCCATCATATTGGATAGGGGTGCACAATTCACATCTAGGTTTTGGAGGTCATTCCAAGAAAGGTTGGGTACTAAGGTGAAGCTAAGCACCGCTTTTCATCCCAAAATGGATAGCCAAGTGGAGCGTACTATTCAAACCCTTGAGGATATGCTTAGAGTTTGTATTATTGATTTCAAGGGAAATTGGGATAAGCATTTGCCTTTGGTGGAGTTTGCTTATAATAATAGTTTTCATTCATCTATATCCATGGCTCCTTATGAAGCCTTGTATGGTAGGAGGTGTAGGTCTCCTATTGGATGGTGTGAAGTGGGTGAGCCTTCGCTTCTTGGTCCTGATTTGATTTATAATACTTTGGAGAAGGTTCATATTATAAGGAATTTCTTGCAAACAGCCTATAGTCGGCAAAAGTCTTATGCCGATCATAGGAGAAGGGATTTAGAGTTTGAAGAAGGTGATAAATTGTATTTGAAAATTTCGCCTATGAAAGGGGTGGTTAGTTTTGGCAAGAAAGGGAAGTTGAGTCCTCATTATGTGGGTCCCTATGAAATCTTGCAAAGGGTTGGAAAGGTTGCGTATGAGTCAAGGTTGCCTAGTGAATTGACTTCGGTTCATCCGGTTTTCCATGTTTCCATGCTTAAGAAGTGTATCAGAGATCCCGAGTCTATTCTTCC
The DNA here is from genome assembly GCA_016801875.1 of Solanum sitiens. Lineage (NCBI taxonomy): Eukaryota > Viridiplantae > Streptophyta > Magnoliopsida > Solanales > Solanaceae > Solanum > Solanum sitiens. The sequence goes on along the minus strand of JABWTJ010000283.1, from coordinate 810,267 downwards.
TATTGAGGGTCTTGGTGTGAAGGATAACCTCTCTTATGAGGAAGTTCTGGTTCGAATCCTTGATAGGCAAGTAAAGAAGTTAAGGAATAAAGAGGTGGCTTCCGTAAAGTTGTTACGAAAGAATCACCTAGTTGAGGGTGCAACAAGGGAGGCCGAGGCCTACATGAAGTCCCGTTACCCTCATCTATTTGATAACTAAGGTTAGTTGTTCTTGCTAATAATGAAAAATAATGACTAAAATTGAAGTTTCTTGATTTTTGGTGAAGTTTTACAAAATGTGCATTTTTAGACGTTGTTACAGTGAATTACAGTGAAGTATGCTAATGATTTGCAATTTTTCTTGTTTGAGTTATGTTGTGCATTTTGATATGGTGAGTCATTATGAAATGATATGTAGCATGTTGGTAAGTTGAACTTTGGCATAATTGACTCATAAATGTTATGTTGAGCTCTTGTTGTTGTGAGAAGGTTATTCCTCATAATGTGATTTTGAGCCTTATGTGTGGTAATTAAAGTTATAATTGCCTTGTGTACAAAAAAATATGAGTGATGTTGTTATGTATTGTTGTTGGTTGGATTGCTAGTCTTGAGTCTATTCCCTCCTTCAAAGGATTTTTAGTGTCATTCGGGGACGAATGTACCTAAGGGGAGGATAATGTAACACTTCAAAAATCCAAGACGTGTTCTAGAGCCTAACATAAGTGTCACAAGGTTTAGACAATGTTTTAAGGTCCATCTTAATGCATATAAGTCATTTAGTAAGTCTAAAAACCAAAACGTCCAAGAACGTCTATGATGTCCGGAAACTAGTTCAAGCAGGTGCTAGCGTGCCTTAGCATATTTGACTAGCTTTTAGAAGTTGGAAAGTGATGAAAATTGGTGGAAGGGTGTATAACATGTGTTTAAGTTGATTCATAGTCAAAACGTCCGGTTAAGACTCCCCAAGGACCAACCAAGGGCCCTTGAGGAGGACCCTTGCATTTTGGGGTCAAGACTGCCTGGGCAGTGATCACCTACGAAGGCAAACGACGGGGCGGGTATGGATCGACGGGGCCTCGATGCCATCCGTCGACCAAAACTTAGCCAAAATCTTGAATGTACTCATTTGCACAGTCTCTGAATCAAACGACGGATGTGCAACACGGAAGGAGGGTCTGGCCGTCGATTGACCCACAATCCGTCGATCGTGGTGTCGTTTGCAAGGGGCCGATTTTCTGCACGTTTTGAGTGAGTCCTAATTAATTAATTAAGGGGTTAGGTAGTTAGTTGGGGGTTAAGGGGAGTCTAATTAAGTTAATTAACACCCCATATAAAGACCCCAACCCCATTAAACTAATAAAAACTCTCATAACTCACAAAACCCAAACTCTCTTCCTTCTCTCTTCTTTCTCTCTCTAGTGAAGAAATCCATTGAATACCAAGCTAGGGGAGGGTTTAAGGGATGAAAAGAGTCAAGTTTCACCATCAATCTTCATCAAATAGAAAGGTATGAGATCTCTTTCACCTTTGATACCTCTTTCCTCAAAGGGTTCTATCAAATTGATTTCGAAAGTTGGGTTTTCAAGTGTGTCTTTTCCAATCTCGAAAATTATGTTATGAATAGATTTGTTTATGTTTTATTTTGGATATTATGAATAGATTAAAATGTATTCTAACTTAATTATTATATATCTTGGATTGGTCTAGTTTGTAAAAGATGACATCTACCCCTTAACCTTAGGTTATGATCTTGATATGAATTATGTTATATCGGTTCAATTGACTTGGTTATTGGTTGATTACTACTATATGATGTTATTGTAGCAATAATGAATGAATTAGGGTGAATTATAGTCCTATCATTCTAGTTCTTGAGTAATTGAATTAGACTATGACTTTGATCTATGTCTCTTGTCTTAAGTTATGAACTAGTATTGAATTATGATGTAGTGATTCTTTTGTCCTTGTTATCATGTTGGTCATTGAATTATGATGAGGCTATACCCTAATTGGGTTGAGTTAAGGGCTGATGGTAAGACCTTGATGATGAATTAAGACGGAGACTTGGTAAGTCTTGTGATCCCTATTCTTTACTTCAAATTATGGTTAATTATGATTAAGTCATGATGTTGTATAGGAGTATGCCTTGTATTAGGATTCATAGTGTGGTATGATGTTGAATTGAAATGTCTTGACTATGGTTGTGAGGTGTTGGCTAAGATGTAAATGTTATAAGGATGGTGATGATTTACCAATGTGCCTTATCATGATATGAAAATGTTAATGTGCTAACCTCACCTATATGAATTGTAATGAAAGGGCAATCTCATGCAATTCTTATTGAGCTATGATGATGATGATGATGTTCATACAAGGGTTAGGCCCTATGACCTACATTAAGCTATGATGATTAATAAAGACATTAAAGATATTTCAAAAGGGACTCTAGCTTAGCACCGAGTGAACTAGAGTGAGGAGTGTCTTTTCCTACATAAGGAAGGTAGGATCACTAATGTACTCTTGAGATTGGAGACTACAATGCATGTACCATAAAGAGGGTCCCAACTATATCTCCTAGTTCTTGAACTATGTTGCCCCCATAGGAATACTAGCTAGTGGATTCACATAGTTGCTATGTTCATGTTTTGGTACTACCTTGGCAATTAGCCCTCCTTCTTTTGGTGTAGGGTTCCATGACACAGGATTCCACATTAGCTCATGTGGTCTATGTCAGTTAGAGCAAGATGTTCCCAAAAGGTAAAATAAATTAAAAGAATGAACTCTAACTAGGATAACCTAAGGGGTTTAGCTTAGTCTAGGTAGGGGTATGGGACTTTACCTAAACATTTCACTAGTTAGCCTTGAAGGAAGTCTTAGGAGGATGTTCTTATGTATGAATATGCGTATGATGGTATATGATATGTATATGATGAACTTGCACATTGTTGATACTATATGTTGATTGGTGTCACTTATGAATATGTGTTGGTCTACATTGTTAAAGTATGATGATATGTATTCTTAAATGCTATGTTATGTGAAGTAGGATGTTAGGCATGATTCTTGTTGGGTTACTTGATTGAGTAAGGTTATGGGGCTTTGCTTGGTCATTGCACTTGTTGACTTGATAGGGGTTGTGGGTAATTGTCTTGCTTTGGTTATGTTATAATGAATTCTTATTCATGCTTGTTAAGGTTATGACTTGGTGGTAGAGTTGCTTGACTATGTATTCAATTACATGATATGCATATTGACTTGACTAGTTTTGATGTTGTTGGTCTTTTGATGTACATGTCTATGACTTAATGAATATGTCATATTGATTTGGTATGGTCTTGTTGAATGTGCCTAAAGGTTTTTAATGAAAAGTGCATACTCATTGAAATGTCCCTTTTCTTAGAATGATTTCAAAGTATGTTGCATATGGTCTCATACTTAGTACAAGTGGTTTACTAACCCCATTTCTCCTTTTCTCAACATTTTAGGTTCCGATCGTTGAAGGGCTTTTGGAGACAACTTGAAGAAGACTTGGATTTCTTATTCATCCAAGTATGGTAGGTCCTCACTTTCCGAGGGCGATGCCACTATCTAGCTAGTGGAGTTGTTTTGAGTTTAAGACTTTTATGTTTCTTTCTTTTCCATTTAGTATGAAACATTGTATAGCCCATGTGAGGCATTCTTACTTGATGTATGGGCTAGGCCCAATTTGATATACTCTTATTAGATGGTTATGAGATGAGACGACTATTATGACTATGTTATGTTCTATATATATATTTATGTGCAATAAAAGTAGAAGACTAAGTAATCTTCCTATACGGATGGTCTATGTATACTTGATATATTTCTATTACGTGTATGTAGAGGTCTATGTAAACCTCAATGTAGAAGTAGTAAAAAGTTTTAAATTTTCTGCTAAATTTGACCTATGAATGTAATGATGTAAGCTAAGGGGCTAGTCTTAGTCCTCAAAGAGGACGATGACGCCAGTTACGTCTAGGGGGTATTCCCGGATGTGACAATTCCTTAACGATGTCTTGTGCAAATGAATAAAGGTATCTTTGGTGACTATAAAACCATAGTTCTCTCAACAGTTTGTCACAAATAATTTCCTCTTCCTAAATAAATCTAAATAGAATACATCGTTAAAAGAATAGTAGAAAGGTGACACTATTATAGAAGGGTCATCTGTGCACAATGGTTTCTTAACTTCCCTCTCCTTGTTACTGCACATTGATTTATATCTATAGACTATAGTGTGTGTATATATATATATATAACTTTCCTCCAACAAATAAAATAATAGGTAGATCCATGTCATCTTAGTTTCTCATAAATAAAGAACAAGTCATTTTAATTGTCAATTATCAGCAAAAACATCTAATTCATATATTTTTCAGTTTAAAACAACTAAAATACATACAACGACATGAGTCAAAATGATATTAGTTCTAAATTTTGCATCAGAATTCACAACATGATTATTTTAGATTGATATATAAGGTATAATGATCTCAAAATACAATATAAATCTTCATAACAGATTTATCTGAAAACTCTTGAGTAGTTTGTGTTAACAATTTATTTGGAAAAGTTAAGTTTGTCTCACATCTTTCTTGGTAATCTGGGGAAATTGCTACTTAATAGAAGTAGACAAATTACACTTAATAAAAGAGAACACTAGAAAATACTGAAGATACATCAACAATTGACAACACTGGAAAAAGAACAAGAATTTATGTTCCAAATTATCATTTCTCATTTTAGTCATGGGGCTACACTACTTGGAGGTCAACTAGTACTATTTATCGAAACCACATAAAAGGGGGGGGGCACAACAAAAGGGATTCTTGTTTGATGAAACAAAAAAAACTAAGTCATCTTTCCAGTCAACTCCAGCTAGTATGATGATGTGTAATATTAATTTTTGGTGTTTTATTGGATTTCCAAAATACAAATATTGTGTCCTGAAAAAGATTAATTTCTTTCCAACCACATATCAAAAAATGCCCTTTGAAATGGATAATTAGGCATATATGCCCCCCAAGCTTATTAGATCTGGAATTGATCAAGAGTTCATTCAGTTTGTTCACTCAAAATTATATGATATTTTTTTATTTCTTTCAAGCGAGCGAGTTCTCAAATGTTATAAACTTTGCTTGGCATCTCAAATAAAATAAATTGAAATAGATCCACAACTTTAGGTGAAACAGGCAAATGATTTATAGAGGCGTCGATCAGGTTAATTATTATATTTACACTTGTTGCACAAAGTTCAAGTTCAAAGCTGCCATGTATATATGCTAATTAAGATTACACCAAATGTACTTGGTGAAAGAAAGAAAAAACAAGGATATGACCAAAGTTAAGCAAGTAGTAATATGTTAAAGCCAAAGTAACAAGTACAACGATCCAAAAAAAAAGACTATCCATTTTTTATAACGAATTTATAACTAACCGTAAAAGTCGACAGCAAAGTCGATAGTAAGAGCTGTCGAAATCTGCAGAAAGAAACAATAGCTCTAAGGATATTCAATAGAACACCAGAAATTAAAATGACTTAGTCAACGTCAACCATATATATTGTTCAATATTTGTATGAAAGCAGATGCATCATATGAAGCCAACAGGCACTATTAATTAAGGGTCAAGGACCTTTATGGGTACAATGGTTTCTTAATTTTTCTCTCCTCGCTCATTATTGCACGATGGTTTATATCTATAGACTATAGAGTGTATATATATATATATATATATATATATATATATATATATATATATATATATATATATATATATATATATATAACTTTCCTCTCCTCGATTGAAATTCTAAAAACCAGAATTCAACACATGATTATTAGGAATTATTTAGAGTGAGATATAAGGTATAATAATCTCAAAATATAATACAAAATCTTCATAACAAATTTTATTTCTTTATTCTTAAATATTACTACCCATGTATCTTCTTCTAAATTATATGATATAAAAACTTGCTAGCATTCATGTTAATTATCACGAGAAGTCAAAACAATACATTAAGATAGAACAAGAGTAAAACCCAAATTAGATTATATGTTCATGAAGTGAAAAGAAAATCACAAATTCTACTTAATCTTGCAGTAAGTTTAAAGAGAGAGTTTGCATTGATGGATGCTTGCAATAAATAAACAATATAGTTACAACTTGGTTTAAAGATTAAAAGATTCACCTTTATTTGCAGAGAAAGAAATCAACACGGAGAATTGAATCGACGACGAAATCTTGGGCTTCAAACCGAGCGAGTTTCGATGGTGAAAACGAAAACTTCAATTGATGGTGAAAACTAAAACTTCAAACCGAGTGATGACCGGAGGCTACACATCTGTAAAGCTTTGTGGAAGAGACAAGTTAGGGCTTTCTTTTTAGCTTCTAGGTGAAGAGCGGGAAAGGAGATGAGCTAAATTTAAAAAAAAACAAAAAAAAAACTCTTATTTTAGTTTTATAAAAATTAGAGACCTCACGAGGTCTCTGTTATAAAATATTATTTAACAAATTTAACTATTATTTAACAAATTTGATTAATAAAAGGAGACCTCACGAGGTATCTAAACTAAACTAATATTTTTTATTTTAACAAATAGTGACCTCATGAGGTCGCATATCTTATACAAAGTCATACTATAAAATAAAAAAATTAAAATAAGTCACTTATATCAGATTTTTTTTATGAAATCGACCTCATAAGGTCTCTCTTGTTAAAAAAAAATTAAAAAAAGTTATTGATGCAAATAGAGACCTCATGATGTCTCTTTTTAGCGACCTATTTTTGAGGTCTCTTTTTTTAGGTCTGCTTTTGCCATTTTTAGTTATGCAGAAATTATTTTTATCAAGCGTTTGATTGATTGTTTCTCATTTCATTTTGTGTTTGGATTAAAACTCTTTAAAAATCTTCTTACCAATTATACCCTTGAATTATTATATAATCAGGTTAAGGTAGACAATTGTTGGACAATATTATTTTTATGGCCTTCTAACTAGCTATGAGAAGAACAATTTTGTTGTCATGTTTGCTATTTTTCACTTGAATTATTTGATGATAAATAATTTTCATCTTAATAAATTGATCACTCACAAGATGTCAATTTTCAATTCAAAAAGATAAATCATCTACTAATAAAATCAAAATGACAGTCAACAATGATAAAATTGTATAATCCAACTATATTTACACATAAAAATTGTAAGTTATAATTTTAATATGCATTTAAGTTTTAACTTTTTTCAAAATATGAAAAACTGGACAACCACACAAATATATATATATATATATATATATATATATATATGTCTCTTTAATTAGTAAATGTTAAATAATCCGCATTTCAAATTTGTATTGGATTTATTTAGTAACAAATAATTCTCTCTACATAATCTGTAAGCTAATTTATTTAAATTTACTAGTACAAATATAAAACATAAAATTAAGAAAATAAACAAAATTAATTAAATGATTTGGGAGATAATTTTATCTTTACATAGACTTATCTCATGGTATTATATCCTATGGATTACTAATACCTCCAAATGGAAGGTATTACTAATACATCATATAATACCATGTAGGATGTATAACTAATCCACATATTAGTTATACATATGCCCAAATTCCTATCAAACATAGTACTCCCTCCGTCCCATTTTAAGTGAGGTAGTTTGATTCGACACAAAATTTAAGAAAGAAAGAAAGACTTTTAAAATTTGTGTGACAAAATGAATAATAGAAATTTGTGTGGCAAAAATCTTTTCATTAAGAGTAAAATAGATATTTTATAGTTAAGTTGTTACCTAATATAGAAATATGTCATTCTTCTTGGGACTCACTAAAAAGTAAAGTAAATCATATAAATTTGGATAGAGAGAGTACTAATAAAACCATACATAATATATAGACTATTTTTTCTAATACGACCTACCAAACGACCCTTTAGTGATTCTGAGAAGAACAACACCTCAAATAAAATTAATTTATTAATCGATTTAGTTTGAATTTGTCTAATTATATTATAGGAAGAATAAACATGAATAGAAAGAGTAGTAATATATATTTCCTTTGTCCTTAATTACTTGTCTACTTTTCCTTTGCTAGTTATTCATAATTACTTGTTCAAGAAAGGACACATTTATTTTTTCTATTATACTCTCAATTAATTATTTTAAAAAAAATAAAAAAATTTAAAAATCTTAAATTGATTTTTAATTCATCACTTGAGGGTAAAATGATAAGTTTGTTATGTCAATTTAAAAATGTACAAATAATTATTATTTTCTTAGTTAATATGTAGGAGAGAGGAAAGCATAAAATAGAATCAAGCAAAAGATTTAGTTGGGACTTGGGATAGAGAAGAGGAAGTAGGTGTAGTAGAATACGAAAAGAAAAACCAAATTAGCTCTACTTTCCATGAGAGAAGAAATAGTTTCATTTGTAAAAGCAAAAACAAAGTGAAGAAGAAAACGGAAATGCCTCCTCAGTTCTTCAAGATTATCTTATCTCCTCATGCCTCTAAATTAGTAAGTTATTCATCCATGCAATTCAATTTTCTACTTTCCTTTTTTTGGTTGAAATATCTAATTTCTAAACCCCCAAATTAGGAAGATTATGTATGAATTTCGATGTATTGTATTCAATTTATTTTTGGTAATATCCTACAGAATATCCCCGATGAATTTGTAATCAAGTTTGGAGCCGATCTGCGTGATGTTGTGTTCCTTGAGGTCCCTACTGGAGCAATCTGGAAAGTTCAATTATTGCAAAACTCAAATGGCACCAAATACCTCAACCATGGATGGAACCAATTTAAGGAATATTATTCAATTGCTATTGGTTACTTTTTACTATTTCAATATAATGGAAATTCTCATTTCTCTGTTTGCATATTTGATTTAAGTGCTTCTGAGATTGAATATCTTTCTGGACCAAATGAACATGAACATGATAATAATGCACATCCAGTATCCCGCCCTAATTGTCTAGCAGAAAGGCACAGAGTGAAGCTTGAGAAACCAGATGTGGAGGAGGATTTGACCTATGCAACACAAAAACATAAAAAGAGTAAAAGAAATGGTATGACTACTGGTTTTTAATTTTTGTGCCACTCTCCTTGATGTTGTCGCTTCAGTAACGAAACAACATTCCTTTGTTAGATTAATTACGTTACTATGGATGTCGTTCTTTTATGCACGTCATCCTTTTGGCAGGGCACTCCAATGAAGCACCACCAGTAGTGGATCCGTCAACATCGAAGGTGACAACCACTAATCAGCATTGTAAAAAGAGAACTGCTACCAGTTTAGATTGTCGATATCCACTACGAAGTAAGCAACTGAAAGATGTAAAGATTGAAAAAGGAGATGTGGAAGAAGGTATTTGGTTCAGTAACATGCTCTTTGGAGTTTCATCGTGTTATGACGGATGCCATTCTTCTTTTATTCACCTCCCACGTCATCCTTTTGGCAGGGCATTGCAATGAAGCACCGGTAGTACTGGATCCCTCAACATCGAAGGTGCACAGTAAAAAGAGAACTGCTGCCAGTTTGGATGCATCAAATTGTCGGTATCCACTACGAAGTAAGCAACTGAAAGAGGTGCAGATTGTAAAAGGAGATGTGAAAGGTATTTGGTTCAGTAACTTGTTCTTTGTGTTGAATTATGTTATGATGGATGACATTTTTTTTCTTCCTCCCGTTCCCGCTTCATCTTTTATGCAGAGCACTGTAACAAAATACAAGTGGCGGATCCCTCAGCAAATAAGATGACAACCACTGCCCGACATCATGAAAAGAAAACTAGTGCCAGTTTTGATACGTCACATTGTAGGTATCCACTGCGAAACAAGCAACTGAAAGAGGTGAAGCGTGAAAAAACAAACGCAGAAAAGGATTTGCTTTGTGTAGCACAAAAAGCAAAAAGAAAGAAGGCTAATAATGTGAAGCTTGAGAAAGGAGATGCGGAAGGTAACATGGTAGTTAAGTTGTTCTTTGTTAGACTCATCACGTTCAAGTATGTTATGATGGATGACGGTTTTTATTCCTTTCTTTTCTCGGTCATTTTTTGGCAGAGCGCAGCAAAGTAGGGGATGCCTCAGCATCTACTACCACGAATCAACATAATGAAAAGAAAACTACTACCAGTTTGGATGCATCACATTGTAGGTATCCACTACGAAGTAAGCAACACAAAGAGGTGAAGCTTGAACAGTGGGAAGGAGGGAACATGCATAACAAAACACCGAAAAATAAAGTAGTAGCAGATTCGCCATATTGTATAAGTCAAAACCCCGGCCTTCCAGCATCCTCTCCAAGTTGTCAGCCAGTCAGGGTGAAGCTTGAAAAACCAGATAATCTGTTTTGTGCAGCAGAAAAAGTAAAAGGGAGGGAGACCAACAGTGTGAAGCTTGACACAGGAGACTTGGAAGGGAATTTGATTGCTGCATCTTATAAAGGAAAATGTATGACATTCCATTTTTTTACGGTTATCTCTCATGGATAATACTTGTTTAGTAACAATAGAATCTTACGTCGTTGAATTATAAAAGATTGTTTGTTGTTGTGTTTCTCTCAGATTCCACAGCCTCTGAGATGACAGTACTTGGCAAGAAAAAGATGCTACCCTCGGAGACGCATAATTGGGATATGTACTTCAATCCACACTTCACTGTTTCTATGCAGCCTGCTTATGTCTCCAGAAACTTCCAATTGGTAAGTTATCAAGTCAAGAGATGTTGCATTCACCGTGTTTTGGTAGATGTCCTGAGGGGTCAAGTGCACCTTTTCTTTTCGTTTCTTTTCTGTTAAAGGATAGAAATCAATAAAAGAGTAACAATTTGCAGGATATACCTGTTGACTTTTTCAAGAAACGTGTGAATGAAGAGGAAACCATTGTTAATCTACGAGTTTCTAATGGGAGAAGTTGGCGTGCAAAGTTGTTTGATATTCAATCAAATTGTCCAAAGATGGAATCATCAGGTTGGAGGGACTTTGTGATCGACAACAATTTAAAAGAGCATGATACTTGTGTCTTTGAGCTGATTGACGGTATTGAGCCAATGCTACTAGATGTGACAATTTTCCGAGCCACAACTCCCGTTTCCTGAAAGATAGTCAAGTCACCCATTTTGCAAGCACTTAAGCTTTCTATCCATCTTGAAGGTGTTATAATATTGTGTATTTTGGTGCCCTCTCCTTATATTTGCCACTATTTCCTAAAAGTTGTACTAACAACTGTTAAAAACTTTCCTTTTCACCTCCAGCATATATGTTTACTTGTTATTTTTTGGTTCATGCTGCTTTGTACTAATTTAGAGAGCAAGTTGAAATTTTAGTAGAAATTAGGTTGTCCAAACATTGATTCCCTACATGTTCAACTTGTGTGGATGTAATTTGCTCAACACAAGGGATATTCAAGGTGACTTAGAATATTTGTGTCTTTGTTAACCCATATAAAAATATACAAGATTTCATTAATATTTTGACTATTAGGCCTCATTTGTTTACACTTAATAACGAAGGTTTCAATTTTATTTTATTTTTAATTTTTAACTCCACCACTTAAGAGGTCTAATTTGCTCAGACCTATAATCAAGTTTGAACATCATTTAACGTTCTTTGGTTATTTAATTCGTAGTATTTTACAATAACTAGTGAACTTGACTGCTCAGCATGTGGTTTTAGAATATTTCATGTAAATTATAAATCAAATGCGTTGAAAAAAATTTCACCTCATTTGACAAATTTATTAAGAAAATTATATTTTGTTTCCACAAATTTACAATTTCTTTTAAAAAGAAAATACTTTTTATGTAATCTTTGTAATTCTAATAAACTATTTTGTTTCACTATAAGATCCGTATTTCATGTATGAAAAAAATAAAGATTTTCCTTTACTTGTAAACAATAAAATGCATGTTCAATAACTTTGGTTAATGTATAATAAGAGTAACTTCACTTCTTGTTTCTTCTTCAATGTATACCATTAATTGCAACGGTTAAAATACTACACTACTATTTAAATTTAAAAAGAATCATGAAAGTGTGATACAACTTTCTCTTAAACTAGTTTTACATAAATAATACTCTCCGTCCCATTTTATGTGGCACGTTTCGCTTTTCGAGATTCAAACAAGTCTATCTTTGACGGTAAGTTTTTCATAGATCATTTTAACATTTTGAATTATCAATTATTCTGACTTATAGTACTCTTTACGTAGTTTCCAAATATATGAATTTCATTTTAAAAAATTTACAGATTTTATACGCAAATGTCCGGTCAAAGCTAAACTATTTGAATCTCGAAAAACAAAAAGTGTCGCATTAAATGAGACAGAGAAAGTACAATTTGTTGTATATTTAGAAAGAAAAATAAATTAGTGCATATTAATAATAAATATAAGCAAACGATAACTAAATCAAAGTAAAAGGGATGTCCAACTTAATTCAACATCCTTTTGAATATGCCTACCTTTCAACTCACGTCCTTTGGTAACATAATTTATACTCCCACTCTCTATTTTTAACTACTTGTTTATTTTTAAATTGACACATCTATTAAGAAAATAATTATTGACATATTAAATTTACCCTTTTATCCCTATTAATTATGAAGTAGATGAATTAAAAATTTAAAATTTTCAAAAAGTTCTATCATTTTCAAAAGTAGACAAGCAATTAGGGACAAAAAGGATATATAACAAATCTTCATTATCCAAAAACTTTTAAGATAGCACATTTAACGTAATTAAAAGAGTTTTAAAAATGACTTTTGAATTTTATAAGGAAAGTTGAGGAATTAAATACTCAAAAGTAAATAGGTAAGTAAACGCATTGAATGACAACGTTTATGTCTCTTAAAAAAAAATCATGTTGTAAAATAATGGCCATTGCCACATGTTGCAAGGCAAATGTATCATTGCCACATATATAGGTCATTTGTAAGACAAATAGGTATGACATGTGGACACCTTCTACACTTGCATATTATGGTCAAGTTTCACTTTTCCATATACTACTATATATAGGTAGTATATTTCAAAGTAATGCAGTGAGAAGAAAAATTTGGAAAACATTAATATACTCTCTTTTATTTGTTCTTATTTTAGTTTACTGTTATAACATTATTAGCTACTTATTTTATAACACGTTATCAGCACGAGACTCTGCCAACTTAAGCTACTTTAAATAGGTAAAAAGGGTAAGAATTTTATTTTTCTAAAAAATGTCTAATATTTCTAAACTTGAATTTGTTGCCTTGGATATATCGGGTAAAGGATACTCATCCTAGATACTAGATGCTGAAATCCACTTGGATGCAATGGGTTTGGTAGAAACCATCAAAGATAATAATCAGGCATCCAGTCAAGAACGTGCAAAAGCTATGATCTTTCTCCGTCACCATCTTGACGAGGGGCTAAAAATGCAATATCTCACTATAAAAGACCCCCTTGTACTGTGAAAAAATTTAAAAGATAGATATGACCACCTGAAGTTAGTCATTCTACCACAGGCACGTCATGATTGGTTTAATCTAAGATTATCTGATTTTAAAAGTATAACTGAATATAATTCTTCCACGTATAGAATTATATCACAGTTAAATTTATGCGGAGAAGAGGTCACTGAACATGATAAACTAGAGAAAACATACTCCACATATCCTGCCTCGAGTATGCTCCTGCATCAGCAATATCGAGGAATGGATTTTAAAAAATATTCTGAATTACTTTCACATCTTCTTATTGCTGAACGACATAACGATCTTTTGATAAAAAATCATGAAAGTCGACCTGTTGGTTCTATGCCAGTCCCTGAAGTGAATCAGGTAAATTATCACCAACGAGAAAAAGGTCGTGGCTCCTATCGTGGTCGTGGCTCCTATCGTGGTCGTGGCTCCGATCATGGTCGTGGTCGTGGTCGTAAAATAAATTACAATCATGATGGTCGTCTTGCACCGAAAAATGACCGACAGTATAAAAGAAAGGGTGAGAGACAAGAAGTGATACAAAAGAAAAATCGAAAAGTGTATGTCATAGATGTGGAGGAATGGGGCACTGGTCGCGTACTTGCCGATCATCTAAGCGTCTGGTTCAGCTTTATCAAGCATCCTTGAAAAAGAGTGATGATAATCCAGAAGCAAACTTTATCTCTGAAGATAATGTGAGTCCATGCATAAGATTGATAATAATGCAGAAGCAAATGTTGAGCCTATGCATCTGGATGTAGCTGATTTTTTTGTATTCCCTGAAGAAAAAATAATCAGTGACGATCCCGCGATAAATTAGATAGTTTCATTTTCTATTTGTTTGTATTATTTGGTATGTTTGTGTTTTTCTAAATCATTGTAGATATAATAACCTTGTTTAATAGTATTATTTTACTATATTTATATCTGTTTTTGAAGAAAATATGGATATGCCCCAAACTTCGTTTGAATCAATGATCAATCATGAAGATATTTGTGTAATTGATAGCGGAACAACGCACGCCATATTCAAAGATGAGAAATACTTCTCTTACTTGCTTAGAAGAAAAGGAAATGTTACTATAATTTCTGGTAATTCAAACTTAATAGAAGGCTCCGGAAGAGCTACTATATTCTTGTCTAAGGGGACAAAACTTGTTATAGAAGATGCATTGTTCTCTTCTAAATCCCCAAGAAACTTGTTAAGTTTTAAAGATATTCAACGAAATGGATATCATATTGAGACAATAAATGAAATGAACGTTGAATACCTTGATATTATCAAGATTGTCTCAAACCAGAAATATGTGTTAGAGAAATTATCAACTTTATCTTCTGGCTTATACTATGCAAAAATAAGTACAGTTGAAGCACATTCTATCGTAAATCAGAAGTTTACTGACTTAAAAACTTTTGTGCTTTGGCATGACCGAATGGGTCATCCTGGATCAATAATGATGAGACGAATCATTGAAAACTCAAAAGGACATCCATTAAAGAACCTGAAGATTCTTACATGTGATGAATTTTCATGTGCTGCTTGTTATCAAGGCAAATTGATAACTAGGCCATCACCAATGAAGGTTAACATTGAATTCCCTCAATTTTTAGAACGTATACATGGAGATATATGTGGACCTATTCACCCATCTAGTGGGTCGTTTAGATATTTTATGGTCCTAATAGATGCATCTTCAAGACGGTCTCATTTGTGCCTCTTATCATCTCGCAACCTGGTGTTTGCAAAATTATTGGCACAAATAATACGATTAAGAGCACAATTTCCAGATTATCCCATTAAGGCAATTCGCCTTGATAATGCTGGAGAATTCACATCCCAAGCTTTTAATGATTATTGCTTATCAATAGGGATAAAAATTGAACATCCTGTAGCTCATGTTCATACTCAAAATGGCCTTGCTGAGTCATTTATTAAGCGCTTACAGTTGATAGCAAGACCTCTACTTATGAAAAGTAAGTTACCCACTACTTTTTGGGGTCATGCTATCTTACATGCAGCATCACTTGTTCGTCTCAGACCGACTCATTATAATAAATATTCTCCGTCACAATTAGTATTTGGTCATGAACCAAATATTGGTCATCTACGAATTTTTGGATGTGCTGTATATGTGCCAGTAGCACCCCCGCAACGCACTAAGAAGGTTAGGCATATATGTTGGGTTTGATTCACCCTCTATAATTCGCTATCTTGAGCCATTGACAGGAGATTTATTTACTGCAAGATTTGCAGATTATCGATTTGATGAAACAAATTTTCCGCAATTAGGGGGAGAGAAAAAAGAACTTAAAAATGAAATTGCATGGAAAGTTTCATCATTATCTCATTTTGATCCACGTTCCCCTATATGTGAACAAGAGGTCCAGAAGATCATCCATTTGCAAAACATAGCAAATCGAATGCCAGACGCATTTACTGATTTGAAAAGGATAACAAAGTCACATACTCCCACAGTAAACGAGCCTATCCGGATTGACGTTCCAAAAGGATCATCTACAAGTGTAATTTCTTCTGAATCACAAACACGCTTGAAGCGTGGCAGACCATTGGGTTCAAAAGATAAAAATCCTAGAAAAAGAAGTACGAAAAATGACACTACAAATGAATCTCACAAAGATAAGATCCAAGATCTGATTAATCGTGATATTTCTGAAGAGATCAGTGAACCCGAGACTCAAGTCAATGAAGAACTTTCAATAAGTTCTACGGGTGATGAGATAAGTTTAGATCGATCAAAAATCATAGTTAATAATATTTTCGCATATAATGTTGCACTTAACATTATGCAAGACAGTGATGATCTTGAACCCTTATCTGTCGAAGAATGTCGACGAAGATGTGATTGGCCAAAATGGCAAGAGGCAATTCAATCAGAATTAGACTCACTTGCTAAACGTGAGGTTTTTGGACCTGTAGTCCAAACCCCAAATGGTGTAAAATCAGTTGGTTATAAATGGGTTTTTGTGCGAAAGCGAAATGAGAGAAATGAAATTGTAAGATACAAGGCACACCTTGTTGCACAAGGATTCTCTCAACGACCTGGTATCGACTATGAAGAAACATATTCACCAGTTATGGATGCAATAACTTTTAGATATCTCATCAGTTTAGCTGTTCATGAAAATCTTGAAATACATCTAATGGATGTGATTACAGCTTATCTTTACGGTTCACTTGATAATAAAATTTATATGAAAATTCCAGAAGGACTTAAAATGCCTGAAGCATATAGTTCAAAACCTCGAGAAATGTGTTCAATCAGATTACAAAAGTCATTATATTGCTTAAAACAATCAGGACGCATGTGGTATAATCGCCTCAGTGAGTACTTGATAAAACAAGATTATATAAATGATGTCATTTGCCCTTGCATTTTTATTAAGAAAACAACATCATGATTTGTTATTCTTGCAGTTTATGTTGATGACATTAATCTCATTGGAACTCCAGAAAAGGTCCAAAAGGCAATTGAATATCTAAAGAAAGAATTTGAGATGAAAGACCTTGGAAAGACAAAACTTTGTCTTGGTCTACAAATTGAACATTTAGTAGACGGGATCTTCATCCATCAATCTGTCTATACTGAGAAAATCTTGAAACGTTTTTACATGGACAAAGCACATTCATTAAGTACCCCAATGATTGTGCGATCACTTGAAGTGAGTAAAGATCCATTCCGATCTCAAGAAGAGAATGAGGAACTTCTTGGTCCTGAAGTACCTTATCTTAGTGCAATTGTTGCACTTATGTATCTTGCTAATTCTACAAGACCTGACATAGCATTTTCTGTTAATTTATTAGCAAGATTTAGTTCTTCTCCTACACGAAGACATCGGAATATAGTTAAACATATATTGCGATATCTAAAAGGGACTAGTGATATGGGTCTATTTTATACTAACAAAGATAGTACAGATCTTGTTGGTTATGCAGATGCAGGTTATTTATCTGACCCACATAAGGCTCGATCTCAAACAGGATATCTGTTCACATACGGAGGTACTGCTATATCATGGCGATCTACGAAGCAGTCCATAGTTGCTACTTCTTCAAATCATGCTGAGATAATAGCCATTCATGAAGCAAGTAGAGAATGTGTATGGTTGAGATCAGTTATACATTTTATCAAAGAAAAATGTGGTTTGAAATGTGATGTCAAGATACCCACGGTGCTTTTTGAAGACAATGCTGCATGTATAGCTCAATTAAGAGGAGGCTTCATAAAAGGAGATAGAACGAAATATATTTCACCGAAATTATTCTTTACACATGATCTCCAGAAGAACGGTGATATTGATATACAACAAATTCGTTCAAGTGATAATTCAGCAGATTTATTCACCAAATCTTTACCAGCCTCAACTCTTGAAAAGATGGTACAAAAGATCGGAATGCGAAGACTTAAACATCTGAATCGTAGTCTTCATCATGGGGAGTAAAATACACGTTGCACTCTTTTTTCCTTAGTCTAGGTTTTGTCCCACTGGGTTTTCCTAGAAAGGTTTTTAATGAGGCAACATGTAAAACGTATTGTGAATGTCTATGTATATTTATTTTCAATTTTTATTTGCATAGACATCCAAGGGGGAGTGTTGTAAAATAATGGTCATTGCCACATGTTGCAAGGCAAATGTACCATTGCCACATATATAGGTCATTTGTAAGACAAATAGGTATGACATGTGGATATCTTCTACACTTGGCAAATTATGGTCAAGTTTCACTTTTCCATATACTACTATATATAGGTAGTATATTTCAAAGTAATGCAGTGAGAAGAAAAATTTGGAAAACATTAATATACTCTCTTTTATTTGTTCTTATTTTAGTTTACTGTTATAACATTATTAGCTACTTATTTTATAACAATTCAAACTTTTTGTTATAATAAATGAATTAAAATAAGTGAGAAACGCCAAAAAAAAAAAAAAGGAAAAGAAAATAATTAAAAATGAGATTCTAGATCAAAGAAAGGTCACTCTTTTTATTTCTAGCTTATATATAAAATTAGATGGTTATAGCCGGTGTTAAACCCAACAATTTAAATTCTACTATAAGTTTGTTTAGTCTACTTGGGAAGTATGTTCAAGATCTAACGTAGGAATGAACACTTTTAAATAATCATAATTTCAAAAACACAGTATACATTATTTAGGGGAAAATGACAAATATACTCTCGAATTATCGTAAATGATATGCAGATATTTCCCTCATACTTTTGGGACATTGATACTCGTGTCGTCCATAAACTAGAACATATATGTCCTTCACTCTGATGGAAGACTAAATAGGGACACGTGGCGCAATGTTATCCGTCGATAAATACATAAATTATCAGTTTGTAATGTACAATATTTATAGAAATAAAATAATCACCTCTGTCGAATTAATACACTTATAAATACATAAAACTTGTGTGATCAGAGTTACTAAACAACTACTGGTGTACTTTAATATCACCAGTTCAAAACAAACTTAAATTACAATAATTAAAAATCTATAGAAAAAAAAAAAACATTTGTAAAAAGTTCATGACAGTTGACAACATACCAATGTTTCAGTGAATGCAAGCACATGCAGAAAAATGCATACATATTAATTAGCAAAAAATTAAGTCCTAAAGAAGAGGAATTAAAGAGGAAGAAGGGGAAAATGATTGAGAAGCTTGTAGAAGAAAAGATGTGGTATTATGAAGGCGAAAATACCTCACTTTTATTTTAAATTTTAAAAATAACTAAAAAAATTAGAAATACTTGTATTTATTTTGGTTTTAATATTTAAAGTATTAATTAGAAACTTGATTTCTAACTTCCACAATAATAAAAATAATCTGAAATCAAATTTATTTCTATATACAATAACAATTATCATAATGTTATATTGTAAATATTAAAAGTATTTATTAAATTATTAATTTCTAACTCCAAAAAAATAAAAATAATCATGAAAACAATTTTATTTTTATATACAATAACCATTGACATAATGTTAATATTCTAAATTACATTAATAAAATCTATAGATAATGTGATTGAAAATGTGCGTCCATATTAAATGTCACATCATTAGGATATACATGACATTTAAGAAAAGATATTTGGTTGTATTGTCATTATAAATCAATATAAAAATAACACCATGTACACATTTAAGACTATATATATCGAGTTATAAACGTACTTTTTTAAAAATTATTGCTTATAGCATATTATTTTTGAGTTATAGCATATCAATTAAAAATATATTTAATTAAAAATAAATTATAATTTAATTTAAATACTAATTAATATGTTTAAATTTTATTTTTATTATTACAGTTACCTTTTTTAAAACTACATCTTTAAAATTTAAACAGATTAAATATTAATAGCTTACAGTTATCTTTTTGAAAATTAATAATAAATTAATATTAATAGTTTACAGTTACTTTTTTTTAAAAAAAACAAACTAAATTACATATTTTTAGGGATTTGATTTTATCTTCCTACTTTACCGTTACCCAATCCCAACCCACCCCCATCGCACCTCAATCGGTGGACACGATCAGCTCACGCCTCACACCACTATCCACACCAATCTTCCCCAACACCCACAACTCAAGATCCACAATTGTTCTTATAATTGTTCATCTTGTCCGTTTCTATGATCTCCATAATATAGTTTTTTTAAGTTCTTATACAATGTCGAAGAAAGTCAGTGGAACACCCCGTAAAAGTCCAAGATTTATTGAGGGGACATGTTCCTTTGTTTAATATTTTGACTCAAACTCCACCGCACAGATCCGCTGAAAAAGAGACGGATAGTTCTGTTCAATCGAAGGTTCAAAAAGACAAAAAAAAATGAGGCAAAGAAAAGAGGATCTCCAAAGAAAGGAAAGAAGAGGAAGGGGAAAGCTGTTCAAACCTCTTCGAAATCTGATTCTGACTTTGTTGATGAAATAAAAAAGAAAAAATTAAAAAAAGCAACAAATGTTGAATTTGGTCAATCAACAAGAACAACATCAAAAAGGAAAGAGTCAGAGATACAAACTTCCAATAAAGTCAAAAAAGTGGTCAAGGTAAGTAAACACTTAATTTAAAATTTGGGTAAAATGTTATATGGATTGAGTATAATTTTTTATTTTGAAAGTAACTGTTAGATTTTTGACAATCGTATTATGTATTAATATTGTATGAGTTATGTATGAATTGATGTAATTGTATGAGTATAAATTATGAGTTTGATAGTCACAGTGTAGATTTTTGACAATTGTAGTATGTATTACTATCGTATAATTTCTGTATGAATTGACGTATTAATATTGTATGAGTATTATTTTGTAGTTTGAAAGTCACAAAGTAGATTTTTAACAATCGTAGTATGTATTAATATTGTATGATTGATGTATGAATTGATGTATTAGTTTGTATGACTTGTGTATAAATGTTGAATGAACTGAGATATGCATTGATGTTCCAAGTATGCATTTTCTATACTCTACCAATTTCATTAAAAATCACAACTTTATTTAGATATTATAATATTTCTTCTTTCATTTTTTTACAGCGATTGTGGTATCTACACATCTCTGTTTGTTGAATACATCAGTAATGGTGTTTCTGATATGTCTGCTGTTGATATCGATGCAACATACCATATTATGAAAAATCAAAGAATGAAGAGGGAGCAATAAGTGATAGTGAAGTTACTGGTACAGTCGCTAGCAAATATGATGGGCCTCGCACACCAAAAGAACATGTTCCAGACACCACCAATTATCCTACACCAAGACCACAAACAATAAAATAGAAATAGTTTATTGCAACTTCAATCTTTTTTTTAGACTACATGTTTGTTTGTTTTTTAACTCTTGAACAATTTGTTTATGTTTAAATATTTCATTTTTTATAATATCATATGTTCTTTTTCAGTTTTACCATCTTCATATGAATTACAGATTGGGTTATATAATTTATGGATACTAGTAATATACATAAATCATACGATATGCATTCAATAGTTCAAAGTAAAAGTTTTATTTCAAAATGCAACATTTCAATGAATGAAATATGTATAAAATATGTATAAACTATGTATTAATCTTTATCTAATTTTTTATTATTTCAATTTCATGATATTGTATATCAATGGTTTGTCAATATACATTTCTAATTTGTTAACTTTTTTGTATGAATCTTTCTTCAATTATTGATTATGTATGAAGTCTGATTACTACTAGTATGAACATGACATCACATTTTTAATTTATTATTGTTTTAGTATGACAAATATCATACATTTTTTTATCCATATGTATGAACTTTGTACGAACTACGTATGATCTATGTATGAACTCTTTTAACAAGAGATTCATTGTATCATTATATGTTTAAAAAGTTATTCCATATATATGATTTTTGTAGAACTCCGTACGAACTATGTATGATTCTTGTATAACTATATATTAGTATAGAAATAAAACTTGAAAATTGGCATAAAGTGTGTTTCAATGTTATTTATAGGTGGACAATATTCAGAAATCACAATTTCTTAAAGATTTATTGATACCAAATGCACTCCATAAAATAAAACATGTGTCTAACAGACAAAATAACATAAAAATTATTTGACACAAAGTAAAAAACTAAGAAATCATTCTTTTTACACATGATAATTTGAACATGTCTTCCTGTTGTGTCCAACCTGACAACATCTACTACAAGCAATCTTTGACCTTTTGAATTTCACATCAGCAAAACCCTTCCAACGTTCAAGTTACGATCTTCTAACTGATCTCTTTGGACCGGGTGACATCAATTTAGGTCTGAAATATAACTTGGTATATCTCATGTACTCTCGCAGGGTATAGGTTCAACAGGGATGACATATGCATCTTTACCTGTTTAATTACAATAAGATAACAATTAGTATAACATCTTATAATTTAAATAACATTAAATTTTCATCACAATTCATATCCATTTATTACACATTTCATATCCAATTATTACACGGTTCATACCCATTTATTACACATTTCATACCCAATTAAAACACATTTCATAAAACAAATTTAACACAAACAATTAAGAATTCATACAAAGAAAATTCAAATACATTACAAACAGTGCTTTTCAAACCCAATTAATACAAAGTTCATACCCATCTATTACACATTTCAGATCCAATTATTACACATTTCATACCCATTTATTACACATTTCATACCCAATTAATACATAATTCATACAACAAATTTCAAATACATTACAAACAGTGCTTTTCAAATTACAATTCACACAACAACAAAAATATTTCATATTTCATACCTTATTTATACACGATTAATACAACAATCATTAAGATTATCACCTTCATTCGATTTTATCATACCAAATAACACTTCATATTTCATACCCTATTAATAAAATTTACTGCAACAATCATCAAGTTTATCGAATTTCATAAAATATGTATTAATTTTTTTGTGCACGTTATTTAACACATTGTAATAATGCACCATATTTGTTGAAAGTATGACAGAAAAATAACAGAAAATGTAATATAAACAAAATTACAAAAAAAATATATAGTAAACTATAATAAATACTAACCTGACGGATCCCATCTTCCACCAAGTTTAATTAATATAGATATGTTTTTGTCCTTCACAACGAATCACGATTTTTTTCACAGAAAAATAACTTCATTCATTCAAAAAAAAAATAAAAAAAATTGCAATCTGCAAACAAGAGAGAACGCGATATATAAAAAAATCAGATTTTAATTTGATTTTAATTTATTTGAGCGTTTTAAGGAATAAAATCAGATTTTAATTTGATTTCAACTTATTTGAGCAGGAAACTGAATAATCTGATTTTTTTTTAATTCCTTAATATGTGCTAATTAGTTATTATCTATTATTAATTGATTTTATTTTAAATCACAAGAATCTTGCTACTTTCCAATTAAAAAACAGAAACGATTTTTTCTTTTAGTTTTTTTTTTAAAAAAAAACAGATGCTTTTTAATTATTTAAAATCAATCTTTATTTTATAATAATATGTTATAACTTGATATATTAAATGTATATATTGAAAGTCAAACTCTAATGCTATACCTTGAGAATATTACTATAAAAAATGTTATATACCTAATTTACACGAAATCAATTACCACTTTTTTGATGTCATAACATAAAAATAAACATTTAAGAATATTTATGAAATGACAAATTTATCCTCGATCGTCCTCAACTTGTCTCTTCTATATAATAGACATAGAAATAGAAATATATATATATATATATATATATATATATATATATATATATATATATATATATATCTTCTCATTAGTTATAAATTTTCATAATCTTTACAAGTATTTTGTTTAAAATAATTTTTTATATTAGTAATTTTTTGGGGTATATTGATGTTTGTTGCCATAACTTTTTGGGGATATATTGATATTTAACAAGAACTCATGATTTGTGAGTGAAAATATGGCCAATTTTTTTTCTTAAAAAAAAAATATGTTTAATATACAGCTACGTATACACTTGAGGTCTCTCATTAAAATTTTGTTTTAGACCATTAATTTTAATGAGACATTTTGACCATCAAAGAACGGTTGTTAAGCTACAGCGGATATTTGTTGTTGTTTTAGTCGGAGAAATAAGTGACATACTATTACTAGATCAGTTTCCACTTTTATATTCTAAATATGAAGAGTTCTTTTTCTATATTGGCCAAGTTTAAAACTATGTAAAACATATAATAGTTAGTTAAACCAAGAGTAAATCTAACTATTACGCAAAAATCGATGGATATTTTTGACTCTTCTCCCATAAAAAATAATAATTAAAGATGTACTTTTAGGAAAGCCGTTGACTAATTATAAAATTTACTTCAACATCAAACACAAGCACATAAGGAGGGGACTTGAGTATATCTTGCTCATACAGAGCAATTACATCAAGGAAATTGTTTAGCTAATGGGATTAATAAATTACTAGTATGAATTTTTATTAATACGAAACCCAGAATAAGATGGTCCAATATCAACGCAACGATTGTCAGATATTACACGGTTAGATTGACTAACACTCACATAATTAGCCTCTCCACAGAGAAGCAACTTCTGTAATGATAAAATTCAACCATCAACTTTTCCCACTGCCGATGCATAGCTTACGCTGCTGTCCCTCATAGATTTGCACTGGCTCGATTGTTCATATCGAAGAAATCTAATCTTTATCTTAGTCGATGAGTTTTTCAACATCTACATAAATGAAAATTGAAGTTTAGATAAGAGGATAACATAAACGATGAACCAGAATATGTAATAAAAGTAAAGCAACACCCCCAACCTAACTTGGCATGGACATGCAAGTTAAAGAAGCTTACTGAAACATAATTAATCCTGGAAAAAGGTTTTGTGCACAACCACATTGGCAAGAAACAACTTTCAGGAAAAGACTATTTGTCAAAAAGAGAAGAGGACAGTTACATGGAGAAAAACACTGATTGGATGGCGTCCACAAATGGTGTTGTCCGTCTCTGACAGGTACTGTTTGAATGCATCTGAATCTCCTGTTTCTATAATATCCATACCCATTTTATCCAAGACTTCAATAGATTTGTAAATAGCTCCATGGCTTTTGTCATAATGCATGTAGTTGAACCTAAGAATAGAAGCACAATTGATATAAAGAACGATGCCAAGGAATATGTATATCAAGTAGAATCAGTCAGCAGACTAAGAAAGATTACTGTGCTATCACATTATGTATGCTTTGATGGTCCATCTAGAAGTCATTATTAAGAAATTATCAGATACCATGCACTTAACATCATTTTTTGAGAAGCAAGAATTAAAATGCTTTACATGAAACAAAGCTTTATGTCAACCAGGATGTCAAATAAATTCATATTCCTTTTACTGCAGCTATATTCTAAAAAAATAATTGTTTTGTTTTCTTGTTTGGTTATCAATATATATACACAAGCGTAATATTATTCAGATTATTGAACTTCTTGATTTCTGCCCATCTGTAGTCATTCTGGGACTACCAAATCAAATCCTGAAAAATCCCAATGCACCAAAAATAACTAACATTCAACTTCAATCTTTGGGTAAATTATCAACTTATTTTAATGAGAGGAAATAGAATTCATTCACCACAATCAAGAATGTATGCCATCAATACACAGATCAGATTTTCCATATATGATGAACATATAATTACATGCAACATTGGTGAATGAAACTCACCTTGATCCCCAATGACAAAAATCCGAAGACACTGAGAAGAAATTCTCTGAGTCATCCACATATTTTGCGAGTAACCGTCCATAAAGGGCTTCACTTTCAGCACTAAGAGCCCCAACCAGAATGGGCACAATTTTCACTGGATACCTGCCTTAGAAACTTTAACAGTTATCTCTGAATAAAACAATCATACTAGTGAAATTTAATTTAGAAAAGCATACCCTTGGAAAACTTTAGCAAGATATGGAAGGTGCATTTCCATGCTATGTTCAGCTTCATCAACTCGAAGATCCATGTATTCAAAGTGCCCCGTAGCTTTTAGCTCGTCATTTACTGGTATTAAACCAAAACTGGGGTTATATAAGAGTGTTATTTCATTGTTACCGTGAAGAAACATGGAAAACTTACCTGAAGGAGGAGACTCTTGCTAATTTTTACTACACATGTAAATAAGATAACTGAAGCATTTTGACAAACTAAGGTTGTGTTTCAACTGCCTTTATCTTTATAGCCATCTAGTGGTGTGTTGATCGTTTAAATTGCCAGAAGTCAAGTACGAGGACCAGAATTTGCAAATTGGCAATAATCCTTGCGGTTACTTTACAGAGTGCCGTATCAAGTCTACTTTAATTTCTGTAATAGCTATGTCATTTCATCTCAGTGTTTATATGAAATAGATTGTCCACACCTATATCCAATAGTTGGAATTCCATCATTCCAAAATATACAAAGTTGGATTTTCCACGATTTTGTGGCCACGAGTAGGGGTGAGCATGGTACGGTAGATACCAAGTACCATACCGAAATCAAAAATTTTAACACCGCGGTTTGGATATTATGGTATTCGGTATGGTATATGGTATGCATTTCAAAATGTTTGGTATTTGGTATTTATAAAAAATATCCAAATACTGTATACCGTACCGAAGTATATAAAATTCATATATATAGGTAGCTATATAATACTAGCAAATATATAAAATAGTACCTAATTATTTAGATGTTGAAATTTTGACTACTATCTTAATTTGAATGTTCTTTTTGGGTGAATGAATAATTAAGAGAATTGTTTGTACTTTATTTTGAATATTTTTTCATGTGTCAGGATTAGCATGTTATGATTGAGACGTTTCTTTAAAAGCCAAAGACATAATTCTTTATCATACGATTACGAATAGAGATAAGTTGAAGATGACCAAACTATGTCAATTGATTTACAGTACTGCAAAATACTGAACCAAAATCCAATACCGTAACCATGCCCACCCCTAGCCACGAGGACCCTTTGGAGTAGATGAACCGGTGCGAGCATTTCTTTTTGACACCAACAATCAGCTAAAGAAGAAAAGATTGGACTTGCTTCTTGTCATTTGGAAGGAAGTGCACAACTTTGGTTTCTTTAACTAGAGAATTGTTTGTCGCAATGCTCTTGGGATGAATTCAAAGGTCAATGCAATCTTCGTTTAGTGCCACCAATTAGAAGTCAAAAATTGGGAGAATCGACTAAGTTATGCCAAATTGGATCTGATAGATTACCAAGAAAAGTTTGAGCAATAGGTTTAACGGGATGGTAACCTTACACAAGTGCAGCAAATTAAACTTAACATAAGTAGTCTTGCCGATGAAAGGCACAGTGGATGCGCCTCACCTCGCTTCGCACTTTTTGTCACTTTTCACAACACTGCCATGGACAGTGCCAAAGAAAGTATTGAAAAGGCATTCAATTACGATAAAAGGTAATATGAGAGTATTTTTAAAATCATTGATGCAAGGTGGACAGATCAACTGCATCAACCTTTGCATGCAGAGGGTCACATTTTGAACCCAAGGCTCTATTATAAAAATAATGACATGAATACTTTAACCGAAGAAGTGTGGCAAGGATATCATAAATGTGTTGAGAGGATGATCCCAGATAAGAGTTTGCAAGAAAAAATAGGGGAGGAGCTTGGTGTGTAAATGAAAACTGATAGGCTACTTGGAATTGAATCAGCCATTAGAGCTAGAACCTTAAGGGCATCTCCAACCCAAACACCAAATTTTACACCACTAGCACTATTTTTTGTGTAATCAACTCCAACCCACCGCATACACCAAAAATGAATATTTTTTTCTCTCTTCATTATTATATTATTATTTCTTATTTCATTTTTATTTTCTTATTTCATAAAACAAATTCTTTCTAAAACATTCACCATATATTCATGGTGAATGTCAATTACTACTTTATTGAATGTTTATTATTTTCGGTTATTTTTAAGTACATGTATTATTTGTTTAAAATTCATATGTTTGCATTTTTAATTTTTGTGAAGGCTCATTGTAGTTATATCCAATTATAATTTATAGTAGAATTAACATAAATTTAATTTTTTTAAAAAGTCATATATAGAAAAATTAATTTATAAAAAAGCTAAATGTTATATCTAAAATTAATATCATAAAAATATTACATAAAAATAATTAAATATACCAGAAATTTAATTAAAACATACAATTTATATAATGTTTAATTAAAAGTTTGTATAGTTAAATAATATTAAAATATTCAAAAAGTGAATTGGTGTGATGAATAGTGTTTCACCAAATTTGGCCAAATTTGGTGTGGGTTGGAACTCAAAACACCAAATTTTACACCAAACTGATTTGGTGTAAAATTTGGTGTTGGGTTGGAGATGGTCTGAGGTTACTAGGTGAGCCTTATCTTTATTTGTGTTTAAAGCTTCAACTTTTAAGTTATTACACATTAACCTTTAAAATAACTCTTCTCCAGTTGAATGGTGGAAGCAATATAGTCATAATGTCCCAACTCCCAAACTTGCAACAGTTTGCTATTAGAGTGCAAAGTTTTAACTTATCCGGTTGCGAGAAAAATTGGGGTGTATATGAACATGTGATAACTACATTACATTATTACTAAATTAAATGGTATCTTTTTTTTTTTTTGAGAATTGGTACTGTTGTATTCATCAGCATTAGGGCTGCTGGCTACCACCAAAAACATGTTACAGGGGAGTGAGATTCAAATCTGAACTTTACAAAGTACCTTGGAAATCAACCAACTCCTCTACTTTCCTCTATACAGTTCTGTTTAAATGGTATCTTAATCATCCTAAGTCCTCCTATTAATTACTTTCTACGACTTATGCGCAGATTCATACTAAAAAGAGAAATAGGCTTGAGTTGAAACGCCTGAATGATCTAGTGTTCATCAAATATAATATAACATTGGTGTGTCGTTACAATGCTCGTAATACCATTGCTCCAATTTTGTTGGATAGTATTGATGAGGCAAATGAATGGTTAACTAGAGCACCCCAAAATCATGAAGATGATGAAGTGTACGAAGGAGAAAGTCTCACTTATGGTGATGTTGCTATGGCAAGTGGTGTTGAGGAGAATATTTATGGTTTTAGGGGGAGCACTTTAAGGGGCAAGGAAAGAGGAGCTAGAGGTTCAAGTTCAAGTAGAAACCTTGTTGATGAGCCCTCCAATGATGAAGAAGATGATGACCAAGTAGAACCCTTGTTGATGGCATTTGAAGAGTTTGAGGATCTTGTTGAAGAATAAGAGTTTGATCCTCTTGTGATTTAATTATGTTTTTGCTTTATATGTTATGACTTGTGAGGATTATTGACTATCCATTTACTTTTTAATCTAAGAATATATTGCCTCTATTCAGTTATTTAATATTTTTTATTCCGCTTATCGCTTCCCAAAAAACTGGTAACACAACAATTGAAATATAAATAATAACTACTGGTTTGACAAACATGCGATGAAGTTGGAAAATGAAAGCAAAAGGGTTAATTGTATTCTGTCAACTAGCATGTGAGGAGTAAGCCCTTGCAAGTCGAGTCAAGCAATATAAATGAAAGAGAGTATTCAAACTAAGACTTCCATTTCCTCCATTCCAAATCTTTTCTGCAGAATTCTTTCCTGGATTATACAAATAGCAGCTATCTGAACTTTATATAAATTCGATGAAGATGCATAGAAGAAGTTCGTAATACCTTCTTCATCAATGGGTAAATCTCCTATAGGAGTCTTGTAAACCATGGCTCTTGAAAGTGCACATTTTGGAGTATAATAGTGGTGAGATGGACCGAGTAGAAATATCCGAGAACTGCAAAACAAGAGTACAAAATACTAAGGTACAGACTTCTTAGTTTAATCCTCACCAAAAAGAACGACCAAACTACTTTTTGTAAATTTGCCACCAATATGAGTGAGCTCTTTCTTATGGTAGCAAACTCTCTCTCATGAAAAAGTCAAACAAGTATACCCCCACCCCAATCCCGATTGTTGCAAATTCTGCTTTTAAAGAACCTACTAAGACAATTTTCTGAAGTGAAAAAAGAACAATAACTCTATCAAACATTTAAATGCAAATAATATTTCAAAAAACTCAAGAAGAGACACAAGCTGAAAGTTCTTTTCCTTTGTAAGTATCAAAAATCCTGTAAGACAGTCACTCAAAGCTTTAATTTACACTCAAAACTCAAAAGTCCAATGTCAATTTAGAGAGGGGAAGTACTATTCTAGAATATTTTGAACTTGGTGTATCCTTTGTATGTTTCACATATTCTAACACTAGCACATTCAAAGTTTCTTCTCTTTATTCTCCACTCAAATCAACCTTGGTTGGTCAATTGAGAACAGTTGTAGCAAGTAATTTCCGCTTGTATGTTTTCACTTCTAAGAAATTTCTCTTGAATTCTTCTCCATTATGATTCCTGCTTGTAATCTTTGGTGTTCTCGAACAAAATAGAACCACAGATGCTTTAATGGAATCTCAATTCCATCTCTGAAGCTCGATGCTTATTTAACTTGTTTAGTTGGAACAACTTGACTTATGTAAATAGCAATGAACAACTTTTTGATTTAGTTAGCTCCCTGATCTCAGCCTAGTTTGTGGTGTATTGGAGCTAACACATCTCTTTTTATAATTTCGCAGCTTCTTGATGCCTGTCTAATATAAATTTTCACTTTATAAAACTTTTTGGCTTGTGACAAGTACTATCCCACTTCCTAAAAAGAACTTTGTAAGTCTGCCTGTGGGGTTTCACATTCGAAAATCGGAATTGAAAGAGCACATTTTAAATAAACTCACATGTTGGTCGGGTCTATGTTCCCAAATGCATAAGCTGCTGCACGACCAGAATATGAATAGCCTGCATGACTACTTAGTTTAACATAACCAGTTAGAACCACATGATGCATACGATCAACAAATATATTGGCAGCAAATGGCTATAACTTACGGTGCAATTACACCTCGTACATCAGAAGACTTGGCTAAGCCAGCAGCTCTCAGCCAGCCATCAAGCTGTTCTGCTAGTTCTTGGGCTGGCAAGGAAAATAGTAAAGCATTAAGATATTATAAGAATGGGCATTTGTAGCTTTCCCTAGAGCATCACTATTTGGCATTTATACCAATCCCTTCATACTCATTGTAGTTAATGTTGTAACATTCATCATGGAGCTTGAGATTTACTTGACTTGTGTGTTAAATTAGTAGTAGTGGTTAAAAATGTTGAAGTAAACATTGAAAAATTAGCCTGACGGAAAACGTCAACGTAAATTTCATATTTGATTTAGTTAACTGAATACTTGAAACTGATGAAATAATATCATTAAGCCAATGGGGTGAAGCATCTTGTAACATCCTAAAATTGAAAAAATGTCATAGAAGATTGAACGCAGGGAGTATTTTTCAACCCATTGTTTGATTTGAAGTAATGACAGGAATGAACATATGACAAGGACTGAACAAAGAAATGATTTGTGCACCATACTATTTGGACAATTTCAAACCCCAGATGCTCCACCCAGTTCAATAATAATAATAATAATGCAAAGAAAAAGAAAACCCATGATAACAATATTGAGAAAAGGGACCTTTGGCTAAAGGACCCTACGCTAGATGGAAGAAAGATGTAGAGAAATATATTAAGGCACCACTTCTGTTAACTGGGAATCTCCAAAATCTGATCTTTAGCTTATACTCCCTCCGTCCCATACCTTTTTGTGAAACTGGTTACTTAGTATTTTTGTACCATATTTTGATAATTTTGTATAAGAAAAATTGGCACATTTCAAGAAGTTCTTTTTTTTTTTTGACAAAGGTAACAGTCATTTCATGTAGTTTTTGAATATCTAAAATTTGATTAAATCTTAAATTAGGTTTAATCCAATTTAGCTACGAAGATTGGTCAAATTGTCACTCAAAAGCAAAACATTACAACTATTTTTGGACAGAGAGAATCTAATTTTTCCTAGCATGACTAAATTAGAAATGCCAGTCTTTTTGTGGACGTAAATTGCTAATGTGTCACATTGCTACTAACTATAATATGTAACCCCGTAATGTAGCTTACAACAACTTTTTTAAGCATAACCACATTAACAATAGCCAATCCCAATCCCTGGTGCTGGTTGCGGTAGGTTAATCGCCACCATAAAAATAGCCTAACGATATTAAACACGCTCTTTGTTGGAAACAAAACATGTGAATATAGCAAAATGGATATAAACGATTGATATAGCCAAATCCAACTAATCTTGGATGCAGTACGGATGATTGATTGATATAACAACACTGAATATACATAATAAAGCTCGATAGAACTAGTCCACAATAGCAATACATAATAAACATCATTGTTGATCGTATTTATCCTCCAATTTTTGCTGCACTACATAATTTCAAGGACAATCAATGATTCTTCACTAATGCACAATCTAATTTGAAGAATTAACTTTGTTATTACTGTACCCTCACTCGACTCAATCCAACCTTTGCAACTTCGAAGAAACTATAAATTCATAATCTATGAAACCAGCCTCGATTCAAACAAGCAAAACCTCCAATTTCACTACTTTTCAGCCACTTAAAGACGGTAGTAATCAAAGTAACAACCTTATTGTAAAAAAAAGTGACAATTTTTGCTATATATCAGCTTACAGGAAGATACTCAAGGATTAATCTGTTAAATCAATATCACAACTATATACTGAAAATAAAAGTGAAATTCGGAAGAGAAATCGACTGGCGGAACTTACGATTATCAGTGTACCACGAACCAGCATGAGATGCTTTCCTGATTTTCTCCATTTTTGAACTGAATGAAAAACAACAAAGCAAAAAAGCCCTAATAATTGGGAAATCTCAGAGCTGTTGTAGAAGCACAAACAATAGCGGAGATGGAAAAAGTAGTTTTTTTTTGCAGTTTCCGATGATTATTGATTTAACTTTGGACGACACGAAAAAATTGAAAAATAGTTGTAATAAAAAGATGCTCTCATTTTTATTATTATTTTTTTTAAGAGGTTTTTGGTGACAGATAATTAAGTAAATTTGGGATTAAATTAATATTTTCAAATTTTCTAATCTTTTATAAAATACAAAAAAAAACTTTTACAATTCAATCCAAACCATTTTTAAAAAAAAAATTATTTTCTTCTTCTCCTCCTAACGTTCTCTCTTTTGTTCTTCTTCTTCCTTAGAAATTCAAAAATCTGACTATCTCCATTATCTTCTTTTTCGACTATCTCCATTATCTTTCTCTCCGACTATCTCCATTATTTTTCTCCTCATCTCCGGTCGTGACTCTCTCCTCTTTCTGAACTGAAATTGTGTTCGACTTAAAATGGGTAAGTTATATTTTTTGAAAGATTTTACAATTTTCGAACAATACTAAGTTTTTTTCTCAGATTAATAAATAATAAATCGTTCTATAGATGTAAAATTGAATAATGATGTAATGGTACCTATTAGTTAATATTTTTGAAAGAAAATCAACCAACCCAAAAAAATCCTAATTTTGAGAAAATGTATATGTATTGTTAACATTCATTGAAAAGTTATTTTTTGTAGCTTTTGTTGTTCTTTTTGTAGCCATTTTGTTGAATGATTTTAGAAATATAGTCTTTTTCAGTTGTCCAACATATATTTTATTTGTTGAAAGATGTATCGTATGTTGCCACATTTTAGTGATATGCTAGTGCATATTCTAATAGAGTTGGCATATGTTGGAACGTCTCACCTATGCGTTAGGGCAACAAAATGATAATTTGTGGCAACATAAGATTTATCTGTGGCAACAAAAAATTCATTTGTGGCAACAACAAGTACATCTGTGCCAACATAAGATTCATGTGTGGCAACATAAGATTTATATGTGGCAACATAAAATTCATTTGTTTCAACAGTAGGTACATCTGTGGCAACATAATGTTAATTTGTGGCGATAGACTATCCATCTACGGAAACATAATGTTATTATTATTTTATAATGAATGTAAACTCTCAATCTTCTTTTATTTACCTTGTAAATAAAATGATACATGAAGTTTCATTCATGACAATAACTCAATCTTTTATTGGTGTTGCTTCATCTTCTAACATCAAATGCTCTTTTTATCTATGTAAAGAATGTGAGAAGCAACATGATTATTTTATTAGTCGTGTTAAAAAATTCACTAATATTTTTAAGAAAATGACTTATAATATTGTTGTCCATACAACCAAGAAGATCTCACAACTATTGAAGTGTAGGAGGTTGAAAAAAAAATTATTTCTCAATCACTACCTATAATTAATGAAAGAAAAAATCAATGACTACTGTTCCAATATCACACTTAAATCCAAAAGGCAAGGAGATGGAGAAGGAGGAGTAAGAGAAGGAGAAGGAGGAGAAAGAGGAGGAGGAGGAGGAGAAGGAGAAGAAAAAGGAGAAGGAGAATGAGAAGGAGAAAGTGAAAAGGAAAGCGAAAGAGGAAGAGAAAGAGAAAGATAAGAAAGTTAATAAATTTTGTAATTGATGATATATCATGCAGAGATTGTGGACTTTTAGTTACTGCATATGTTGAGTTTTTGAGTGATGGACTACAAATACTAACTTATGGAATTAGTTCTGAAATCCTTCACATGAGATATGTTTCACTCCTATGAAATTATGAGATTTTAAAGGTTCGGAGTGGCTCTATTAATAACAATGAAGACTCACAGAGACCTAGACATAAAAAAGTAAAATTCAATGAAAATGTTGTGCTACTATCATTGATTAGATTGATGGTTATGTATACCATTGGGAAATACATTTTTGTTGATAAGTTGTATAAAATAATTGGTGAAGTGTTCATTTTTGCTGATAATATTAATATTAATGATTATTATTACTATTTTTATTTTGTTGGACAAATTTCAATTATGATGGGAAGAAAGAAATGTGGTATTTGAGGCAACATATATAACCTCTGTTGTAAATAATATCACATTATTATCTGCATGTACCCCAACAGAAAGGATATATGTAGCAACATATGTCGCAAAAAGAAGATATGTGATAACATATGTCACAAAAAGGAGATATGTGCCAAAATTATATTGTCACCAATTGTTCAGTTTTGCTAATAGTATTAATATTAATTATTATTATTATTATTATTATTATTATTATTATTATTATTATTATTATTATTATTATTATTTTGCTTGAATAAATGTCAATTATGATGGAAAAGAAGAAATGTGATCGATGTAGCAACATATATAACCTCTACTCAAAAAAACACCATAGAATTATCTGCATGTGCCCTAACAGAAAGGATATATATTGCCACATATGACATGTATGTTGAAATTTTTCCAACAGAACGTGCATATGTTGTCACAGATGACGCTTCAATGATGGGTTAATCAATAAATTGAGCGATTTAGGAATGGAAAAATATCAAATTGAACTAAATTTTAATACATTGAACCATAATTAAGCAATAAAAATATGTTATAACACTTGAAACAACGATTTACAAGGGTGTTATATAACTATCATATGAAGTTACTTGGTAATTGTATGATAAACTAGTGGTATGATAGTTTTTGTAAAAAATAATTGATAAAATTGATGAATGTTGTTGTTTAAGACCATAATTTTGTACTTAGACATATTGTAGGACTATATATTAGTGTTACATGTTGAATTAAGTGACAATTTGATTGAATTAACCCCAAAAGACACATTTTAGGATATACATATGTTGCCGCATATGACACATCTGTTGTAATTTTTTCAACAGATGTTGCCACATATGTCAATTTAAGGATGACTTAATCGATAAATTGAGTGATTTAGGAATGGAAAAACGTCAAATTGGACCAAATTTTAATACTTTGGACCATAATTAAACAATAAAAAAAATTTATAACACTTGAAACAACTACTTACAAGGGTGTTATATAACTATCATATGAAGTTACTTGGTTATTGTATGATGAACTAGTGGTATGATAGTCTTTGTAAAATTGATTGATAACATTGATGAAAGTTGATGTATTAGATCATATTTTTATACTTAAACATGTTGTATGACTATATATTAGTATTACATGTTAAATTAGGTGACAATTTAATTTAACTAACCTCCAAAGCACCATTTTATGATATACAAATGTTGTCACATATGACATGTCTGTTGTAATTTTTCCAACAGAACGTGCATATGTTGCCACATATGTCACTTCAAAAACAAGCTAATCGATAAATTGATCGATTTAGGAATGAAAAATGTCAAATTTGACCAAATTTTAGTACTTTGGACCAAAATTAAGCAATGAAAATATGTTCTAACATTTGGAACAACGATTTACAAGGGTGTTATATAACTATCATATGGAGTTACTTGGTCATTGTATGATGAACTAGTGATATGATAGTCTTTGTAAAAAATAATTGATAGAACTGATGAAGATTTTTGTATTAGACTATAATTTTGTACTTAGACATGTTGCAGGACTATATATTAGTGTTACATGTTGAATTAGGTGACAATTTAATTGATTTAAGCCCCCAAAGACCATTTATGATACACATATGTTACCACATATGACATATCTGTTGCAATTTTTCCAATAAAACGTGCATATTTTGCCACATATGTCATTTCTGATGGCTTAATCGATAAATTGAGCAATTTAGGAATGAAAAAATATTAAATTGAACCAAATTTTAGTACTTTGGACCATAATTATGCAATGAAAATATGTTATAATACTTGGAATAATGATTTACAAGGGTGTTATATAACTATCATATGGAGCTACTTGGTCAATATGGAGTTACTTGGTCAATGTATGATGAACTAGTGGTATGATAGTCTTTATAAAATTAATTGATAGAATTGATGAAGGTTATTATATTAGACCATAATTTTGTGCTTAGACATGTAAGACTATATATTAGTGTTACATGTTGAATTGGATGACAATTCAATTGAATTAACCCCAAATGATCATTTTATGATGTACATATGTTGTCACATATGACATGTCCGGTGCAATTTTTTCAACATAATGTGCATATGTTGCCACATATGTCACTTCAAGGATGACTTAATCAATAAATTGAATGATTTATCAATGGAAAATGTTAAATTGGACTAAATTTTAATACTTTAAACCATAATTAAGCAATAAAAATATGTTATAACACTTGAAATAATGATTTACAAGGGTGTTATATAACTATCATGTCAGTTGCGACATGTAAGTCATACGTTGCTACATATCTAAGTTATATGTTGTAGATTGTGCAAGTTATATGTTGCTAACATATGTCAATATTTTATAGTTATTGGATAACCTTTCTGTTGCTACATATGACTATAATTTGTTTCAATAGTCAATTGTTGCAACATATAGCAATCTATTGGAAACACGAATGCAAATTATTGAAAAATTTGCAGATACCTAAATGATGATGAATGATTTCAAATAACTATTAATTTTACTTATCAAAACAATGGTGAGTGACCCCAATCACTTATGAAGTAATTTCAACTGATACAAAATGAAATATGGTCCACTGATTAAATTAGTTAAATCTGATTCAGTAAGAAAAAAACTTAAGGACTAGCCGCCAAGACAAAAAATGTACGAAAAGAAGAAGAAGATAAAGAGAAAGGGAATAAAGGCAAGTAAGAAGAAGAAGAGGAGGAGGAATACAGCGATAGGCGGGGAAGGGGGGAATATTTTATTTCCCCTTTTGGTACAACTCGCTGGTGGCTTCCCCCCAATTTTGGTTCCCACCAAAATTGGTTAAATTAGGATTTAGTCATTTACCCTTTTACCCCTCATTTAATTCAATGAACCAATCTGTCAACTTATAAACTTGGGGGCAACTCCACAATCCCTAATCATTAATCAAATAATTGTCATCTACACCCAATAATTAAGACTTATATCACCGCCCCTTTATTTTAACACATTAATGTCACCTTAATTCAAAGCCCCCATTTTTAATCTCTAACTAGTAAAAACAACCGTGCCGCGGAAATTTAATATCACAAATTTATAAAATAGTACTTAAAAATTATTCGTTATTAAAACTAAAATATTATATTATCTTACATACAAGATTACGTAGTAACAAACATTAATAATGTAAAGAAAGATGATAATATAATATCTTATCATTTATCCTTCAATCAATCATCTTTAATTTGATTTTATAATTTATCTTTTTGCTTCTAGAAAGTGTTATTATTTGATATTTTTAGGGAAATCGAATGAACATCAACAAAAGATATAAAATTTTCTAATAAATAAATAATTGATGGTGAAGGGATAAATCATTTTTAAAAGGCTGAAAAAAGTGAACAAATATTCTATAACGTGTAGAAAGTTCAGCCCTACCTTTTGCTTTACATGTATCATTTTAAAGTTCACCATGTATTTTAAATAATTATTAAAATAAAAAATTAAATGGAGAATGTATCATATTGGACAACAATCAACTTATTATATATACTTGAAAGAAAAGATATTACATAAAACTATTTTCAATTTTTTTGGGGTGTTTTTTAAAAGTCAGCATACCAGAGTGATGAATTTCAATTTGAAACTACATTCTATTTCAATTGCAGTGTCGAGAAACACATCTATTACTTCAAGGAAAGTTTTACAACTTGCACTAAATTTGAGAATCTGTTCATACTTCATACTGAATATGAGCAATTAATTTATTGTGTAGTTATCTATGTCTTCGGAATTAAAAAAGACTTCAGTCTAGTCATATTCCTTTATAGGTCATCCGGCATATCATTGAACCTTTGTCAAAAGTTTAATAATCTTGCTTCTTTTCATGGTTCACTTCACATATCAAGTTGCGATAAAGATAATAAGGTCTTTATGTTCTTACAATGACATGCCAAATTTGATTTTATCTTCAAGAGATGGTAGTATAGATCTGTAAGGAATTTTTTACTGTACCTTCAACAATTTCATTTGAGAAAACTTGCATGAATACTCAATTAACATGTGTTATTTAATCTGTATTAACAAATACTTATAACAATAATTTTGCAAAAACATAAACAACAAAGTTTAAAACATGTTCTCAAAATCAACAGTTAATAATATAAGCATAAATTAATGACTGTAAAACACACATACCAGCATCTGTAACAATAGAATGAAATAGAAAGAAAAAAATCAAGTTCACTGAATACACAGTATCCCCTTAAGAAAATTATTCTCCTCTAGTACTCTAGTACTCAAGGTTTAAAGGAATAGATTCTCTCAGAATAAACGATTTTATTCTCCAACGTATTGATACAAAAATAATGGTGTAGTGAGTCACTCAACCGGAGCAAAGCACACGAATATTTAATTGTGCATAAGAAGAAAAAGAAGAAGTTCATAGTTTTGTTGTTTTAAAATGAGAGAAAATCCCTCTATTTATAGAATACAAAGGATAATGTGAACAAATTTTTATTGTGCCTTATCGGAAAAGTCACAACTCTTTGGAATAGTTACAACCCTTCGAAAAGGTCACAACCTTTCATAAAAGTCACAACTTTTCATAAAAGTTGGAAATCTTCATAAAAGCCACAATTTTTTTTTATAAAAGTCACAACTTTTCAAGAAAGAGGAAGGCTAGTTTGGAAATAAATAAATTAAAGGGAAATCCTGGTTTGTGGTGGCGTCACATAGGCGAGCCTAGGGTTCTTCATGGGTGAATGATACATATATAAAATCTTGTATAAGAAATCTTACCATGTTCGGTAGTTGATTAAGAGGTAAATTATTCATGCATAAAATTAATACACTGTTTGATTTGCAATTTAAATATCTGAATAATAAGTATATGTTTAAGTTATGACATAATTTATGTACACGTTCAGACCTGATAGAAGATGCAATAGTTAATACATATATAAATAATATATGAATAATTAATCCCTCCATAATTAATATTTACATAATATAATATATATATTCTCTCATAACTAATACCTACATTACTAATACTCGCATAACTCTAATTAGCTACAACACAACCCGTATGCTACTTGTAGAAAGTCATAACAACTCATTTTTGTTTTAATGGTCAAACACTACTTCACAGAAACAATTGTTTTTTTCAAAATTTACAATGAAATATGATCATACGCTCTTAGTTATTTGTTAACAGTAAAATTTAGATTGAGGTAATAATAAACAACATGGGAAAATATATGTCACATCCCGATGCTACCCCCTTAATGTAACACGAGACCTAGGATCTTGAGTGACCCCAAGCTAACCCTGTGTGTTGGCATGTCATAATTATACTATAAATATCACTGAATAAAACAAGTACTATAGAAAGTTAAATCAATAGATAACTAAACATGGGGAATACCCAAAACCAATCTGAATGTATATAACCCTTACTAAGAGTTTAGAGATACCAAACATTCACTCAAAGCTAAAGTTGAATCTAATACTATGCTTGGAAAAAGCCTTTACTGACTAAAGTTTCTGGGACATGCCCCTAGCTAACTCTAGCAAAAACTGAATTACTGAAATAAAAGACTGGAATAGAAGCATGTTGTTGTCCTCGGAAAATGAGGACTCACCACTGAAGTTGTTGAATACGAACCGATAAGTTGATCTAAGCGTGATCTGAATGCTGAGTTCCTGAACCTACATCATGAAAGGATGTAGAGCAGAGTATGCGTCAGTACTTGAAATGTACTGAGCATACAAAATATGGATAATAGTTGAACAAACATATAATCTGAACAAAACATATAACAATGACATAATATGAACAAAATAATAATACTAAAATATACTGAACTGAATTGAACTGAATGCATTGACCAAGTATTGATTATTAACATAATATGTTGAGACAAAATACTGAAGTATAGCTGAAAACCTGGTCAAACGCACTAGAGTTTGACTGTGGGAGCTACTATTAACAAACATAAAACTACGTGAGCTAACCGTGAGCCCGATGTATACACCCCATCGAAAGGACCCAATATATCCTTTTAGGGGTATAAAAGCATGACTGACGTGATCACTAAATCTGATGCCCATAGAGGTGACTTATTAACCTACGAGGGCACATAGTTCTGGGACTATGAGGGTACGCTGAACCCTTGTCCATTTTGGTGTTAAGCCTACCCCCAATTGGAAATGTGTATGGCATAACATAACTGAAATACTGGATAGCTCAATGTTCTGACATACAAATCTGAGAATGCAACATTTAGGAACTAATAATGTAACATTCAAAAACTGGCATGTTTATCTATTTAACTGACCTAGCAAGTGTAATTCATGAACTAAGAAAATCTACACAACTAGGATTCTAAGTTTCATGCAAGGATTATGCGAACTTTCCAATAAAACATGACAATTCAATTACGAATACTACAACATCTAAATCACAATAATTATCCAAGGTTTTAGAAACCCTATGTCTAAACAAGATATAGAGTATCAAGAATTTGACTGAATTCTAGGGACCTAGTGGATGAAAGGAACCCACTAGTAAAATCTCACATACCTGTTGACAAAATCTAGAGAGAATTCCTTTAATTTTGAGACTGGAACCGAAGAAAAAATGTTGCATTCTTGGAAGGGTTTGGTTGACTCTTTCTCTTCTTTTGATCTAAGATTGATGATTTTTTGGTGAATGAATCAGTTAGGGCAAAATCTGACTAGAATAATAGGTTAAAACTGACCAAAACAACGTAGTTTAGGTGTTTAACGCATAGGAAAAAAGATCAAAACAACCCTAACTTAAAAGTTGATCAAGTCATCGACGGCCCCTGACCGACAGATCGTGGGCTAACTGATGGTTTGTCCTGGATGGATGTTGTTTGGCTTAAGAGAATTAGTGTCAAGGGTCCCGATCCATGGACTGTGGTTCCACCTATGGTCTATAGGTCCCATCGTGGGTCATGTCTTTTTTAGGAACATGGGTGGCTAATCTACGGACCACACCCACGAGCCGTGGGTGGCCTCCATCGGTGGCAAGTGCAGGTTTATGCAAAGTTTGTTATTTTCTTCTTTTGAATCCGGGGTGTTAGAATATTAATAATCAACACTATTTTATTACATATATGATAGAGTGTTACAATCTTTATGAGACCTCTAATTCTTCTTTTCAGATATATAATTTAAGAGTTTTGAGCTTGATCTCAAATCTTGTGGTCTTGATCCTAAACTTGTATTTGAATTACAGGTCTTTTGATTTTGATCTTGACTTATGATTGAATTCAACATTTTTTTACTTTAGCTACATCAATCACAGAAACAACACTACAATATTGTGGTTGATTCATATAAGATACAAATTGAATTTCACCTCCTCATTGTTCAGTCAAATTTGAGTTCACCACTTTCCATATCTACAAGCCCTTTGCTTGTGTCCAAAAATGGTTTTTTCAAAATTATGAGAACTTCGAAGTCCACATCCCAATCTAAATTAACAAAGTTTACTGGAAAGATGAAACTTTCAATTCTTACCAGCACATCACACAAAATACCTACTTTCCTCTAAGATTAATCCTCAATAATATGCATAGTACTTGGTTTGGGATTAGTCATCAACAATATGCATAGTACTTGGTTTGGGATTAGTCATCAACAATATGCATAGTACATGGTTTGGGACCAATCATCAACAAGATGCATAGTACTTGGTTTGGGGGCTTTCAAGCCCAAATATTTATAAATGACTGGTTACATAAGGTTGATGTTGGGCCCCAAATCACATAACACCTTGGAAATATTAAACTCACCAATAGTATAAATAATAGTGAACGTGACCGAATCTTCTTTATCCTAAGCTAATGACCTTAGCACTACAATGATGTAGATCATAAGCCATGTCAAAGTCGACTATCCTCTTTTTTGTAACCAAGTCTTTGATGAACTTTACATAATTTAGAATCAGCTCTAAGGCCTCATCAAATCGAATATTACTGAAAGTTGCTTAAGCATAGAGATAAATTTCAGAAACTTACC
Source organism: Solanum sitiens (assembly GCA_016801875.1). Classification (NCBI taxonomy): domain Eukaryota; kingdom Viridiplantae; phylum Streptophyta; class Magnoliopsida; order Solanales; family Solanaceae; genus Solanum; species Solanum sitiens. The sequence continues at coordinate 767,208 of JABWTJ010000283.1, read as the reverse complement.
ATCATCAACCTTCTGTTACAACAACTTCAAAAATAGAAGCGATGGTCTAGGAATTGGTGTTAGAGGTTACACATACTCTATTTCTGCTCTATCTAAGCCATTGGCTCCTTCAACCTTCTTTAATATGACCTCCATCCTTTCTGAATTTTCAAAATCAATAAACACATGTTGCTCAACCTTATTATCAGCCACAGCTCTAGATTTAGAATTAACATCCTTTTTGTAATGACCCTCCTCGTCATTTTCTTAGTTTTCCAATTTTTTCAGTGTTTAAAGGTTTTCTGTAGGGACCCCAAGTCATTTATAACTTGCTGGGACTGACAGTTTGATCTTTAGGTCATGTATTTGGGTTTTGTGCAAGTTTGCGTATTTTGGAACCTTTGGGACATGAACGGTTAACTTCAGTCAAAATTTTAAGACGAATTTAGAATGTAATTCTGACGGTTTTATCAACTCTCAAAGGGCCATTTTGACTAGGGACACGGTTTGTTCAAGGCAAAATACTTTAGGTAAGTTTGTGTCGTTAGACATTTTAACTTGGAAGCTTAAGACAAGGTTTGACTTTGGTCAATATTTTTGGTAAGTTGTCTTAGATGAGAATTTTTTTAGCGCAATTATCTCCAGATTGTCGAGTTTTGTTTGTATTGACCTTTCGTGTTGTTTCCTAGGCTTTCAGTCTCATTTTGAGCCTTCTTATGGTTTTTAACTTAAAATGGAACTTGGGATGGGACCCAAATTTTATTGAGATAACCTCATATGGATGTTTAGATTATTCTGTTGAGTCTTGAATGTCGAATTTGTTAGGGTCCATATTTCATTTGTATGCATGGGGTTCCGAATGAATCTCAGGTACCCCATCGGACAATTTAGGGTCTAAGCGTATAAGCTGATGTGGGTGTTGCTGGTTCAGCCATGTGAGGCCTTTCGTGTTTGCACGCTTAGGGCCTCATTCACCAAGGGTTGTTGCCCAAACCCTGCATTCGATGAGCCTAGAGTTGCATTTGTGATGCCTTGGCAGTCAAGCGCATTTACAGGATGCCAATGCGTTTGTGAAGCCTTGAGGCCCACCTGTCTGCATTCACGATGTTCAAGTCACTCGCCCTTTGAATTAATAATAGTGATATGAATCAACCCTAATACCAATCTTCAAATTGCGATAAATTGAGTGTGGGAGCTGCGTTTGAGCTGATTCAAAGTCGTAGGCATCCAGAATCTTTGTGGCTTCATCAGTCTACAAAAGGAGATTATTGAATTCTCTGAATTTATGGTAAGAAAATTGATTATGTGGGCTTTGTCATCTCTTTAATGGGGTTTTTGTTGCTTGGTGTGTGTTTAGGACGATTCAGACACATAATTGGGTCCTATTTCGAGACACAAGCTTGGTTAGTCGACTAAGACCTTTTCACAGAGTCAGTTTCAAGAGTCCCAATACGGGTCCCACATTCCCATTTTGTCTCAAATTTTAGTTTGTTTCCAGTTGTTGCGATTTTAGTATCAAAAAGTCCATAATGGTATGGTGATTGATAATTTGATAGTGTAGCGGTTTTGACATCCCATAGGCGAATAACTCGTGTGTAGTGGATTTGGAGCACTATTGATTGACATTGAGGTAGGCTTCAATCTACTTTCTTGGTTGAGCGTCTTAGATGATACCTAGTATAGATTTCATGCAATTTTGGATGGTATTTGTTGGCTGTCTAGACTTGCTCTTGTTATTCTATCTTTTCTAGATTCTCTAAGAGCCTTAGGCTTAGTGTGGGTGTTGGGATCATCAGTTTAGATTGGTACCAATAATTGTGGTGTAGATGTTTTTGGTTACCCTTCTAAGATTAGTGTTTTGTAGCCTTAGACAAGGTTTGACCTTAGGTGCTTTAGACTATGTTCTACCGTCTTCATAGTTTGGATTTTATCCATGTAGAGCTTGTATTGGGTTGTACTCCTTGAGTTGGTGCTTGTGACCTTGGTGTCTCGTCGTAGCCGTCGATCTATCCTAATTATGCTCAATCGGGGAATGAGGCGGTATAATTGGGGTAGGGTGTCGTCCCTTGAGTTTGTAACACTCCGAAAATTAGTAAGCTAAAAATTAGAGTTAAATATAGGAGGGTTAGAGTCATAGAGGTGACTTAAGGCCAATGGAAATTGGGTAAGGACCAAGGCTGCCTAAGCCTTACCAGGGCACTGCCCCACCTCCACACGATCCTTCATAACACGTGGTGGACACCCTTGGAGGGCTAGGCAGTAGCCTCCCAAAAGCTGGCAAAGAGTGCTCCTCTTCAGTAGCCACTTCACGAATCGTGGTGAAGACGACAACTCATGGCAAGCCTAGTTGAAGGGAGTTAGGGGTGTGAGGAAGTTGAAGAAATATGGCTTAGCCACTGCCTCAAGGTTCACGAGAGGGACCACGACTAGTGGCCTTGACCACGGTTCGTGGAGCCCCTCGTGAAGATGCCTTGAGCGTGTGAGCTAAGGGGGCATGTTTCCCAAGCCACTGCCTCAAGAACACGTAGGGGACCACAACTCGTGGTTATGACCATGGCTTGTGGATCCCCTTGTGACCCCCGGCAGCTCACTTTAAGTGAGGGGTATTTTGGGTAATTCCATTTTAAGTCCTATCAAAGTGAAGTCATTTAAAGTAAGTTTAGGGTCACTATATAAGTCGTTTGTAATCTAAATTTACCTAAACTAAGTCATATTCTCACAACATCCAAATATTTTCCAAAAGATCATCTCATCCCTGAAACTTCTCTCTCTTGAGCCTAAAGGAAGAAGAAGAAACTGAAGTAGAAAGTTGAAGTTAGGGTTTGAACGAGCAAGTGTTTCTACTCAATTTCTTTGAATATTTATAGATATGTTATGGTAGGCCTTCATCAATGTATAGTTTTCATCCATGGAGTCCATCCAAACTCAATTTCAAAAGATAGAAATTTCCCCTAAAGCCAGGGTTTGTCTCTAAGTCATGGGTTCCTTTCAAAAACAATTCGAATGTTTGATGTAGTATATATTATGATTTAGTTGATGATTTATGATTATTTTTATGTTGAGATTCCCCAAGAACCCATGAAACCCCCATATTTCTCAATTATGATCTTGTGATGTGGGTATACTCATTATAGAAGAATATTATAAGATTATGCTTGTAGTAATTGAGTTAATTGAATCATGTTATTATCCATGTCTAATGTAGTAATTCAAGATGAGTTGATTGAATGTGATCTATGGTCCTTGAAGGGAAAACTATGAGGGTTATGCATGATTATGAGATTTATGTAAATGTTTTTAGAACATTTTGAGAGTAAAGTGAATATGATTATGATCTAGTTGTTGTGTTGTTAGATAATTATCCTCATGAACACATTTATGTATGAATATGGTATGATGTGAGAGGTGCTATCACAATATGATGATTCTAGGGTTGAAAGGTCATTCTCACCTATTGAATCTATGAACTATAGTATGAATTATGTTGAATTGAGTGTCAAGACATTCTTCCATGAATATGAACTTAAGTCAAGACTTAAATATTCAATATATGGGAATTAATGCTTAGCACCGAGTGAATATGAATATGAGATAGAAGCTTTTACACTAGTCAAGTCAGGCTTTCCAAATGGGTTCCTTCTTCCTTAGTTGAGTCAGGATTCCCTATGTATGTTATTAGATGGAAACCTTCTACCATAGTTGAGTCCATATTTCTAGAAGCAGTCTCCTTATCCCATAACTATGTGCCCACTAGGTCTTTATCTAGCCGATCCACCTAAGCTAAGAGTATGGTTCTACCTTAGGCAAGTAGAACAAACCCTTTTTCTGTGTGGTATAGACATTGGATTTCATCGTAGCTCTCATGATCTATGTCGGTTAAGGCTTATTTCCGACTAGCACAATTATATGAACAAGAATATGAAATATGAATTATGGCTACTTAAAGAGCTTTACTTAATATGGGTGAGATTATTGGATCTTACTCATGCATTGCACAAGTATGACTTAAGGGTATCTATGGGTGAGATTATTGGATCTTACTCATGCATTGCACAAGTATGACTTAAGGGTATCTATGACATGTTCCTTTTATGATATGATGATCTATGAGTTGACTATGCTTATGACTTATGCTTTTCCACTATCTTCAAAATGATGCTTTAGCTTAGTGAATTGCATACATTCAACTAAAATTTCCCTTTTAACATGTTTTCAAGGATTTTGTGAATGGTTATCATACTTAGTGCACTTTTGTACTAACCCATATTTTCCTATAGTTTCACCAAGTATAGGGTCCGGTTGTCAAGGCAATCCCCATTGTGGCTAGAGCTTGGAATTGATCATTTCTCCTTGCTTGTTGGTGAGTCTTCATGGTTCGAGGACGGATATCTTCATTTAGTAGTCTCATTCTTGTAATTAACTTTTCAAATTATGTTGTTTGGGTTGTAACCCTATTTGAATCCAAAATTATTATAAATGGCTAATTGAGACAAGTCTAGACTTCCGCTTTTCTTTATAAAGATTTTTTGACTTAAATGCATTTTTACTCTTATTGTTACGATGCTTTATGTTATGATATGCTAAGTTGCTTACATGGTGCCTTTTGAGGTTCTAGGTACCTTGTTACGTCTAGGAGGTACCCTTGGCTCGTGACAAGCCATGTATCAGAGCACAATGTTTAGAACGATTCTAAGATGATGTCTCATAAGCCACGTTTAGTGGAAAGTGGAGTCTTGTTCATGAATGTGAAGCGCGCCAGATTTATGAATGGAAGGCTATAAGATGATTAGGTAACTACACTTCTTTCATTACTCCTAAGTCGTGCCTTACAATTTAAATCTATAATGATATTCTCCTAATCCATCTCTTGCGTCTTTAGGATATGAATACACGAAGGGCTAATGCTAGAAGGATGGAAGAAGAGAATGTGAATCAGGAAGCTCATCCCCAAGCTATGATTGATCCTTCGGCTATGTCAAATGAGAAGGTTAGGTCGGATTTTCAAATGTTAGCCCAAAATTTGGCGGCTCAAGACAATAGGGATGTGGTAGCTCCGATCAATTGTAATGTGAATTTGGATGCTTCAAGGTTTAAGGATTTCGCTAAAATGAACGCTCTCGAGTTTCATGGCTCTAAAGTGAAAGTTAATCCACAAAGGTTTATCGATGAGGTTTATATAATGCTTGACATTATGGTAGTGTCTCCCCAAGAGAAGGTAGAGTTAGCCGCCTATCAATTGAAATATGTGGCTCAAGTTTGGTATATTCAATGGAAGAGAAATAAGACACTAGGAGCAGGTCCCATAGAGTGGGAAGTGTTTAAGTTGGCATTACTTGGTAGATTCTTTCCTCGAGAGTTGAGGGAACCTAAGGTAGGTGAATTCATTAACCTTAGGTAAGGTAACATGAGTGTTAAGGAGTATGACTTAAATTTCACACAATTATCCAAGTATGCTCCATCTATTGTGGCGGATTTGAGGGATAAAATAGGTAGAATTTTGATAGGTGTGTACGACTTGGTTGAAGTAGAATGTCGTATGACAGTGATCCATAATGACATGGATATCTAAAGGCTCATGGTATATGCTCAAAAATTTAAGGGTTAGAGGCATATCCAAAGAGGAAAGATGCGGCCAAGAGTTGATTAGACCTCTAACTCCTTCCGATATTAGAAGCTTTTTGCATTTGTTCAGCTACTATGGGAGGTTTGTTAATATTACAACCCTTAAAATGAAATAGGATGAACTAGATACTCACATGAGTTTTATGAGTTAATAACTTGATAAAATAATGAATAATAGCTTTTGAAGTCAGTTTTAAAGAGTTTGGAGGTCAAACATCAAGGGACGACCAAGACGTTCGAAAACTAGCCTTTTATGTGATGGTCCGTTCTAGTATGGTGTTCATGTTTTTATGTGTTGTTTAGAGTCTAAAATCAGTGAAGGTGACCATAGTATCTTAATAATCATGTTTAGGGTCAAAACATCTGGGTACGACTCCCCAAGTACCAACCTAAGGGTACTTGAGGAGGACCCAAACCTTGGGAGAGAAGCTGCCAAGGCAGCTTGTGGGCAGAACCTAGAGAGAGCTAGTTCACGTCGCGGACATACTTCACCAAGGACCAAAAAGTTGGTCCACGTAGCGGACCTGGTCGAGGAACATTGTGCCTCAAATTTTAATTTCCAGAAACTTGTGGGAATGCCTCCGCGTCGCGGAGTGGTTCTGCGATGATGATTTCATAATGCAAGTTGAGTTGGATTTTATTTTGAAGGTCCATCTAGTGTAGGGGTCTTTGGGGTACTTTGGGGATTTATTATAAAAGGTTATTCTACCTATTTGGGGGTATTTTAAGTGGGTTAAAACTCCTAAACCTAGAATTAGAATTCACTCTTCAAAATTAAACCTTCCCTCCCAAATAGATTCTCTGTAGAACTCCATTGGAGGCCAAGCTCAAGCTCAAGCTAGCAGATGGGTTTTCAACTGATTTCTTCTTCAATTTTCATGGTCTTCAATTAATAAGGTATAGTAACTCTTGATTCTTCAATAACCTTTCATTCAAGGAGCTCTATCAAAGATTTTCCAAAGAGTTTCAATGATCAAATTTTCCAATTTCCAATCTAAGCATGGGTTCATTGTCCAATTGTTTTAAAAGACATTGTAAAGATGAATTAATTTTTAATAAAGGTTTTAAAGATGATTTCAATGAAATTCCTTGAATAACCCATGATCTCCATAAACTTTGAATTTAGCATATAAAATGGGTTTTGTGATCTTGATTGGATGTTAATTGAATTAAGATTATACTGAGATGTATTGTTGAATGCAATTTTTATCTTTAGCTATTGATTATAAATTGTTGAGAATTGATCTGTGTTGATCATGGCTTGGAGGATTGGTAATTTAACCTAACTTCTTATCTATAGTATGGAATTGATATTGTATGGTTTGATCCACTTATGGTGGCGGTGTTTACTTCTTGTCTATATATACATGTTGTGATCATGGCCTTAAGGCAATAGATGTAAAGTGAATTGACATTATGATACATATATTTATGAAGTTGTGCCATGAAGGTTATGTATGAAATCCTCAATGCTAACATGATGTTTAAAATGTGTTGATGATAAGGAGTAGAATGTGAATGATCATGCTAGGGATAATGTGTGTTCTACATGATTGATTATATTAAGTACTATTATGGAATGACCCCTACCAATACGACCCCTATATGAGTATATGATCTTATACATGTTAGGAGTACCTATTTAAATGATGAATGTGTTTTATGTCTCCTATGATGAAGGGTGTGTGGTCTAGAATCCCCAAAAGGCTTTATATGTGAGTGGTTCATGACTTGGGGATATTGTAAATGTATTGAGATTCCTTGAAAAGAAGTTTCTTTAAAAAAAATGTTGTTGCTATTATGTCATTTTGAGGACCAATATGTACACACACCCATGCATAACCATGAGTATGATATGTTTATGATGTCAATTGAAATGATAGTTCTCATATGCACCTTTACATCTTCTTATGCATGAAAAGTATATAATTATCAATCTATGAACATGTGTTGCATAAAGGTGTTTATGTGAAAGGTTTTCTCACATATGTACACAAACACATATGAATGTATGGATGAATAAGGTTTATGATAATCTAGTGAACGCGACTCTCATGAAAGGTTTCCTCAATTGTTCTCTAAACTAGACTATGTTATGAATATGGTATGATTATGTGAAAGGACATTCTCACATAATATAGGTTCTATGTGATGTACCGTGGTTTCACGGTATTTCTAATGCTTTTTCCTTAAGTTTAGTGTGTGTCGAAAGCCTTTTGTGTTGATTTTTATGTAAGTTTCTCTTTGTTTGCAGAAAATCTGTCCAAGGATGAACGCGGGAGTTTTTGAGAAAGAAATGCAGAAGAGACCACCTACGGAACCTATGATGGTCCGTCGAGGCTGTGACGGTCCGTAGGTGGCATCGTAGTGAAGGGAGAAGTTGCTGAAGGAAAATGGGGAAGCCTGACTAAGTGTGGGATTACGGAAGTTCATGACGGACCGTCATAGCCACGACGGTCCGTCCTGCTTGTTCGTCGTGATGATCAAAGAAGTAGTCCCAGTACCCAAATTCCAAGAAGTTCAAGTATTTTGGAACGAAGACCCTCGACGGACCGTCATGCTTGAAATGGTCCGTCATACCTGTCCATCGAGGGGATTGAGAAAGCAACAGAAGAATGTGTGAAGTATGGGACGACGGAGGCTATGACGGTCCGTCGTGTCCATGACGGCCCGTCACGTGGTCCGTCGACCCAGACGCGTTTGGATAGATTTTTAGTAAATAGAATCCTTATTTGATTAGATTTTGTTTTTATTATAAATAGTTGGAAAAACCTCATTTTTGGAGTGAGACTTTCTGGATAATTTTTAGTTTTTAGTTTTTCTATTATAGTATTGAACTCTCGATTTTGGGAATTAAGATACTTTTTCGGGAATTGATTGTTGGTGATTTTGTTGATTAATCAAGTTAAATTCTGGGAAACTATTCGTTTTCATAAAAGTAAGTGCATGAATTCTTCCATTAACAATATGAATTGTGTAAGAACATGGGTAACTAAACCTCATAGCTAGGGTTGTGGGAACCATGGGTGAATAACAAGGTAAAAATCTAACTTAAATAACAATTCTAGAGTGGTGTCTTGCATGTATTGATAATTCTTTCGTGTAGAAGTCTTTTTAACGGATGGCCAACATTATAACTCGCCTTAATGCTACTTGCCGGACCAAGGAGGTAGATAATAGGAAAAGAATTATCAACATAGATTTAGTGTAGATTATCTAATAGGCTAGTATTGGTTGGTACGAGTTAATAACTTAGTCAAATACCGAATACGATGTTTAATATGAGGTAAAGATAAGGGTTAGTATAGCAACACACGTAGCCGGACCAAGGTGCGGAGTGAAATTCTCTAGATGCCGGACCAAGGATTTAGAGATACATAACTTATCACTTTACATGCAAGATATCAGGTTAGAATTGTTATAGTTAGATTTACCAAGTTAGGAACCTGTGGGGAACACTAAAGCCCTAGTTACTTTTATAATTTGATTAAACTCCGAAAGCTGAATCTGTTAGTTGTTCATTTTTATTTAGTTAATCATTTTCATTAATTTAGAAATAAAACCCCCCCTTTTTGTCTCTTGTTTTCTCGGAAAATAGTTGGCTAAATAATAGTAATAATAGAATAAAGTTAAGTCTGAACTATTTTCCTTGTGGGATCGATCTCAACCTCATTAGTTGGGTTCTTTACTTGATACGACCGCTTTACTTCTTATTTGAGAAGTAAATTTGAGCGTATCACTATGATGAAAAGTCATTCTCATGTTAGCAACCTTTAAGCTGTATGATATATGAGGAAATTAAGTCCCTAAAGCCTACTTTATAAAATAATGTTAAATAAAGTCTTAAAGATGTTTAAAAAGTGAGTTTGAGCTTAGCACCGAGTGAACATGAAAAATGAGAGTGGGGGCCTCATGTCTAGCAAGTACGGCTTCCCACAAGAGAACCCTCACGTTTAGCAAGTTTGGGTGCCCAACATAGATGTTGTCTCATGAGATGGAAACCTCCACGTCTAGCAAGTTAGGGTTTCTAGTAGCAACCTCCTTGTTCCATAACTATGTGCCCTCGTAGGTCTTAGCTTAGTGGATCCACTTAGATAATTATTATGTAAGTAGGTTCTACCTTGGCAAGTAGTACCCTTTTTTTTGGTGTGCGGATAGAATACCGAATTCCATATAGCTCACATAGTCTATGTCAGTTTTGCCAATATCTCCCAAAATCTAAGAAATGAACAAGATAAGAATGCGAACAATAGTAATTATTTCTTGAAGAGTTACTTAGTGTAGGTAGAACTATGGAACCTACTGGACTTTAAGTGAGGTTATGATTAGGTTCTTTTATGTAATAAGGACTATGGTTCATGTATGTGATATGAATGCATGTTAAGGTTGACTTTACTTATATCAAGACATGAATTATGATTATGCATGTGAATTACACTTGTGGCTTCTTAATGTGTTTGCTTAGTACATGTGGAGATAAGAGACTCCATGTGCACATTGCACAAATAAGCTTGTGAAGGGGTTGTGAGGGTGGTTTATCTATGGTATGAACTAAATAGGTTATGACTAAGATGTAATGAAAGAAAGAGTTCTTAAGAGAACATTAATAAAGTATGTTGGACTTATGCCTAATGTTAAATGCATATGTTGTGACTTATGGAATATAATGTGCCTAGTCTAGGATGACTTCATAGAAGCACTTGGTGTGAATAGTATTATGGGATGCTACTTGCTCATTGCACTAGTGTGACTTGGGGTTGTCTTAGGTGATGGTTCTTATGTGAAGGTTATGTTTATGATGTGCTTATGTCTCTATGAATGTATGTGGTTGGGTTGCTGGAGGTTGTATGAAAGTTCACCCTTGGTGACCTTAAGGTGATACATTGCACAAGTATTACTTAAGGGTTGCTTGAGGTAAAAAGTTAAGGTAAAAAGGGAAGGTAATGTATTGGAGGTATTGAATGTGTCTTAAATGTGATAAATGGATTTATATGTCATTGTAAATGGTTCTATGTCTATTATGATGTATGTGAACTATATTGTGCTTATTGTATCAAATGTTCATGAAGTTTCTCTAAAAAGACATGATGCATGGTTTCCAACTAAATGTCCTCTTTAAAACATGTTTTTGCATGGTTATCATACTTAGTGCATTCTTGTACTAATATCATCCTTCTTCATCTTTTTACACCAAGTGTAGTTGGTGATGGATAAAGGACCTTTCTTAGAATGAAGAGCTTGGATTACTCTTCCCAAGTTGGGTGTGTCCTTAAAGATTCAAGGACCTTTATGTTAAGAATTTCCTTAAGTTCATGTAATAGATTAATAATGTTCTTTTTTTGTATTGTAAGGGTGGTGTCCCAACTACATTGAAGTCGTGTCTAAGATGGCAAGATGAGACTTAGTGTCCTAAATTTGTATTAGTTATTTTTAAATGAGATGACTTTTAGTCTTGTGTAATATTATGAAAAAAGTTTTAAATTTCGCACTATTTCATGTCTATGCGATGAAAGATGTCTAAGGGCTTGTATAAGACCTCTAAGAGGTGGAGTACGCTGTGTTATGACTAGGGGGTGCTCTCAGGTCATGACAGTTGAGGGTTTTTCCTCCATTGCTTCTCCGTTGATGGATTTGACCCAAAAAAAGCTAAGTTTGAGTGGTCGGAGGCTTGTGAGAAAAACTTCCAATAGTTGAAATATACATTTACTTCTGCTTCGATGTTGACCTTACCGGAGGGTACAAATGGTTTTGTGGTATATTGTGATGCCTCTAGAGTTGGGTTGGTATGTGTCCTCATGCAAAACGATAAACTGATTGCCGATGCTTCAAGGCAACTTAAAATACATGAGAAGAGTTATCCTACCCATGACATTGAATTAGCGTTGGTAGTATTTTCCTTGAAAATATGGAGACATTACTTGTATGGGTTCCATGTGGATGTTTTCACTAATCACAAGAGTATTTAATATGTGTTTAGTCAAAAAGACCTGAATCTCCGACAAAGAAGGTGGTTAGAACTTTTGAAGAAATATAACATGAGTTTCCTTTACCATCCCGGCAAAGCCAATTTTGTAGCGGATGCACTTAGTAGACTATCCATGGGTAGTGTGGCTCATGTAGAGGATGAAAAGAAAGAATTTGTTAGTGAGGTGCATAGATTGGCCCAACTAGATGTCCAACTAGTGGATTCCACCAAGGGTGGTGTCATGGTCTGTCACGACCGGAGAGCACCCCCTATCATAACCGGCGTCTTCGTCCTCGAAGAGTTCTTAGACAAGACCTTAGCATTCATCATTGCATATTAGATAGAATAAAAGTGGAAAATTTAAAACTTTTCATTTGTGTTCAACTTCACTTCACATATATCAAAAATAGAAACTAATTTGTCTCACATTGCCACTAAACATAAGAGTATGAACATGGGGACATAGCCTTTACATCATTACAAGTCTTATAATACGAATTACAATATAGTCTTTGAATATGGAAAGTGAAACTAGAATTAGAATCAAGCATCTCCATCCTCGGACTTGAGGATTCACCCACTTGGGAATAACAATCCAAGTTTCTTCAAGAAAGGACTTGAATCACCTCAATGGCCCGAACCTACTCTTTGTGTAGAAAATAGGAGAGATATGGGTTAGTACAAACCACATGTACTAAGATGGAAACATATGCAAGTAAAACATTTGAAAACATGCACAAAGGGGCATTTTATTACTAGCATGCTAAGTTTACTTTGAAAGCCTTTATGCACATTCCAAGAATCATATACAAGTCATATCACAATAACAATATGACATATTCATATTCATGTTCAAGAGCAACGTCATAACAAAACCATAGTCAACGTTTCATGTTTAGAGTCCATTTCACAAGACCTTACTCATAACACCAATCCAAGTCCACTAGTGCAATATGTATGTGAAACCCCATAACCCCGCATGAACTAAGTAAACTAACAACGAGATCACAAACATTGTCTTTTATCTCATACATCATCATAATAAGTGTAGTCAATATCATGCATAACAATTTAGACAAACATCATGAATATCAAGTGAAATCAACATCATATGAGACCAACATCATACATATCATATATATATAAAGAACCACCCTAGAATTCCCCTCAAGGTCCACTTGTGCAATGTATAGATAAAGTCTCATACCCTTACCTACACTAAGCAACACCTCTTAAGTAGTTCTAGCTAGTGTTTGTCTTATTACTTTCATTTATTCATTTTAACATTCGGGAAACTTTAATATAACCGACATAGACCATGTGAGCTAACATGGAATTCAGTGTCATCCCCTCACACAGAAAGGAGGGTGTCCTACTTACCAAGGTTAGACATATACATTCATATAGAATCTAGGTGGATCCACTAGCTAAAGTTCCTATGGCGGCACATAGTTAAGGAACTAGGAGGTTGTTAAACTAGAAACCCTCTTTATGATACTTTGCATTGTAGTTTTCACCTCATAAGAGAACATAGTGTGAACCTCCCTTCCTTTGTGAAGGAACACCTCCCAATGTCAAGTTCACCCGGTGCTAAGCTAAATTCCCTTTTTTTGAAGTATCTGTAAGTGTTCCTCAACATTAATTCATAAGATAGGTCTTAGGATTTTAAACCTACATATAACATGTTCATAGCTCATAGGTTTTAAGATGAGAAAGTCATTTCATCACAACCCAACTTCAAGTGAGAACATTACTTCATAGCATAGTCATAAGATGTACATGGGAATTACCTTTAACCCCTCATAATTGCACATGTATCATCATCTCACAACCAACATATTCATAGCATGTTCATACACTCATAATTTCATCATTCATACTTCAATTAATCAACATTACTAGGAGTGACAAACGAGCGAGTCGAGTCGAATATGAGTCGATCAAAAAATGAGTTAAATAAAAATGGGTAAGTTACCCGACTCGACTCATATTTTAAATGGGTAAAATGGGTATACCCAATGGATAATATGGGTAACCATATTACCCGTATTATATTAGAGATTTTGTGAAAAGCTTTAAAAAAAAAATATCACTTAACTCCACCCCCATTCCCCACACCCCATCCCGAAAAAAATTAACAAATATTTTTAAAAAAAATTACCACCCCATCCCCCTACCAGCCACCCCAACACCCACTACCAGCCCCACCACCCCCAGCCCCTACCCCTACCAGCCCCTACCCCACCCCCATCCAAAAAGAAAACATTAAACTTTTTATAAAAAATTCATTAATTGTTTTTTTAGAAAATTTTAAAAAATATTACCCACACACACACACACACACACACACACCATCCCAAAAAAAAAATTAACAAAATTTTTAATTTTTTTTGAATTTTTTTTATCACCCCACCCCCTTACCCCCTACCACCCCTATCCCAAATTAAATGTAAAAAAAATCAAACTTTTTCTAGATTTTTTTTTTAAAAAAAAAAAAAACTTTCTTACTAACCCTTTATCACTTTTTTTTTTGTTTGCTCTTACCCATTTTATCTACTTAACTACCCATTTTTTAAATGGGTAATATGAGTATTACTCATTTTTTTACCAATTTTCAAATGATTTGGATACCCAATTCATTTAATATGGGTAATATGAATGGATACCCATATTATTTACCCATTTTGCCACCCCTTAACATTACCAAAGATAAACCAACAATACTACGATATAATGTTCATGATCTTAAAGATCTTACCACTGGCCTCCAAAAACCCTTTCAAGAATTCATCCCAAAACAATGATATTTACCCATCAAATAAATTATCATCATCATACAATAGTCAATTATACAAGAACATACTCAACATAATTCAAGAGTTAGGGTTAGGGGAAGAGGGACATTCATGGGTTCTTAAGGAATTAGGTGATGACCCAAACAATACATAATATAAGGCAATTAATGAAAAAATAACACAATTAACACCAATATAACAATTGATATGTTCCTCATCTTCAACCAATTCACCAAACAAGATCCAAGATTTATGAAATTGGGGAAGAACATGGGTCCAAGGGAATTTCAAGTGAACAACAACAATTACCCATCATTATACACTTAGACAACCCTAAGTAATCATAATTCATCATAATTGATTCATAATTTTGGTTTTAAAAGAAGACCCATGTGTAGAGAAAATCCCTTGATTTTTGGGGGATTATGAAAACATCTTTGAAGGGACCTCTTGGGGAAAGAAATTCCAAGAGTGAAAGAATTCATAACTTAACGAAGGCTTAGCCACGAAATTGAGTAGAAAACTTGGAGAATTGATCTTCCTCTTGGAGCTTCAATGTTCTTCAATGGAGGTTTGGGTAGAGAGAGAATTTAGAGAGAAGTGAGAGCAATTGGATTTTCAATTTGGGGACTTATTTTGGATAGGTAAAAGTGGGTTAAAACTGAACTAAAATCAATATATGCTCATCTCCTAAAATACCCAAAATGCCCCTCAATTATTTGGACCTTTTAATTAAGTCAAACTTGACTTTAATTTTTGGAATTTTCGTCACAATACAAGTTCGCGTGACGGAGGTGTGCCCTAAAGTTTCTGGAAATTAATTTTGGGACAAAAGAGTCTGTGATGCGGACCAACATTTGGTCCTTGGTGGATCCAGTCTGCGACACAGACATGCTCCTCCCATGCTTTGTGCTCGCTGCCTTGGGTGGTCCTTGGGGGCGCACCTAGACGTTTTTACCCTTAAAATATTATTTGGCCTATTTAAAGTATTTTTACAAGTTTTATTCTTCATACATACTCACAAATCTTCATAAAGCCTAATAACGCCTACTAGTTCAATTTCACTAGTTTCTGGACGTCATGGTCATTTCTTGATGTTTTGGCTCTAATACTTCCAAATCAAGTTAATTACATTAGTTTAGGCCAGGAAACAACATTTAAACCATTATTTATTAGGTGAGGCTCTAACCTAGGTCATTGGATTTTCAAGGTATAACATGGTCCATAATGGTTTTGAATCGTCTTTTGTGATGAATGTGAAGTCTATGCAAGATCTCGATCATATATTAGTTGAGTTGAAAGAGTCAATACTCAAGAAGTCCATTAAGTCTTTCTCCCAAGGGAGAGATGGGGTACTTAGGTACCAAGGTCGATTATGTGTTCCGAATGTTGATGGGTTGAGGGAACAAATTCTAGAGGAAGCTCATAGTTCTCGGTATTCTATTCATTCGAGAGCCACCAAGATGTACCATTATCTACGAGAAGTCTATTGGTGGAATGGTATGAAAAGATACATTGCGGGATTTATAGCCAAATGTCCTAATTATCAACAAGTTAAGGTTGAGCATCAAAGGTCCCAAAATATAAGTATTCCCACTTGGAAGTGGAAAGTTTTGAATATGGACTTTAATGTGGGATTGCCTCGCACTCAAAGGCAACATGATTCTATTTGGGTCATTACATATAGGATGAAAAAATCAGTCCACTTCATTCCCGTCAAGGTTTCTCATTCAGCGAAAGACTATGTCAAGTTGTATATAAATGAGATAGTGAAGTTGCATGGGGTCTCTTTGTCTATTATTTCAGATTGGGATACTCAATTTACTTCACACTTTTGCAAGTTATTCCAAAAAGGACTTGGTACAAATGTCAAATATATCATGACCTTTCATCCCAAATCGATGGTCAAGTGGAGCGTACCATCCAAAGATTGGAGGATATGTTGAGGGCATGTGTTATGGACTTCAAAGGTAATTGGAATGACCACTTGCCATTAATACAATTTGCCTACAATGATAGTTATCATTCTAGTATCGGCATGGCTCTCTTTGAAGCCTTGTATATTAGAAGATGTAGGTATCTAAATGGTTGGTCTGAGGTAGGTAAAATCGCTCCTATTGTTCCCGAAATGGTTTATGAAGCCATTGAAAAAGTTTACCTCATTAGAGAGAGGTTGAGAATGACTCAAAGTAGACAAAAGTCTTATGCCAATGCGAGGAAGGATCTATAATTTGAAGTGAATGATTGGGTCTATTTGAAAATCTTACCCATGAAGGGTGTGATGAGTTTTGTCAAGAAAGGGAAACATAGTCCCCGGTATGTAGGCCTACAAATTTTCAACATATTGGAAAGGTTTCGTGTGAGTTGGATTTTCCAAACGAGTTGGCTCCAATTCATCCGGTATTTCATGTTTTTATGCTTAAGAAATGTATTGGAGATTTGGTGTCCATTATTCCCCTAAAAGGGTTTGGAGTTGACGAAAGTCTTTCCTATGAGAGGTTCTGGTATAGATCCTAGACCGGAAAGTCAAGAGGTTGAGAAACAAGGAATAGCTTCTGTGAAAGTTTTATAGAGAAATAATTTAGTTGAAGGTGCTACTTGGGAGGTCGAGGTTGATATAAAGTCCCCATATCCTCATCTCTTTCCTTCTACTCCTATTTAAGCTTGAGGTAAGTAGTTTCTCTCGAGTTTTAGAGTTGGGAGTCATGTGTTTAATTTAAGTTTTACATGATTTCCTTATGTTATGCATGTTCTTAAGAAAGCCATGTTTAGTAAGAAAATGAGTTTTCATGATTTATGTTCCTCATGTTGTTGTGCATTTAGTATAAGTTGCAATTTGACTTCATGAGATGAGTTGATAGAAAGCCATGTTTAGTCAACATGTTTTAGTATGCTTTTGAGAGAAATTGCATATGGGCTCCATGATATTATGTTGAGCATGCTTCTAGTTGGAGAAGGTAGTTCCTACTATAATTATGAAATATGATAAGTTGTTAAATGTAGTTCCTACTTTCTTATGATGCATTGATTATGTTAAGTTGGAGTTGATGTTGCCTCTTTCGAATTGTGCATTATTTCGATGTATCATACATGATGGGCTTCTAGTCTTAAGTCTTTATTTCCGTAATGTGTCTAGATCATCAATCAAGTATGAATGTTTCCAATGGGGAGATATTGTAACACTCCGGAAATTGGTAGCTAAAAACTAGAGCTAAAGGTTTGAGGGTTAGATGTGTTGATGGAATGTGATATATGGTCCTTGAAAGGCAAAGTATGAGGGTTATGCATGATTATGATATCTATGTATATGCTTTTAGAACACTTTAAGAGTAACGTGAATATGAGTATGATCTAGTTTTTGTGTTATTCGATGATTATACTCATGTACACATTTATGTATGAGTATGGCATGACGTAAGAGGTGTTCTCACAATCTGATGATTCTAGGGTTGAAAGGGTATTCTCACATATTTAATCTATAAACTATAGTATGAACCTCACATATTTAATCTATAAACTATAGTATGAACTATGTTGGATTGAGTCTCAAAACATTCTTCTATGAATATGAACTTGAGTCAAGATTTAAATATGTAATCTATGGGAATTAATGCTTAGCACCGAGTGAATATGAATTTGAGATGAAAGCTTTTACACTAGTTGAGTTCGGCTTTCCAAATGGGTTCCTTCTACCTTAGTAGAGTCCGGATTCCCAAAAGTATGTATCTCATGAGATGGAAACCTTCTACCATAGTTGAGTTCGGATTTCTAGTAGCAATCTCCTTATTCCATGACTATGTGCCCGCACAGGTCTTTAGCTAATGGATCCACCTAAGTTAAGAGTTGGTTCTACCTTAGGCAAGTTGAATAACCCCTTTTTGAGTGTTGGGTGGAACCGGATTCCATGTTATCTCACATGGTCTATGTCTGTTAAGGCTTATTTCCCACTAGTACAAGAATATGAAATATGAACTATGGTTACTTAAGGAGTTGTACTTAGTATGTGTGAGATTATGGGATCTTACTCATGCATTGCAGAAGTATGCTTTTAGGGTATCTATGACATGTTCCTTTTATGATATGATGATCTATGAGTTGACTATGCTTATGACTTATGCTTTTCAACTATCTTCAAAATGATGATTTAACTTAGTAAATTGAATGCATGTTTCCAAGGATTTTGTGCATGACTATCATACTTAGATCATTTTTGTACTAACCCATAGTTTCCTAGATTTTTACCAAGTGTAGGGTCCGGTTCTCAAGATGGTCCCCATTGTGGCTAGACTTTTGAATTGATCATTTCTCCTTGCTTGTTGGTGAGTCTTCATGGTTCGATGACAGATATCTTCATTTAGTAGTTTCATTCTTGTAATTTAATTTTCGGATTATGTTGTTTGGGCTATGAGTCTATTTGAATCCAAAATTGTAATAGATGGCTGACTGAGACACGTCTAAACTTTGGCTTTCCTTTATAAAGATTTTTGGACTTAGATGCATTTTTACTCTTATTGTTCTAATGCTTTATGTTATGATATGCTAAGTGACTTACATGGTGCCTTTCGGGGTTCTACGTGTGTTATAACTTCTAGGGGGTACCCTTGGGTCATGACAAAGTTGGTTCTCCTTTTTATTTTTTTGAAACCTCTTCTCTCGTCCCTTCGCTTTTTGTTTAGTGGAAGACTTCTGGTACTGTTACCTAAGCTTGGTTATATTGTTGGGCTCGAGGTCATATGCGAGGAACAATTGGAATCCATGTAATAATATTTCCTTTAGTAGTGATTTTTGATTGGTTACATGGTTATTTGACTTGAGTGTCTTGTTTGGATATTGTTGATGGCATGAATTGCAATTTTTGTTCATTCTCACACATTTCATGGTACGACCCCAGTTCATTGGAATATTTATCATTTATAATGAAACACTATTTTAATCGACTTTTATCCTAAACTAGTTTTAATGGGAGTCGTACTACCTGGATGACTTTATTTACTAGTGTTTGAGTTTATGAGGCATTGGGGACATGCTCCTTTTCTATTTGAGATCATAGAGGCATTTAGGATTTACTTAGTTTTTACTTGACTAGATGGCGCTTCGATACACTTTTTTTGCATGATAATGGCTACTTTGAGATACGCCCCCAAGTCATTCTTACTAGCTAGTTGGCTTACGTTTTAAGGAGTGGACTGTCTAAATAGGCGGCCTTGATATATTCAGATCCTCTTCGGAGTTGACACGACCCGAGTCGTTCTTACTAGTTGGGCTGAGAGTGGACTGTATAGTTGGGAAGCCTAGAATGATTTTTCACTCTTACTAGTTAGGGTGAGAGTTTACTGTGGATAAGGCTACTTGGCTGGGAGCTCGAGTTTCATGGTACCTCTCTGATGGTCATATTGCATCATCTACACTCATATGCATTATTATCACTAATATGCTTATTTGTTAATTGTACCATCGATTTATGGGTTTTTTTGTGGGTTATGTTTGTTGTTTGTACCCTCCGAACTTTCCGGTTAGGTTATTGTTTGACTATATTATGTTCTCTTTTATCTCTTTCTTTGTTAGTTGTTAGGATTGACTTTAGAGTTGTGGTTGTGGGTCCCTGTGGCCCTAAGTGGTTGACTTTGTTTCTTAGTTGTTTACGAGTAGGTTGTTGGCTTGTGGTCCAAGTACATTCTTGACTCAGCTTTTTACCTCTTGTACCTTGTCTCTATTCTATTTTGCATGTTTACTTTAGCATCCCCTATTTAGTTATTTGTGAAACATTTTTATTGTTACTTGTTGTTTATTCTTGTGTTATCTTTGAGCTTAGTCAGTCGATGCCTACTAAGTACCATTTTTGTACTCATACTACGCTTCTGATTCCTACAAATTCTAGTTTGAGTTATCATCATTGCTTTATTCATGTGGGGAGTGGTAGATTTGCACTCATTTGAAGCATATTTAGCTCAATAATTAGTGTCCTTAATGCCTAATTATGTCATATTCTTATTATATTTTGATGATTTGCAGCAATTAAGGCTAATACACAAAGCAAGGATGAATGTTTGAAAGAATGGACAAAAATGTAAAAAAAAATAATGCAAACTATACATTAATGATCACCAAACAAGAAAAGTGGATCTCCTAGTGAGCATGACCTCGCCCAAAGTGATAGTGCACAACACTTGTGTTTATCAAGACAAGTCGTCGAACTCCAAAAGAAAAGTTGATTTGTTGAATGAGAAAAATGACCTCGTTGACCATCGCCGAAAGTGGAAATGCAAGGAGAAAAATTGAAGGCTTGAAAGGTAAACTAAGGTGATACTTGGCGATACCCCGAATATTAAAGGCAGACTCAAACGAGCTCGCCGATTAATGTTCAAACATTTGAAGCCTAAAGCAAGACAAGAAGAGCTGAAGCATAATCAGGAAGCCTGACTAACATTATTAAAAGGGTAGCATGTTGAGTTATAGGCAACATTTTCGGAAGCTATAAATAGCCCAAAGAAGAGAAAAAAAATAGTGAGTTAAGAAAGCAAAAAAGAAACTTTCACATTGAGAGTTGAAAACAATGAAGGAATTTATGAATATTCTAGAGAGAAACACTTTACTTTGTGAAGAACACTTTCTAGTTTTTGGGTTTTTTCAACTTTGCTCTTGAAATTGACAAATTGAAGTTGAATTCAAAGTGAGTTTTCTTGTAATTGCTTAGTTTCATATTACACATGGCTTCTTTCATGGAAGGTATAATTTCTTTACTTTTTGTGGTGGGTGGATAAAACTCCAAGATATAGGGGTAGAATTATGGGGTTGGGTGTTGATTTAATGTAGTGGGTATTGTGTTATGCTATTTTTTGCTGCTATTCATTACATGAATTTGGGTTAATTAGCATGGGGTTAACTTATGGGTTAAGGTTCAAACTTAATTCCTATTTTCGATCTCTGGTTAACACTCGAAAGAAATTTATTGGACTAGGTAATTAGTATGATACTAGCAATTTAGGTTTGATGTATTTAACTTTCTTGAAAAAGGGGTTATGGTCGAATCCATCTGCCCTATTTCTATATCGAAAGAGAGAATAAAGCAAGGTATTTGTATGTTTACATTGAAATATAAATGAGATCGAAAGGAGATTCTATGCAAGGATGCTATGAGATCGAAAGAAGATTAGCTTCATTGAAGATGACCTAGTCTATTCATGAATGTTGATCACTATAGAGCAACACAATTACCCTTATGTGACGTTGATTTCTGATCCCCGCACCCCTAGATTACTTATTCTTTCTTGAATTTTTTGTAATTTTAGTTTAATTGTGACCATTGATAATCAAATCCTTTTATTAAATTGGTCAAATCATCCACCCACTTATTATTACTATTACAAATGGATGATTTTACAATCCAAACTTCTTAACTAAATTATCTACGATATATCATTTCATGTGGGATTCGACCTCGACTCTTCAATAGGTATTTTTATTAACAACGAGCGTTGCCTATTTTAATTGGTTTTAAATATTACATTTTAGTGTTATCATTGTGTAGAGAAGCTTGGAGTTTGGAGACTAGGGTGAGCTCCTAGTGTTCGGAGTTGTCGGTTTCCATCTACTGTCTGTTAGGCATATTCTTTATAATGTATTAAGAGACATCTTGTGCTTATATTGTATTTGTAAAATCCATGTACTCTTATTTTGGATTATATGTTCTCAACTACTATTTGATGCCAAAGAAGGTTTCTATTTTGTATCTCTATATTGTTTACCATTTCTTCGCTTGTTTTGAACTTTATGCTTCTTGTTGTTGCTTTCCATTTAATAGTTTGTTGCTTATGGATTCGAACTAAGGGTTATGTTTACCTCCATCATGAAATGACAAAATCGGGTCATGACAAGTATTCCGGATCTTGGATGCGTACGAATACTTTAGTGATCTTTTTTTCAGACATTGGAGATTTAACTCAAGCGGACTTTTTTCTCCACATGTATGCATGCCAACAATAGTTTTTGGTGGAGTTTTGCTTTGTATTTTCCAAAGATTATCTGTCTAGAATGATCTCTATGTTATAACCAGATCTCTCAATAACTTCTTTAGCTAAAGCATTGCTTCATGTTTTGGGAGGTGAACCATTCCAAGGCCTCCTCGTTCAAACTTTGACTAAAGAGTTAGGAAGGTGAATTGCATTGAGATAAGGTCTTTTTGTTTCTCTCTTAATCTTTGTTGATGCGAATAGATATGTAGCCTCAAATCTTTCTAGTACTAAAGGTACAAAAATAAAAAAAATTCAAACACATGGGTCTGACCTTGAAAGGCCACCTATCTATCTTACAATTAATACTTCATTACAAGAAAATTGAAAACAAACAATAAGAAAAACTTCTAAAAACACGTACTATGCTTTTCATAAGAGTTTTTTTCCAAACTCACGAATCTCATTCTTAGTTTGACTCTTCACTGGTATCCAAGAGGTCACTCAAGATGGATATATTACTTGTTGATCAAGCATTCCAAATCAAATGGGATGTGAGACACTTCTCGATGTCGTGACCCTTGGTGTCACGGTAGGGACAAATTTCATTGTCTTCACGCTAGAGGGCAAAGGCTATTTTTTCCTTCCTTTTGGAAGGGGTTAGTATGTTCCTTTGAACTATCTTGTAATAGATGTTCAAATACAACATCGCAAAATTTGTGAAGTTATAAGAGTGGATTAAAATGTCCTTCGTGATTGGGATGTCAAGTTCCACTTCATCGCAAGCAAGAATGGTGTAAGGGCCCAACTTGTGAATGATTCTTCTGTTGTTGACCATGCCAAGAATTATAGTCTTCATCTCCATGCATACGCCCGTAGTGTGACCTTTCTGATTTTTATGGTTCGCATACTTCTCGTGTGGATCTTTAGGTTCAATGTTATAGCTAGATCCTTTAATGGGATGTAAGGTGACTATAGCACAAAGGGTTTCATGAATGGTAGCACATGAAATGACTTTGGAACCCAGGTTATAGTCCCGAAAATAAACCTAAAGGGTGATTTCACAATTTAGGAAAGATTCCAATGTTGTAGCATGCACCGATTTCAAACATAATATCAACTTATTTTAGCATTCGACAGGTTGACCTCATTATTGATCAACAAGGTTGAATTTTTTTATCATGGTCTCCCGTCCTATAATCCCCTCTCACCATTGACAACCTAACTACATCGTTGAACGAGTATAGGCATCAACCAATAGTGGAGCATTACTCTATCATTTTGTACATTGACCAAACAAGGTATATAGGTGTATTCCTATCCTATACATGAAACGCTCTAAGTTTTACCCTTAAATGAACACGTTTCTCACACTCCTTGGTGTATCCCTCGATTCGTCTTCGGAGTTCAAGAGCAGACAGTGAATTTATTTTAATGTTGATTAGTCATCAAAATAGTAACACTAGAATGCAAGCATAAATAATAAGAAAACTCGTCTCATGCTAGAAATAAATAATATTATTTCATCAATCGTAGCTACGACCATAGAATAAGGGAATTTATCTACTCGTAGTATGAATCATCATCATATAATGTTTAAAGATCATTTAATTGTTTTTACCAAAACAAAAGAGTAGAAGAAAAGCCCTAGAGTTTGTCAGCGAAATCACCTAAATCGTGTTCTAGCATTTTTCAAAAATTGAATCTTCATAAAAATAATACAGTTGGGCTATTTATAGTCTTAAATAAACTACGCGATCAATTTCTGGGTCGAAGTACGCTATGCAGACTTCTTTCCTCACTTCACATTTTGAAGAATTCAATTTTCCTCCGCGACGCACCTTCATCGCACACTTCACTATTTTGTGAAATTCGTTTGCCACAATTATCTCCCAGCTCCCTGACATAGAGGTGCTCCCATAAAGTGTCTTGTACCAGCTTCTTCGCCAGTATTCCTTAGCAACTTTGACTTTTATTTTCTCACATTTTTAGAGGTTTAATTTTTTGCCCATTTTCCTTGCTTTTCACTCTACAAACACCTAATCATATTGGTTAGAGGAAACACAATCAATTAACTCTAAAATTGCACTTCAAACTAGGAATTTAATCTCGAACTTGGTTGTATATATGGAATAAATTGGTAATTAGGTGCATAAATACGCCTAAGATCAGTACCTCTTAGGTCTCTACAACTTCAATGTTTTGATATTTTCCCCATATTGTCATGAAGTTAAACCTTTCATTGAGATAAATGAGTAAGTCTATAGGATTTGGTAATGGAATTTAGATTTGATTGAGAAACTCAAGACTCAGAGAGTATTTTGGAAGAACTTTGATAGTGACTTGCTTTTTGTGCTTATGAGGATTATTTTTTTTAGAAAAAATTCAAAAAAAGGGTGGGCTAGAATGTCCTTATTCAAAGCAACATATTCACATAAAAAGTTATAACACGTCGCTTACTAACAATTATTGTGCTTTCTAAATCAATATGTAGTCCCCTAAGGAATTGAATGATATGTATGCCTTTTAAGCCAATCCATTATCCCCAATATACTTTAATTAATAAAATCCAAAATATGTTTGAAAAATTATCATAATGAGGAGGAATAAGACATAAGTACCCCCCTACACTATGACCAAAATCTCAGAGACACGCCTTAACTGAATTAAGGTCCTATTACCCCCCAAACTAATTTGTTTTGTAATTTTATACACCTTTTGGTAATGTGGAACACTCCATGGATCCATGTAGTTGAAGCGCATGGTAAATGTTTGGATGTCACGTAAGCTAAAAAAGTAAATAAAATTACAAAAAAAAATGGATTCAGGGATAATAGGACCCTAGTTTAGTTAAGGTGTGTCTCGTGGATTTTGGTCATAGTATAGGGGCTACTTGTGACTTATCTCGTGACTTATATCATAAGGATACAACTTTACAAACACAAATAACAAAACAAAGTTTAAATAAAAGTGATCTCACATAAGGGATGATGACAAACTTCAAATCGCCCTTGGTCCTCAATCAATTTTTCCTCTTTTATGGCATCAATTTCTTGCCAAATGAAATATTTGTGCGTCCAAAAATGATCTTCTTCTAGTTGATCTCTTTCTTCATACGAAGTCCTCCCTATGGTTTGGATCTGTAGTTCCATGTGATCATCTTATTCAGTCATGCATTCCCTCGCCTTTCCTAGTTTCCTTAGTTGGGCTATGACCTTTGCATTCTCTAAGTATCGGTGTTAATGGGACAACTCATTTTCTTCATACCTTTTTTGAGGCGGGTGGAGTAGAACTTGATGCTCAGTGTAAATGTCTTTGATACAATGAGGGACCTTTGGGTCGGGCTTGATGGTTCCAGCGAGATTATTCTTCAACCATTCCTTGTACGCACCACTGCATTCGCTTCAAAATCAATTTGAAGACAGGTCACCAATAACCTTTTGAGTTTTCCATTCTCGAATGATCATTCTAGAAAAAATGACTTGGCAATTCTTGTGGTCCGTTGCAAATTTCTTCATATCTCAAGTTTGAAGAAGAACTTATTTACCTCCTAATTACATCAGAGCTCGAGAGGGATCATAAGATCAGGTCCCTATAAATCTAGTGAATACCAAGAAAAGGATTTCTTCACCTAGAAGTACGATTTCTCATATAACAAGATCATCAATTGCCCTTTGCAATTTTTCATCTCTTAACCCCTCAAACCTTGGAAACCAAAATTCTTGACCCTCCCTTTTCTTTAAATGGTTAAGATATATTCACATAATATGAAATGAAAACTGGTTTTTTAAAACTTTGGGATTTTGGTTATTTTGGCTTATGCACTTTAAGAAAGTCTTTCATCATCTACCACAGTATTAGGTTGCAACCTTGAAAGAAGCGCATTACAATTTGAGACTTATCCAAAGCTCTATAAATATCGGAAACAATCATAAGCGCCAAAGTGCAATATTTGATCGTCAATCCCATGTTTACCCCACAAAAAAGGGCATAAGTGGCCATTACCACACTCAGATGGATAGTGGCCTAAAGAAAATACCATGGACCCAAGAAAGCATACCACAAAATCCAAAGCATATTTCTTTCAAAATTTCCTTAGAAGTAAACTCTTATTTGAATATCTTGAAGGCCCTTGCACTTCCAAATCAACAATAAAGCCTGCGAAGTGGAATGTTTGGTCTGGGAGCTTATCCATCCATTCGACTTTGACAAGTGCAAATATTTCCTTGATTTTGTTGAAGTCGCATGATTTAGGAATCAAGAGATCACAATTGGGCATCTTATTCATTTCATTGAACATGCCTACACTTTCATAACTTGCAAGAACTTCTTCAATAGTTGAAGTCATCTCCACCTCCCCAAAATGGAACACTATATTTTCACTATTCAAAACTTTACCATTGTTCAAATCATATTCGGCCAGTCTTCCATTTTCAATAAGTAGGGGAGATAACCTATGTGCTTTTCGACTTCTTTTTTTTGCCTTATTAACTCATAAATTACAACCATACTTGGAAATAGGGGTGAGGTTGAATCACCATTCGGGTACTCAAAGGTTCGTACACTTGAGTCATCCACAAAAGCAAAAAAGGGTTAAGTCACTTGCCCCAATTGAAAGTGGATTGTTTAAATTGACATACACTTTCAGTAATGACCTACACAAGAAAATTTCATAAAATTATCATTTTACCCCTTCAAATAGTTGCCTTGAGTCATTTTCGATCAGTTGGTGACGTTGATTTGAGAATTTTAAAGTATTTGATTACTATGGATATTTCATTAATGGATATTTATTAAATTATTTATTTATTTAGTTAGTTGGTGGTTAATGGGCCAAGTTCATAATTCATTTAAAACCATACGTTAGTACGATTTGTCACTTTTAGTACGTAATTAATTTAGAAAAGAAAAAAAAGTGGATAAGAAACTTACATCCGGCGTCAACACGAAGTGGAATCGTCTTCAGGTGAAGGTTTAAAAATTACCAAATTTCGTTCAATACAAAGCATTGTAACTTGGAGTTGGAGGATCGTGAGTATTGATTATCAGGGGCGGACCCGTGAAGGTTAGGGGGGTCACCCGAACCCCCTCGTCAAAAAATTACACTATATATAAGGTCTATTTTTGATTTTATGCGTACATATATTAAAATGAACCCCCACAAAACAAAAGAAAAGTATGGCTCAGCGGCTAAAGGGTTCAACTTTGATTGAGATGGTTCGGGTTTGATTCCCGCTTGCAACATTTTTCCACTTATTTTTTTTCCTTGAAAGACTGAATGAGATCTTGTTTTGGGCTCAAATCCAACTCCAATCATTGTTTTTGGAAGGCTAAATGGGCTCTCGTTTCGGGCTCAAATACTAACTCAATGAAATGCCTCATTATTTTTTGTTCAGTGTAAAACTTTATTATTTTTGTTATCATGATTTTTCTCCCTATGTTATTTTTTTCTCAATTTATCTTTGTTTAAATTTATTAGATATATTTTAGATACTTTTATCATTTATTCTTCTTATTTATACTTCTCATTTTATTTCTACATAAGTCTCTCTCCATGTACTAACAATGAATTATTATTAAATTTGAAATTGATTTACAAAAAATATAATATATCAAAATATTGAAATAAAGTTAATTGAATGAAGAAAGATAAAAGTCGCGAATAATCTTTTAATAAAATCTAATTAATTGATTTCTCCCCTTAATTTTATAGTATTTTTTTCTTATCTTTTTCAATTCGATTTTATAAAGATGAAAACTAAGTTAAATTTGTTTGTTCTATTCATCATTAGTTTTTTATGAATGACTAACCTAGTAAATTGAATTAAATGAACTAAAATCAACAATGTGAATTTTGTATATATATATATTAGTGGTTGAATTATAAAAATATATATATATAGTAGAACACTGCAATATAAAATAGAAAAAAAAATACAAGAAATATTTTTTTAAAAAGCTCGATGAAATAGGATAAAAGTAAAAAAAAAAAACTAAACGTGGCATGACAAGGCAAGTTAAACTTATTGGATTCAGATTACTAGTTTCCTCCTATGTCGTTCAGTTTTTTATCTTGTAATTTTCAGATGTTTACTTATTTATATTTCGAATCCTATTCACAAAAATCTTAGATTCGCCACTATTTATTATAGTGTAAGTGTAGATGCAATTGGACTAAGCTTTTCTAGTTGATGGGTAATTAAATAGTTGGAGGGAAAATCGTATAATTAGTGGGTTAGGTAATGATGAATTATGATTGCTTGATAGTGAGGTGATAAGGCATTAATTCATCCTTTCTTTGAGAAGCCATTTGGCCGTTTCATTTGCCTAGTATGCCAAGCATGTCAAGCTTTATGTAAGGTATCGTTATGCATTGATGGCTTCTGATAATTTAAGTTCTAAATTTCTTTTTGAAACATTAGATGAATGTAATTGAATATTAGATATATTGTATTATACGAATTTTATCAAATTTACAATATTCGAAAGAACTGAGACTTAATTCTAGGCTTAAAATTTAGGAATATGATACTTGACATATTACTTGGCATCAAGATTTAGGAACTTGATTATAAATTTGGGTGATTTTTTGGGTCTAGGCTAGATATATAATAATATGGATGTTGTTAGTTTCAAAATCTTATTGTGATTGTTTATTTGAATAGATCTCATTGATTTGGAATCCCAACAAAAGGGGAAGGCTCAAGTCCTGAGTAATTGTTCAATTATTTTAGGCAAGTATATTTCTTGACCCCTTGTTAAGGATATAAAATCGAGTATTTCCTTGTTGTATGTGTTGGGGAGTAATGGGACTTGGTGATGGGTTCACTTGTTCATATTGAATGATCCTAATGAGAAAAAAGAGTAATAAAAGTCAGCTTAATTATATATTGTTGTGTGGTGTGTTGAGGATGATTGAAAAGATATATTGATTCATTATTGATGTTGAATGTTATTGTAAATTGTTCATTGATATGAAAATGGTAATCTCCTTATGTAACACCTCGAATTTCATAAAAGGGAAAGATTGCATAAATTTTGACTACTGGTTCAGGTCTACAAAACCAATCTACAATTCATAGAACTTTCTACGGATCGTAGACCAGTCTCATTGAAAGGAGGAAAATAATTTTGAAAATCAAGTTCCAAGACTTCATTTGACGATCGACTAGGACGGTGCGTTGAGTGATCTACGGGTCATAGATGACTTCCGTAGAAGCAATTTGCACTTGGTAAAATTTTAATGTCCAAGTTGATTTCAATGGTTAGGGTCTACATACCGTAGAAGGGTTCCTTCAAAAGTTGGGTATTCTTAAGGTCCTGATACTTGGTCTACTATTGAGCAGTACGGGCCGTAGAAGGTCTGACTTGTTGATCCGTTTGACATTTTATTTTAGGGGCTTTTGGGTATTTTTATAAATATTTTAAACCTACACTATGTTGTTTTGGCTTTTACCCTAAGCTCTATAGAAAGCTTTTAAGTCCTATATCTGCCAATTTTAAACCTATTTTACTATTTCCCCAAAACTCAACCAAATTCATTCTCCCAAATTCACTCTCTGCCTAAAGAAGAAGAAGCTAGGGTTCACTCCAAAGTCTTCAATTCACCATTCATCTTGGGCTTTGAGTAGCAAGGTATGTGAGTATTCACCCATGAATTTCATTCCTCCATAGGGTCCCTAAGGTTTTTTATTTCAGTTGATCATATTATGGTTCTTATTAATTCTTTATGGGTTTCATTTAATTATGATTTTTATTGTTTATTAAGTCTTGTAATATGATTTAACGTTATTAAATGATATTTATTTGGAATTATATGGACCTATGCATGATTCATGATTTTCAACTATGAACTATGATTTTTTGAAGATTATGCATGTCTTATGAAAATAATATTTATGATGATAGGGTGATTTTAGATGAGAGTATAAATATTGATGTGAAAAGTTCTTTCACATACAAATATGATTATGATTGTGAAAGATATTTATGACATATGGTTTCACATTGGTGGAAGGTTTTCTCAACCATGTTTAATTTTACTTTAAGGAGTTATTCTATGTTTTAATATTTATGATATTGATTTTTATTAATCATTGTCTTTCCTATGTTATAATGATATTTGACTTTTTATATATTCAGTTGGGATTTAGACTTAGCATCGAGAGGGCTTTGAGGTGGAGGCTCAAATATGGTAGTCTTTAATAGCAACATTTAGTCCCTAACTACTAGCGCCGTAGGATTGTCTTAAATCACCTAGTAAGTGAATCCACTTTAGCAAAAAATGATGTGTATGGGTTATACCTTGGAGAGTAGAATCTAATTCTTTCGGTATGAGGGATATACCAGATTCCATGACATATCTCTAATGATCTCATTGTTGGTTAAAGCTAATATACCACAAAAATGATTATGTTTCTTAAAAAGCATTCTTATGTCTCATATTTCAAATGCATTAATCATATCTGAGATTTATATGTTGTTGCTTCTAGAAGCTTTTAAATGTTCAAATGTTGGTCATGCATTACATGTTTTAAGATATTCATGCTACCATGCCTATTTTATGTATATTGCCCCAAACTTAGTACATTTCATATACTAATGCATATTTGTGTTTACATTGTGTCATAAATGTAAGGTCCAACAATCATATCTCTCACATTCATGGCTATGTGATCATTCTACTAGATTAAAGAGTTGGTGAGTCCTGATGTTCAGAGGACCGAGGCATTTTTACTTGATTTATGTCTTTATAGTTTTTGGATGATGTATGTGGTGTATGATTTACGTCTCAACCACCTCTTTTGATGTTTAGATGGCTTGTGCAGATTATGTTTGGCTTCTGCTTTTCAAACTCTCATATGAAATAAAATGTTACTTTTGAAATCTTTATTTCTTTTATCCTGTATGATGCATGCTAAGTGGCTTGTGTAGGACCTCTTGGAGTTCTACACTTTTTGTTACACCTAAGGCATACTTTGGGTCATGACACCTTATTAATTGTGTGAACATGTCATTTGCATTATTTTGAAACATCGTTGTGACAAGTATTATGTGAATTGAGAAATAAGGAACTAAAAAATATGTAACATTTTGAGAAACGTGTCAAGCATCGAGATAGATATTATGATTTCAGTGGCGTGTTGTATGAGATCTTTATCGAGGGTCGTGTACACGCCACAAAAAAATGCATGGACAATTATGTCCCCATGAGACTCAAACTAAGAGACAACGGGTGTGTATCGATAGGTCAGACATGCATCGCTATACCTAGCATGACATTCTATTGCATTGCAAATATTTGTGAACTTGTGAGTGTCTTTATGTGGAACCTATGATTGAAGTATGAACTTGTGAGTGTCTTTATCTGGAACCTGTGATTCATGAACTTGATCATGTGTGTTGGTGATCTATAATTGTTAAAGTGTTTTTATTGAGCTATATGTTATGTAAATTGTGATTTGTTAGGTTGAGATGGTTTTATGTAGGTTGTAGTTGTGGAGGTTTGGTTTGAGTGTAGGAGTACCCGTATTTCAAATTACTTGAATTTGTGTTTAGGATTTCACTTTTCGAGTACCGTGTTGTTTGGTACTCACCTCTTGCTTATACACTTGCGTAGGTTATGAGTCCGGATCTTCGTGATAATTCTCTCTTCTTCTTATCCCAAGCTTCCTACGAAGATTTGTGAGGTAGCTATTTGTCATCTCAATAGCCCATCTTTCTCTTAATGTATGATTATGTTTTATTCTAGAAATAATGTCATTTGAAACTTGAATTTTCTTTCAAATCCATTGTAATACTTTAAAGGTATGTAAAATGCAATAATCAGGTTTTTGAGTTTTGTTTTGAGTTAAATACGATTTCCATATTATTCTTATGATGTTAGTCTCTTTTTCTTGTTTTAATTTGTATTTATCGTATTAATTGAGTTTTAGGCTAACTTGTCTTGATGGGATAATACGAGTGTCCTAACGTCTATTTTTAGGTCGTGACACTTCTTTTAATTAAACACATAAATATGATTGTCATTTATTGGTCATGGGCCAAAAAGACACAAAGTGAGATTCTACTGACCCAATACACCTAGGGTATTGGGTCATCTTAGGTATGTTCCAAATAAGAGATTTGTCTTATCTCTACACTACTTTTATTAAACTGTTTTTTTAAAGACCGGGGCCTAAGTGAACAACTCGAATTGGAACTATGACAACCATTGGATGCAAGACGAACAAATAAATGTCAATCGTTCTGAAAAGGGTCAAGTATAAAGAAAATCTGGATACGGAATCATAATACTATTCTTTAATATACAACATATTAATGTTGTTGTCACATAAGTATGTCATGAATGTAAATATAGCTAATATCATAATTTAAATATTTAAGGCACAAATAAGGAAAGATAAATTAACAATTATTAAAATCTAAAAAGTTAGTCAAAAAACATGGTTAGAATTTAATTTTTTTTTCCCAACAGAGTCATCATTTCAGTTATGTCACAATTTCACAATCTTTAGAAAAACCACTTTTAAAATGTATTAAGTATAAAATAATTCAAGAAAAATACTTTTAAATAAATTAAGAAGACTTAATTTAAAAGGCTCTTAATAGATAAACCTTTAAAAATCGAAGAAGGGTCTAAAATACCCCTCAAGTATTTTATTTGATACAAAATTACCCTCCGTCTACTTTTCGACCTCCAAATATGTCACGACCCAACGGTACCCCCTAGACGTAAACAAGGCACATAGAATCAGAAAAAGCACTATGTAATCCATTTAGCATAACATAACATAAAATAATAGAACAATAAAAAGTCTTTATAAAAGAAAACAAAAGTCTAAACTTGTCTCAATTAACCATCTATTATAATTCATGAGTCAAAATAGGGTCCTAGCCCCAAACGACATAATCCAAAAATAGAAAGTACTAAAAATGAAACTCCAAGTGAAACTCCCGTCATTGAATCATGAGGACTCACCACAAGCAAGTAAAATAGTCAAATCCAAGCTTGAACCAACTGAAGACCGCCTTAAGAATCAGACCGTACACATGAGGGAAATGTAGGAAAATATGGGTTAGTAAAAGAATGCATTAAGTATGATAATCATGCACAAAATCATGAAAACATGCTAAAAGGGACATTTTAGTTGAATGCATGCCATTTACTAGTTTAATGCATCATTTGAAGACAATTGAAAAGCAAAGTCATAAGTATAATCAACTAATAGATCACCATATCATAACAGAACCCTATCATGAGTACCCTCAAAGCATACTTGTACAATGCATGATTAAGATCTCATAATCCTACCCATGGTAGGTAAAATTCCTTGAGTTACCATAGTTCATATTTCATATTCTTATCATATTGGGATTAAACCTTAACCGACATAGACCATGTGAGTTATCATGGAATCTGGTGTCTACCCCACACCGAAAAGGGTTTGTAAAACTTGCCTAAGATAGAACCTTACTTTTAGGTGGATCCACTTTCTAAAGACCTATGTGGGCACACAGTTATGGGATAAGAGGATTGCTACTAGAAAACCCGACATCTACTATCGTGGGGGCTTCCATCCCAAGAGATTGCTCATAGAAACCCTGTCTCTACTAGCGTGAGGGCTTCCATCACATATCATTATCCACTCGGTGCTAAGCATAATTCTCATTGAGTTCATATTAAGTCTTGACTTAAGTTCATAATTATGGAAGAATGTCTTGACACTCAATCCATACAACTCAAACTAAATCGTGTAAAATCAATAGATGAGACTAGTCATCCAACCTTAGAATCACTATATGTGACAGACCTTTCACATCATATGGTATTCATACATAAGTGTGTACATGAGGATAACTTCCACCAACACAACAACTAAATCATACTCGTATTCACTTTACTCTTTAAAGTGTCCATAAAACATATTTATAACCCTCATAAACATGCATAATTCTCATGATTTTCCCTTCAAGGACCATAGATCACATTCAACCAACATATCTAGAATTACTACATTAGACATAAATGATAACATGATTCAATTACTATAAGCATAATCTCATAATACTCCTCTTTCTACGATTCACCCACATCACAAGGTCACAAATTGGGAATATGGGGGTTTCATGGATTCTTAGGAGATTTCATCATAAAACTATAATAAATCATCAATTCAATCAAAATATCAATTAATTAAATCAATAGAATCGTTTTTAAAAAGGAATCCATGACTTGGAGTAAAACCTTAACTTTTGGGGAATTACTACTTTTGAAATTGATTTTGGAGGGACTCCGTGGATGAAAACTATCCATGGATTAAGGAATACCATACCTTAGTTATGATTTTCCAAATAATTGAGTGACAAAAGTCTTTTTTCTTCAAGCCCAAGCTTCAACTCTTCTCTTCTTCTTCCTTGAGTTCTAGAGAGATAATTTCTTTTGGATAGGACGAACTCTTGGGATTTCTTTTAGATTCTAGTAAGAGTGAGTTGGTTGGGGAAATTTGAGCATATAAAGCTTATATACTTCACTAGGGAAAGATTAAAACAATATAATATCAAATTAGGGAAAATAACAAAAGATCCTAAGACTCACACTTAAAAAATGCAGACCTGCACATTTTACCTCGCCAAGTGGCCCCTTGGCTCACCGAAATTTCAAGCATTCTCATCATGGAGACAGCCTACTAGGCGATGGTAGGAGCCTTTTGGTGATGCGCCAACAGTGTCGTCGATCCCTAACCTAGCTCGCTCAATTTTCCAGCAACTACGCCAAGAGGGACTGCCCACTAGGCGATGGTGGCTCACTTGGCTAATTGCCAAGTCACTTTGGTGATGGCATTGTCCACTCACCGAGTGGCCAGGGGAAAAATGTTTTCCTTCACCCTTCCCAAGGTAATTTAGGCCCTTGCCCTTTTTTATGGCTGGCTACCCCCTTCACACTTAGCCCTAGTCTAGCCTACTAGGATCTTGGGTGTTACAAAATGCCCCTAATGTCAACTTTTTGGCTCAAAATTGCCCTTACTTCTAACGGTCCACACTTAGAAGGTGGACAAGAGGATTATTTGTACTAAATCTCATAGTTTAAGAGTATTTTAGGCTCTTATCCGTTAAAATAATTTCAAATTATTTAATATGAGCTCATACGATTGGCCTAATTTTGGATACGATACAAAAATCACCACCCCCACCTACCCCTTTCTTTACTTCCTCTCTCTTCTACTTTTTTTCCTTCTTGAATCATGTCCACCATTTTAAATTTTAATTTTCTTTAAACTTATGACAAAACTATGGAGAAAAAAAAGAGGAAAATAACGAGGACATTCATATAGAAATATTTGGTTCGGTAGAAGATAATTTAATATCAATCTTTTTGTGTGTACCCAAAATTCATAATAAATGTATAAGAATAGTCTTTTTTCTTCTCCCCACCCCACCCACCATGGTAATATATAAATTAAAAGAATATGAACTTGTAAGTTCATTTCAATTTTGAATCTCTGATATCCTAATTAAGAATAAGAGATAAAAAATAAATAAAGGAGGTAATGAACAAGACAACTGCATAATTAATAGTAAAAAAAATATAAATTTAAAAAATTATATGAACATTCATATTCGCATTTTAGATAATCCCAAGTTATGAGTTCAGTGATAATACATTGGGCATTGATTTAAAATAGGCTAATAAGAATATCATGAAATAATAATTTTTTTAATATTATTTTCAAGGATATCGTGTCAAAATATGAATTATATATGATATTTATTATTTTTTTGAAAAGGATTTAAATTTGGATCAATCATATTAGACAACATAAGAAATAAATATTTAATTATTTGATTTTAGGGGAACTTTTAAAAATAATGGCAAATATGAGCCAGAGGGTTTAATATCGGTGGTATTTCTAAGCCTAAAAGTTGAGCCTAAGGGTATTTGGGGGTCGAAAGGTGGATGAAGGGTAGTTTTGTACTAATTAAATAGTAAAGGGGCATGTTAGGCCCTTTTCCGTTCAAATTTAAATAAAATGGGTTGGAGGTTTTTCTTTCTACTTTAAGAACGTATTAACACTTAAAGTTGCCGCTAAATGCAATTATCCAATGATTTCATTGAAATATTTGACTTAATTTTGAGAAAATAATTAAGTAAAAAACTTTTCTTTGAGTGTTTTTTCTTAAGAAAAAAGGAAATCTAACTTAAACGTTTGAAAATAAAAAGAAAGTGATTAAAATTTCTTTCAAGGAAAAAAATAGATTAAGATAAATACTTCAAAAAAAATAGATTAAGATTAAAACTTAAATAAATTTATGCACGAATTTATTTGAATCACTTTAAAAATCATACCTAAAACAAATTTGGTCAATAAAGGCATGAAACTATCTTAAATTAATTGAAGATAAGTGAAAAATTGGACTAAAGATATTTGATCAAGTAAATAAAGACTACAAGAGTTTTTAAAATAAAATTTATCAAAGTAACCAACACAAATGAAATAGTTCATTTTTTGGGGAAGCTGATTAAGCTAACTAAAAGAGTTAAAGAGTTAAATAAAATTAGTCAAAAACATTTACATATAAAACAATTAGAAAAGAAAAGTGATAATGAATTTTGGTCTTTTCTTGGGCCAAATTTGTTGCTGTTTTGGGGGTTCAAGCCCAATTCCCATTTGTTTGTATACACTTGAAGTATATCATTGTATATGACTTATATTATTTGCAAATTTGCTACATATAGCTCTGAATTTCAGCTTTTGAGGCATGTAACAGCTTCCCTTTATGAAGTGATGAGGCCAATTCAAGAGAAAAACAACATTTTAAGCCTCCCGGACCTATGCAAGTGTAAGCGCGAGTCCACATGTGGACTCATGGAAATTACATAAGAGAAAAGAGAGTTTATTAGTATCTACTGCAAAGAAAAATAATTAATGCATAAAAATAACTTTTAAATACCATTACACAACCAAATCATATAAGAAAATAGAATAAGAGGGATATAAGGCACTCTAGTGAGTTGTTGAAATTCATAGACAACACATATACTTAACAGCATGTAAATTGTATCAAAACTCAACATAAAGCATTGAGCAAAAAGTTCATGTTATTTCGAAGCCTACAAGCGGATGACCTTTAAATCGATGATACTAAGAGTACTAAGGAGAAGAGATTTGATAAAACTTCTAAGGATAATGCATCATACTAATTCAAATATTAATATCAACAAAACACTAATATATTCAATGTTATCATCAAACCATTAATTTAGAAGAAAGAATTGAATCTAACAAAAGGGAAAAGGATAAGTTTTGAATGAAGACAACTAGCACATTCCAAAGTGCAAAACTTTTGAGTAAGAAAATGGAAGTAAAAATGAGATACACAAATAAAAAATATCAAGAGAGCAATCAATGTAACGTGGTGACAATAACTCAAATAAATCAAGAACTTCGGTAAATTTGTCTTCAAAATATTTGAGCTATTTCTGGACAAGAGATGACTTGCATAATGTTAGATTGTGACATACTTATTTTTAAACTTATCTATTACAGCGAGTCAGAAGCACAAACAAGCTATTGAAAAATAGAAATAATAAGCTTACAATTTGAGACATTTTAAATGACAACACATTAAAACAGAGGTCAAGTTGATTCAGTAACACTTCATTTTATCGCAAACATGTTTGGCTAAGAACTTAAGCAGAGGACGCCAAAGCATAAAAACGAAGCTCATAAAATTATACCTACTCAAAAATCAAACGAAAAACTATAGAAAGACACATACTAAATGTTTTAGGAAAGTGAATACTAACATTGAACTAGAGGAAATATGAAACAACTAAAAAAATATTAGTAAAAGAACTTGAAAGAAAATAAAAAATTTGAGGCTCAAACCTTCGTGGGTTTGATTTTGAAGAATACTATTCTCCAATCTTCAACTTTAAATTCTTTGCCCTAAATGACCACTAATACCATGTATTTATAGCCAAAAATAAAGGTTAGAATCGTTTGAGGGGAGATGAGAGATTAATTGAAACTATGGAGGAGAAAACAAGTAAGAGGAAAACATACCAAAAAAAATTGATTCGATGTGATAGCTTCTGATTTGCATTAGATTTAGCTGATATTTATCAAATCTAAAGTGAAAAAATCTAAGTGTGAGATATGTGATCTTTCAAATATACAGAGAGGGACTGGCAGAGGTGATAGAGACAATGTCGTTTGGATGAAGAACCTAGGATTCTTGGTGTCGATTTTTGTGTTTGGGGAAGAAGAAAAGAGGAGAGGAACGCGTCTTTGGTTTAAAGTGTGAAAAGAATATAGAGGTGAGTGTGATGACGTGTATATGTATGTAGAATTAAGAGGATGACCTATTTTATTTAAAACTTGACAATTTGAGTTGTTATTCTTACCAAATTGAGTCAAATAACTAAATGGCCAAAATTAAAATGAGAAAAATTATTATTGATTAATTATTTTAAATTCTTAATTTAAATAATATAAAATAATTATTAAGTATCAGAAATTAATGGGATATATCCTTTCAAGATAGAACAATCTTACTCACCGGTGTATCGATATCTAAAATCACAATGTGAGTGAATCACTCAACAACGTACACTTAAAATACTATATTTAGTAGTATGACTATGTGCTTAATTAATGTTCTGTATCGAAAATGTCACAATCCTTTGAAAAAAGTAAAATTCAAAACTCTTCATAAAAGTTACAACCTTACACAAAAGTTGCAACTTTTCATATAAGTCACAATTCTTTAGAAAAGTCACAACTCTTTATAAAAGATATAACTCTTTACAATAGTCACAACTCTTCATTTTTCATTCACGCTTTTTAAAACCCAAGAAAAGTGAGGGAAAAATTAATTATTTAAACATATAGTTTACAGGACAATATGTTTTAATATTTAATAACAAAAATAAATCTCAAAAGATCGTGCTACGACATGTACGTAAAAAAATACCTTAAAAGTAGTATCTCATATTTACCTTTCATGCATGTCATGTATCCTAAGATGCAATGGATAAAATTATGAGGACTTGCTAAGATTTATTTCATCTAGTTTAAGTATTTTATGAAATACATAAGAAATTATTGATCAGTGAGCATCCATATGTTGAA